>CM068966.1:64622543-64635043 GCA_035128595.1 Eptatretus atami | reverse complement strand
AAGAATTTTGCCCTAAAAACCTAATACATTAAAAAACCGAACACCCAACGTAGCGTTCAGTTTGTTCACGGTTCCCCCACCTATTCGACCTCATCTCGCGCTTTGTTCCTTTCAGTAGTCGTCGGTGGAAGTTAACTCGTGAAAGCATCTCTCGTGTGTCGATTATACTTTTAGGCCTCAGTCACATTTGCTCTAGGGCGAGGATTACGGTGGCCGTACGCCTCTGTATGTGACAGAAACGTGCGGCGGCCGCAGAAAACTAGGGGGCCTCAGGGTGCCCTACGCCGTATGGGCTTATTTTACAGGCCGTAAGGTCGCCATGGAATTATTAACGCCGGAGTTAAACTTTTTCATTTCTACGTTCGCCGTAGAAATCGACAAGCCGAAACAAAAGAACTGGTAAAAAAAATAAAAAAAATTAACCCATTCGTTACCGTCCTCTGGCAGCACGTTCGGCTTAGGGTCCCCCTGCGGTCGCCTTTCGGGGCACCTGCGTCTGCCTTGAAAAATTAATGGCCGGAGGAACGCCCTAAAGGTCACCGTGCGACATCAAATCAAAGACCCGTACGCACCCCACGTTTTCGGTCTCCACAATTTATAAATACGCCGTGCAAGCTCCCGAAAAATAAAAACATATTGACTGCACATTGGTGACCGTGGAAAGACTGCGGCCGCTTTATTAATTGCTAGTGCCCGTACATTTTTGTAGACCCCGGCCGCCGAGCCCAAATTGTTGACCTTAGGCCTTACCTCGTGTTTTCACTTCATTTGTTAATGTTTGGTTTTTTAATCATCTTGTTTTTTTTTTAAAATTAATAACAAAAAAAGCAATCCGATCATGTGGTGTGACGGACTGTCGGGCAAGGATTTGAATTTCACAGCAAAAACCGGTCGGAATTTGGAATATCCATGATTACGTCAGGCCGATGCGTTTATGAAAGTGATTGTGTTCGCGGGGATCATGTTTTGATGAAGCTGCCCGGGGGCCAGCGCCTTGCAGGAGTGCAGCGAGCGATTCGGAACCAGGACGGAGCTCGAGCCTGTGTGAACCTTTGGATGGGTGATTGTACCAGTTACATACAATACACGCCACAGAAGGTCATTTACTCATCTATTTGACCTTAACTGGGGAATTTCAGTCAAAATGTCTTGAAAGTGGGTTTGCTTTGGGCCACGAAACGGATAATTCACTCCATTATTCCTATTGGGAAAATATTTTTGGGAAGTCCGAACTTTTTGCAATCCGAACAGCCTCCTGGAACGAATTAAATTGGATTCTGGGGGCACCACTGTGTATAGGCAAAACCATACTCCGATCTCTAGCGGAGCGCACGGTGGACGCGCAACGGTCGACGCAGGGACTGCCACGGAGGCCTACGTTAGGTGGCACGGCGGGCGTAGGGGAACCGTGCGTCGACCCTGCGTGCCCGCAGTAGTTCCACAACAGACCGCAAGGGCCACCTTATGGCGACCGTGGGAATAGTGCGGCCGCCGTAATTTTTTGGGGGTTGGGAAATTCTTTTTCATTGAGAAGAGCTTACGGGCAAGCCGCCACGAATAACGCAAGCCCACCGTACGCCCTACGTACGGTTCGACGTGGAAACATATCTACTCATAGCTTGGCTTTCGCAAATTTCTTCGGCGAACGTAGAAATGAAAAAAAGTTATAACTCCCGCTATAATTCCAGGGCCCCTACGGCCTGTAAAATATTAGCCCCAATGGCATAGGCCTTCCCTGAGCCACCTCAGTTTCTCTGCGGCCACCGCACGTTTTCTGTCCAATTCAGAGGGCGTACGGCCGCCGTATCCCGCCTAGAGCAAATGTGACCTAGGCCTAAGTCATCACAGCTGGGCAAACATTGGAATATGTCCTTTCGATCCTGACAAATCTCTCCATCTCTTTCCAAAGGAATGTCTGGAAACCCCCGACCACCCCATCCCACCCCCCATTCTACTTTCTTAACAAATCCTCTTGGGGAAAGTGTTGCACTCAATCTTCCTGGCTCACTATAACAAAATATCAAGCCACGATCTCTCTTGGGCAAAACCACATTTCGGAGTTTGATCTCCAAAGGCCAGTGGGCTGGATGGGCATCCTCCATTGTACAAAGGTCCTTCCTTGGCACACCTGAACTCATACCACATACAAAGCTTTTCTCCTCCGCTTGAAAGGAGTACTGCTTTCCCTCTGGGCTGCTGCCCCTGCTTCCACACCTTGCCTTCAGCTTAACACCATGGAAACCGAAAGCCTTCCAAGGATCATTCGAATCTCCCACGATTGAAGCTGAATCTATGGGTCTATGGCCTTGCCCAGAGCAGAAAGTCAGTTGGTCTCTGTATTCTTGCACCTACTGTTCTGGTCTTGACCCTCTGCTCTTTCCATGCTCTGTTCCCCCGCCCTTCACCAGGCTTCAGCAGGGCGCATGCAGTCCACCATCAGCCCCCTTCTGGTTGTAACTCCAAAATTCAAGAATCATTGCTCACCTCCAATCATTCGTTTCCTCTTCTTCCTACCTGTGGGTACCAATTTCTACCATTTTCTCTTCCAATCTCGTTCTTCCTTCCTGGTCTCAAGACGCGTTGTTTCCCGCCATCCTCCAGATCACCCCCATCCAAAATCACATTTTGTACACCCCATTAAACACTCCCCTAGTTCACCTCTTCCTTCCTGAGAGAGTTTGCAGCTGATATCCATCTTGGCCACTCCCTGTGTTTTACCCGATCCCTCATCTTCCCCTCATCCCTTAATGGTCATGTCTCCCTCTATTTTGTCCCTCAACCCTGCTGTGTTGGTATGTTTTCCCTTTTCTTTCTACGTCTCTGTTAAAGTCCTGATCGTTCTTTGTTGCTCGCTTCTCACGAGCCTCGACTTTGTATTACAAAAATTAAAATAATAAGAGATGTTTGCTGGGGTTGTTACTCCATCGTCGAAGGAGGTTTATGTTTTCACCCCTGTCTGTCTGCTTGGTTGTTTGTCTGTTAGTTGCAATATCAAAGATTTTTCAAGTACGGTATATTGGTCAAGCCGATTTTTGTTATTGGGTCGCCCGAAATAGGTGACCCTTATGTCAGTAATTGTCTGTTTGTTTGGATGTTTGTTCGGTTTGTCATCAGCATAATTTGGTAGTAAACGTGGGTGGATTTTGACCAAACTCGGGTGGTAGGTACATCTTAGGAACCTAGTGCTTTGGAAATTGTGATGGTTGCTAGGGACGCTTTGGTTGCCCTAGCAACAACGAAAAACCTTCAAAATCGGTACCGTTCACGCGAAATCAATCGAAAGCCATGATATCCCACGTTAATGTTATGGACATTTGGCAGAATGACTTCAGGTGATGCTCTATTCAAAATTCCGGTTTTTATTTCCCCCCCCCCCGGGGGGGCCGCGTGGCGGAAGGGGATATTGTTATCACCCGGGTCGTCCGTTCGTTCCGGCTGTTCCGTCGGCTGGCTGGCTGGCTGGCAGTCAACATTTATAGCTTGTGAGTGCGGAGATAACTCATAAACTGTTCACCATACGATTTGAAATTTGGTCAACACATGTTACCACCTGAAAAGGAAGAACCCTATTGATTTGGCCGTGGCCCGATCCAAGCATGGCCACTGGGGCGGTCGGTGTCGTCCGGGGCTGGCAGGCTGGGCGTCAAACATTTATTGCGTTCAAACATTTATAGCTGTTGAGTTGCGATAACTCAATAAACTGTTCGCCATATCGATTTTGAAATTTGGGTCACACATGGTACCACCTGAAAAGAAGAAAACCCTTTATTTTGGGCGTGGCCGATCAAGATTGGCCACTGGGGCGGTCGTCCGGGCTGGTGGCTGGGCGTTCAACATTTATGGCGTCAACATTTTATAGGCTGTGAGTGCGATAACTTCATAAACTGTATTCGCCATATCGATTTTGAAATTTGGGTCCACACATGTACCACCTGAAAAGAAGAAACCCTATTGATTTTTGGCGTGGCCGGACCAAGATGTCCGGACTGGGGCGTTCCGTCCGTCGGCTGGCTGGTTGTCAACATTTATAGCTATGAGTGCGATAACTCATAAACTGTTCACATATCGATTTGGAAATTTGGTCAACATGTACCACCTGAAAAGGAAGAACCCTATTTGATCTTTGGGCGTGGCCGGTTTCCAAGATGGCCGACTGGGGCGGTCCGTCCATCCGGCTGCGGCTGGCGGTCAACATTTATGGCGTCAAACATTTATAGCTGTGAGTGCGATAACTCATAAAACTGTTTGCCATATTCGATTTGAAATTTCGTTCACACAGTGTACCACCTGAAAAGGGAAGAACCTATTGATTTTGGGCATAGCCGATCCAAGATGGCCGGACTTTGGGGTGGCCATCTTGAAAAAAATGTTTTGGTAATAAATGGAAAACCGCTTATCTGATTCAATTATTTGTGGTTACTTACATTCTCACCCCTGGGGAACTTTTTCGAGATGATTGACCAAATGGTGTCATGTTTCCAATCCACCTCCCTACCTCCTCATCATGAATATGTATGACCTTTTCAATGGCGGGGGACCCCACTCTGATGGTATATTTGTGATATATGGAATACTTACCCGCAGTGCCCCCTACAATTCCCCCCCCCCCCCCCCCCCCCCCCCCTATTCACTGGTTGAGAGGAATAATGTTGTAACTGCATTTTGGCGGGTTGAATAAAATGGCTCTCATGTCTTTCAACACCATATTTCTGCGGGTTGAGAGACTAATGTTGTAACTGAAAATTCCCATTTCCTGCAAATCGCTAATGAAAGATAATATGGTGTTGAAAGACATTGGAGCCATTTTATTCGGTTCGCCAGAAATGCTAGTTACAACATTATGTCTCCAACCACGAATTAGGGTATGCGTGAAAAATAAAGAGGCCCCCTAGCGACCAGCGAGTGCATCGATACGAATGAAACTTTGCAGTTCATGGACGCAATGAGTACTAAACAACTTTGCCCTCAGGAATATTTACCGATTTCGCTTAGGCGGGAGTCAAAGTCAAATTAGTGCAAAAAAATTGATAATATGCAAGAGCTGGAGGTACCTTCGCGCCCCAAATGCTACTCTCCTTTAGGTTATGCCGTCAGGATGGTCATGAAAATTCACACTAATCGTCTGGAATACATTGTGCACAAACGAATCAAGCCGGATTTTCGATTTAGATCTTTGTTCACCCACAGCACCCCCTCGAACTTTGGGATTTCGATGTCAACGCATTTCGGTACTTTTCATTCAAAGGATACCGAGTAGTTTATCAGTAGGATGAACTGGATGAGATTTTGATATGCATAATCTTAAGGTGATTCCCTATTCCGCTATATGACATCCATTTTTGCTCATATCTTATAGTTTCCATGCTCGGCGACCCATCGCCGCCTACCGGCTTGTTCTGTTTGTCTGTTTGGTCTGTTCAATGCCTACCAGGTCATAATTTCAAAACCGATCTTCACGGAAACTACACCAAATGATAGAGTTTGTCATCAGCATGAAGCCTATTGTTTTTTGCAGGTTAAAAAGGTTCACATAGGCCAAAGGTTCAAACAAAATTGTCAAATTCTAAAATTCCTCCCAAATTTTATCCGATTGACTTGAAATTTGAAAGGATTTATATTTTCAGGTCACTGAATTCAAACCAGCCAATTAGTTTTGAGGTCAATGTTGGCCGAATTTCTAAAAGAAGTCAATTTTCATTCTGATTGCTTGAACTTGGAAGAGCGTTACATGTTTGGTCATTAATTCAAACCACAAATTATTTTTGAAGTCAAGATTTGTTTTATGATTGTGCAAGTATCGTTGCTCTGCACGACGACCGTCTTGTTTGTTACTTGCAAAAATCGAAGATTTTTCAAGTACCTAATATTGGTCAGTCAAGTTTGTTATTCTGTCTGTTTCTTTTGTCTGTTTTGCAATCACCGACAGGTCACAATTTTAAAACCGATCTTCATGAAACTTCTACAAAGCTTGTGGAGGTGGTCTCAACTGAGAACCTATTGATTGAGGTCAAAGGTCATCTTAATGTTTCATATATCTTAAAGGCCCAGTCCCACTTTGACGTTTAGCCAGCGATGGCAACGTATTAAAATGTTATGTAAAACGCTGGCTTACGTTGGAACTTGTGATGAGTTTTTTAAAAAGATTCGGACGTATTCAGAGACGACTTGGTCTTGTGTATAACGGATTAGTAAGGACACAGAACGTCGTTGTGTTATAACTGAACTATACCAACGAATTGCCCGTGAACCTGTTTCGCCTACACAACCTACCGGCCCAACGATTAGTGTCCTAACTAATGCATAGCGCGCTGCACGTATCGCCGACGATGACGGACGTAGCCGATAAAACCGCTGACGCCACAACGATCAAATTCTTAACAACGCCGCCAGCAATGGAAGTGTCAACATCGCAGTCACACCTTGCGATCCTTTGCCAGCGTATAGCCCGTCCTTAATAAAAATGTGTTTAAAAACGCTTGGCGCACGTCCGAATTGACGGTATGGGTAAGTTTGGTATGATGAATAGAACGCTAAAGTCCGCTATCATACGTGCGTAGTAAGTGGGGTACGTCAAGTAATTTTAAACATGTTGCAAAAATTTTACCGACGTACTGGCGTATGACACACGTTCCGCATGCGATAGGAATAAGTTGTTTACACACGATATGCGACGCTTTACACACGTCGACCAAAGGCTACTGTAAGCTACTTGCATAAGTCGAAACACGTCGCGGGTAATGTCTTTTTACGTGAAACGTGTATTCTAACTTATGTTTGACGTGCTTTGAACCAATTCTTTACGTAGTCCCAACGCACATTGACGTATAGACGTATTCCAATTGACGTCTTCCTGTCAACAAAAAAAACTAAAATGAACGTGTTTTAACTTACAACTTGCCAATATAATGACGTGTTCCCAGCGTTTTGGAAATTGGATTATTAAAAATGGTCTTTCCACAAGGACCCACAGTGTTTTCGACTCCTTTTTGAGTCGATGTCCATGTCAGCAGTAACAGTATCAGTATCAGTATTCAGTATAGTAGTAGTTTGTTCATGTTGGCAGTAGTAGGTGAGTGTGATGGAGGTGTGGGTGATGATGGATCCTCCTTGCGTCCGGCTGTCCACGGGTTGGAGACATCTTTGCACCCATTGTTCGAAGTTCTTCGCGGCTAATTTTTTTGGGGTTTTTTCAACAATAGCTATGGCTTGTTTTTACGTTTTGGGTGTATTCATAACGAGGTTGGACAAATGCTCAAGTACTAATATGTACATAGAGCGCTCGATACCTTATAGATACGGTATAACCAACGAATAATTATCGTTAGGCGGGCGTTCACAAACCTATGCCCAACGATAGCCTAACTTATCCATATCGTGCGCAGTTTATCCTCTGCCGGTTGACGTGGGGTTTGCTATTCATAGGCTGCACTCAAACATTAAATGGCTGCCAACTCCACTATGAAAGTAGACGCTTGGCTCAAACAAATTGGATTTTTTTAACTCAAAAACGACTTTTAAACGGTGCCACTCAACTTATTTAATTGTTCACAATGAACGATTTAAATGCTGCACTCGCCTTTGTTTTTTGACCGCTGGCGCTCCGGAAATTTGAAGCGTTTCAGTTCAACGTGCTAAATCGCTCAAACTCCACATTGAAAATAGACGCTTGTTGCCACAACAATCGCAATGTTTACACTTAAAACGTGTTCAATCGGTGCAATCAAACTGGTGTCTTATCGGTGCAAATCAAATCCCGATCCAGGTGTCACCCAGACCTTCTCCTCCGTTCACGTCTTCTTCCTTCCGGTTCTATTGGCACGTCAAACTGGTGCATGCCAAATCGATGGAAGGGTATGCTGATGTTGGAGGACAGGTAGATATTGTAGGGGCATCGTTGCCAGATACTCCATCTTCGTAATGTTCATGGACATGTACTCGCTATGTAGTCTGCACACTACGTGTTCCTCCTGTGAACCCCTTATATTTACCAATTCCCTTAATCGCTGCCATGTACATCATTATCTGGTATCTGTAGGTGGGAACTCGTTCGTTAAGTTCTGTAGTCGTCCGTAAAACGTCAATACGTCTACTACGCCAGTATGCGCGGAGGGTGCGTTTACAACAGGTGCAAAGCACGTCACTCAAGGTTAGATAAAAGCCTTTCTTTTGCCCTTAAAACAATAACTCGGCATGGATTCGACGCTATAGTAACTTTCAAGCAAGGAGTGTCGAAGTGTGTCAACGATCCGTAGCGTTGTTAGCAACATGTCACTATAGGTTATAAATAAGGTTTCAGCACCCTAAGCATTATACCTACGTCTTTTCAGCCTATGAGTAAACTTTAAAAAGTAACGTGTGACGGACGTGTCAACGATCGCGTACGTGCCTACAACACGTTACTCATAGGCTAGAATAAGTTTCGGGTACGCTAAACATTACTCGCGTGTCTCAACATTATGATTAACTTACAAGTTAAATGTGTTGACGTCTGTCAACGATCTTATAATGTGCCTACAACTTATGGCCAGCGTAGTGGAACGTGTGAATCATACGCCGGCATACGGTCGTGAAATTTCAAGGCGCATGCAATAATTGAGAAACACCGAAAAGCACAACGTTAAAGCCAGCGTGTAACGACGTATGGCAGGTGTTTTCCAGCGTGCTCTCAATGTATTCAAAACGTTACCCCATAACGTATTTCAACGTGTGCCAGCGTTTTAGAATTTTTTTAAAAATCGGCATACGTTGGCTAAACGTCAAAGTGGGACTGGGCCTTTAAAATCATCGTTTTTTTCATCGATTGAACTTGAAATTTGAACAGGGACTTGTATATTGCGTCATCTGAATCAGGAAACCAACTATTTTGAGGTCAAAGGTCAACTCAAGGTCAAACTTCTAAAATCATTTTATCTGCAAAATCATCAATTTTAATCTGATCGACTTGAAAATTAAACAGCAGTTGGCATAGTGCATTACTGAAACTGGAAAAACCAATGATTTTGGAGATCAAAGGTCAAAGGTCAACTCAAAGATCCAAAACTCTAAAATCATCAATTTTAATCTTAAAAAATCATCAATTTTAATCTGATCGACTTGAAAATTAAACAGCAGTTGCATAGTGCATTACTGAACTGGAAAACCAATATTTGAGATCAAAAAGGTCAAAGGTCAAACTCAAAGTCCAAACTTCTAAAATCATCGATTTTCACTTGAAAAAATCGTCATTAGACATCCTATTAACTTGGAAGATGAACAAGATTGGCATTCGTACACCAAACTGTATTGGGAAAGAAACTATTTTTGAGTCAAAGGTGCAAAGATTCACTCAGTCAAAACTTCTAAATCAAATTTAATTCTGAAAATTGTCAATTTTCATTCCGATTAACCTAAAATTAAGCAGCAATTGCATAGTGACATCATGAATTTGGAACCAGGTCACAATTTTAAAATTTTGTTATCTCAAGGACAAACTTCATAAAATCATCAAATTTCAATTTTAACTAATGGACACTTGATGTTGTCATGGCACCTTTGGAGATGGGGCGTGGATGCATTTTGCACGTATTCTGCTCGCATGTCTTTTTCTTGTTGTCTGTCAATCGTCTACAGATCCACAATTTTAAATGGATCTTCATGAAAACTTTACCACATAGGAGAGTTGGTCATAAGCAGGAAGCCTATTGTTTAGAGTCAAAAGGTCAATATAGGCTAAAGGTCAGCAAAGCCAAAGGTGTCAACAAATATGTCAAATTTCTAAAAATCCTCAATTTTCCATCTGAATTGACTTGGAAATTTGAAGAGGATTTGCATAATCAGGTGACTGAATTCAACCACCAACTATTACCTTGCATTTGTCAAGCAATCGGTCGCGTCCGTGTCCCATACATCTGTGTCTGTATTTTTCAAAACTCATTTCTCAGCAACCATTAGTCTGATGACACAAAAAATTTCCAAATAGATGCGCCCGCCTCTGCGATAATTTTTTTAGTCATAATCATGACATCATAGGTCACCTGGAACAGGTGCACCTTGGAAAAAACGAAAAACTTTGCACCTCTATATCCTCCGAAACCACTCC
The DNA here is from genome assembly GCA_035128595.1 of Eptatretus atami. Taxonomy (NCBI): domain Eukaryota; kingdom Metazoa; phylum Chordata; class Myxini; order Myxiniformes; family Myxinidae; genus Eptatretus; species Eptatretus atami. The sequence continues at coordinate 64,624,965 of CM068966.1, read as the reverse complement.
ATGATTTTTTTTTTACACATGGCTCATTGTCAAGCCCTTCCCCATGGGAAATAAGATTTGGTTAATGATGAGTCATCCGCTTTCTTCATTATGACGTCATACTTCAACAAAGCACAACGCTTGATCGATAAGTAAAGAAAAATTCTTTTCTTTGCAAACTGTTGGTCCGATTGACACGAAATTTTCATCGGTTGTGCCGCCGCCCTGTAGAAATTGATAATGATTTAATTATAACATCGGTCACATGGTACAGGTGCCATCTTGAAAAAAACCAAAAAACTTTTCACCTTCTGAAACCGTCCATGGAAAAAATTGAAACTTGGCTCATTATCAAATACTTTCCCAAAATGGGGAAAATAAGGTTATGTTAATGATAATGTCATCGGGGCCTTCATTATGACATTCATAATGCGACAAGTACAACGCTTGATCCTGTCGTAATGAAAAAATTTCTCTGCAGTTTGTTGAAACCGCGAACCGATCAATGCAAAACTAACTAATTGATCAACTACCATGGGAAATATAGTTTGATTAAACGTGACCATCGGTCACTGATTCTGGCCACATATTGATCAAAGAAAAATAACCGTTAAAAAAACAAAGTTTGGCTTGCCACAAAGCTTTCTCAAGACTGCGCAAGGTAAGTAGTCCATGAAGGACCATCTAGTTGTTGAGGGTCAACATTGGCCGCCGAATTTCTAAAAAATTGGTCACTTTTCATCCGATTGACTTGAAATTTGAAGAGGAGTTGCATATTTGTCATGGATTCAACCACCAATTGTCTTTGAGGTAACAAATTTGTTTCAGGATTTGCAAGTATCGTGCTTGCATGACGTCTCTTTCTTGTTTGGTCCTATTTTTTTTTTCTTCTTTTGTGTGCAGGATATCTCAAAAAAGTTGTGAACGGATCCGGATGAAATTTGGTGTGCATGTTGGGTGTGTGACGAAGAACGAACTGATTTATTTTTGTTGAAGATCTGATCCAGATACGGCTACTGGAATTTTTTCACTGATTCTTCACCATTGAGAGATGGGGCCAAAAACGATACATAGGACGATATCTCAAAAAGTTGTGGACAGATTCAGATCGAAACTGGTGGACACGTTGGGTGTATGAAAGAAGAATTGATTCCAATGTTGGTGAAGATCCGGAATCCATATTTTCATATAGCATGATATTTCAAAAATGTATTGGCCTGATTATGTTCCGTTCAGGCTTGCGTGGCGGAGCTATGCGCTCCTCGAGTGCCCTTCACATTTAAACTGGCTTATTCTTCTGAGTGACTGCCACTATCTATGTACTCAATGAACGCAATCTTCATCCAAAATACTCAACTACACGAGTCTGGAGGGAGACTGGTTCCGTAGACAGCTGTCCAATCCCTTGACTTTCAAAAGACCAATTGTAGTAGCCAAAGCCACCTAAACCTTCAGCAGTGGATTTGATGCAGCTATTTTACACTCGTATAGTTTTCAGGAGCAACATGCGTTGTAATCCATGTGTGTACGCAATGTGGAGGTGTCCAGCAAACATAACAGTCCTTTCCTATTCGTTAATTCTTACAGACTACTGTAGTATACGAGAGTTACAACTCTCATAGACTATAGTTATTAACTATGTTAGTATTTTGCCTGGGTGAGCCTTGGGGCTGCCTGAGTTTATTTGTACAATAGAAGGGTTAATTGAACAGGGAGATGTGCTCTTTGGCTCATGAAGGAGTTTGTTCAGACACAATGGCCCAAAAATGATGACTTTTCTTCTTTTCTATGAAGGTTTGGGAAACGGTGATTTTTAATGTTGTACAACACACAGTTTTGCAAGAGAATCTTGTGGAAATGCTGTTCAGTACCATTTTTGGCAGTGGAGACAGTTACGTATTCATCGAAGGGAAGATTAAAATCGGCCAAATATGTCATGTCATGCTTCAAATCGACTGTTTATGTGTTTGTGGAGCAACGCTCAGTAAAGTTCGGCACACGACGCGTTCCATGCAGGATCGTGAAAACTCTCCGTCCTGCGAGGTCGCCTCAACTTCTCAAGGAATTTTGAAAACATCTCTTTATTTATCGTTTCCATACAGGTACTAATGTGGAATGACCATGTGTAGAGGACATTTTACGAGCCAACAAAGGCCACAAATTCTCAATGGTGTTTCAATGTGAAAGTTGTGAAATTGTGCAACACTTTTGGTGAGAACTTACTGCCAGAATAGTGAATTACTGGGTTGCGGCCGGCGGTCGGGTGAGAAGACCATTAGGTGGGGGAAAGCTACGTCATTCTCACAGGACTCCCCGGAAATTTAGGCCATCGCCACGGATAATATCCGTGACGCGGCAGGTCGCTTAACCGACCGTGGACGCCAATAAATCAACCGTGTGGCTGAGAGTCCCTCCCGCCTAGGGTTTGAATCGGGTTACCTAA
>CM068966.1:64604760-64619839 GCA_035128595.1 Eptatretus atami | reverse complement strand
TTGTCAAAAAACGTCTGCCAGCTCAAGATGCGGATGGACCAAGACGACACATGTGAAAATGGGCCAACTGTTACAAGTTCAACTGAAAAACGTAAGGCCCCGGCGGCAGATTTGGCCTCCAACAAGCGTCGGAAATATCAGACTGACTTTCTGCAGTACGGAATTCACGTCCCTAGGCCAAAAATGAAAAAAATGTGGAATATCCACAGTGTGTTCTGTGTTCAGAAGTGCTTGCTCACGAAAGCTTGAACCAGTGAAATTGAAGGGACATTTACAAACCAAACACCCTCCTACATTGACAAACCATTAGATTTTTTTCGTCAAAGGCGGGAGAACTACAGAGCCAAAAGACGACCTGTACGTGCAGCACTCTACAATCCCTGTCAAAAGCCTGCTGGCTTCATATGAAGTTGGCATACCTGGTTGCTCAATCCCAAAACCCCATTACTATTGCAGAGAGCCTGATCCGCCCAGCAGCGATTGCAATGACCAGAGCTATGCATGGTGAAAAAAAAGAGCTATGCATGGGACACTGAAAGTATTTGCACGGTGCTTAAAGCTGTTTTGCAGGCCCAGATATATTGAAATGAATGATAATAGCCTATTGCCATCAGCTTGTAAAGCAGTCCTGTTGCCTCCTTCACAATGAGTTGTGCTGTGGGATCTTGAATAAAATTTAAACTGTACTTAAAGCCAAATTGATTTAGTTTTTGTTTTGTTGTTTTGTATATTTTGATCAGTAATGCAAGGTTGTGTACGTTCTGGTAGCTGTCTGTGTGATGGTAACCTCTGTCTGCAGCAGAGGGTCGTTCAATCTTCCAGTCCGTGTCCCGTGCTAATAGGCTACATACCGCTCTTTGCAATAACAGAAGCCTTTTTTTATGAATGTGGCTGGCTGTTTTTACTGTGTTATATATCAGGTGTAAATAATTAATTTGTGATGCCAGTTTTAGTTTAGTTTAGTTTCTGTTTAGTTTAACTAACCCAAGCTGGCAGTACCTAGGCTGATTGACCATGTGCTCAAGGCACTGTGGATTTTGTTTATGCACTCCGTGACGTCACTGCAGTGTGTTTCAAGTGTGAGTCGGGAGGGGTCGCGAACCCCAACTTAAATTTTTTGGGGGGTCGCGGCTCCAAAAGTGTTGAGAACCATCGCTGTAAGGACCTCTACCTTGGCGTTATCGAGGGTGACGATTGAATTCCGGTGTTCGGTGGGAGCCGACTTACTGCTCCATCTAGCGGTCGTGCTCGCAGCCGATACCCAGCCCACAACAATATATCATATATATATATATATATATATCAGGGCACTCCTCACTTAATGACCTACCTGTTTAATGACCACGCGACTTACGACCAGCTCTTCGACCAAATATATGTTACAGTATATATGTATGTGTGTGATATATATATAAGTATATATATATATAATATATATATATATATTCATATATATATATATATATATATATAATATATATATATATAATATATATATATATTATATATGATATTGTTGCGGGAGGAGGTCCGGTGCTGAGACGACCGCTAGGTGGGAAAGTTACGTCGATCCCCCACCGGAATCTCCGGAATTGTAGCCGTCGCTCCGGATAATTCCGTGAGTCAGCGGGTCGCTGAACCGACGATGGAACGCCAAACTCAACCGCGTACGGGAGGGTCTTTTTGTCTAGAACCAATTTACCTAATTAACTACGCGATGTCGACTACAAGGGAACCACGCCTCGGCCACTCTTGCTCAACCGGGTCACTCTACCGATTGCGGTAGAGTTCCAACTACCGACTACCAATCCGGTTCGGGTGCAGTCGAGCAGAACTGCACAAGCGTTGCTGGCTCGGATGAATGGATTATCTGGGTATAAAAACACGGCTAAACTCAGATCCAACCATGCTGGACCAATGCAAGAAAGGAGAGAAAACGAATGGGAATATTTCTACAATACATTTATTTACAAATAATTTACAAGGAAAAAGGACACAGGGCAGACTTACGCGGAATACATGCAATGAATTACCAATGTCAAAAACACTTATACATTCTACTTACAAGACGGGCCCACACACTCACATGCACACTCAGATGATTAAGAAACTCCAGATGTTTTATTGGATCCCACAGCCAGGGAGAGAGATGAGCTGGAGTCGCGGTTCGCGGGTACCTGCACGTTGGAGGGACGGGGTGCTCCGTGGTGCGGCACCTGTTTAATGGTCGTGCGGCTTGGTCCACGCCCCACGCGTGGAGACTGTGTCTGCAAAGGAGCCCGGGTCGAGTTAGAAGCGGAGTCCGTGGCTGGGGATCAGGCCCAACGTCTCCCGCTCTCAGGTGTGCTTCACGAACTCCAGCCTTTCACTGCAAGCACTGTACAAACTCCACGACTCTCTCAGGGCAACACTCCTCGCAACCAGCACTCCTCGCAACCTCCGAACTCCAGCGCAGCCCAACAACCACGACCGAACGACCCCCAAAGAACTCTCGTCCACGACTCCTCTCCACCGAACTCTCCGCTGAGGATGGCGTCGGTGATTTTTATGGACCTCCCTCAGCGGGAGGGCCTTGGTGAAACAGACGTCACTGTTCACTCCGATTGGACAGGGTTCCATAGGTCTGACTTTCTGGCTCTGACGGAGCCGCAAGTCGAGTCGCCCGGACCGATCGCCCGGGAATATAGATCGCCGCCCGGATAACTCCGAAGCCGACGGGTCCTGTGCCAAGAACCGAAATACGCCAATGGCAGATCACATGGGTAGGTCGATGCCAACTTCAATTTACCCTAAATACCCACGTGATCAACTACCGGGTATCCACCTCGACGACTCGACGAAACAAGCGCTTAAGCGAACCTGTCCCATGCGGATTCCGAGCGGCTTAATCGCCGAGAACCGTCGGTCCGAATGTCCCCTTTACGGCAAACCAACGGCTTTCTAATTACAACCCAAAAAATGCTCAGTCAATGAAAGAATCGACCGACTGAGCTGAAAAACATTTGACAATTGGGGTATTATTAATAATAATGGGAACTAGGAAGCACGTAAGAGCAGAAACTATATCCGACTTACGATAGCAATTGCAATATTTACAGCACACAAAGCACTTAACAGTTTCCTACTTATTACGGGCCCACGGACACACATAACGCCACACACACACACCCAATAATGGTGGCTGATGCTTTAATAACGGACTCCAGCTCGAGGACAGATAGCTGAAACCCAGAACCTATTGAACCTCTCCACCTCGTGTGGTCTTAAGCTGTTCGGACCCGGGGCTCCGACGAGAGCGAGCTGGATCCCAATCGCCGTGAGCCGCTGATCCTTCCAAGCTCCAGGAATCCTCTCGTGCATCCGAACACGTGTTGGTAGACGAGGCGGCCGATCCTTCCCGTCGATTGCGTCGCTTCTGCGAGGAACCACCTCCAAGATGAGCCCAAGAGTCGCACCAAGCCGGGAACCAAGCGGAGAACAAAGAGCTCCACGAACCAGAAGAGCCAGCCGAGCAACCAGCTCAACTCTCTTCGATGAACGAAGCCTCTCACCAACACGAACCAAGACTCCGACCGAGCAACCAGCCAACTCTCTTCCGATGAACAAAGCTCTCAACAACACGAAACCAAGAAGAAGCCCAAAAGCGAACGAGCCAAGCAGACCCGAAGGTCGCTTGAAAGCCAAGCGAAGCAAAAAGCTCTTCCAAAAAGCCTCCACCTCGCCAAGCAGAACCGAAGCTCACTGAACAAAAGTCTCAACCCTCGCCAAGCAGAACCCAAAGGCTGCGAAAAGCCAAGCCGAAGCAAAAAGCTTACTAAAAGCCAAGCCAAAGCAGAAAGCCTTCAAAAACCTCCTCCCTACCCAAGCCAAGCAAGAACCCGAGGTCTACTGAACAACAACAGCCCGAACAAAGCAGAGATCTCTTCATTAATTCTTATCGGCCCTCCCCCGCTCCTGGCGTGACTCATGCCTCGTGCTCTCACCCCGCTCAACCACGGGTGGGAGGGAGTTGTTGACGTCATGAATCACGGACGGGAGGGCTCTTCTTCCTCTTCGCAGAAAGGGGAGGGGGTCTCCATTGTGTTATAATCGCTCCCTAACTATTAAATTGAATCTCGCAGCGCACTTAATCGATTTCTGCCCATTAAAACAATGGAAGGTGAACTATCTAGGAACAAGCACTTATCGACATAAACTGACTAAAGGAACCTGAATGTTGTGCAATCGAATTCCCAAAATTTCGTAACAATATATTTAAATATACATAAAATCATACATACATACATACATCCAGAGACATGACAGAAGTAAAATAGACACCGTGATTTTAAAGAATTATTTATTCAACAGTGATGTCTATTTGATCCATTTAAAACATACACCCATATTTTGTAGACTTGCCATTTGCAGATTTCAATGCTTTTACTCTTTCAGGATAGAACTAACAAGTTATGAATTTTCTCTTGTGGATTTCTGGCCCATGCTTCCCCAAACGATTTAGCAATTCGGCTCCTGATGATGGTTTCTTGGACTTTTTCCGCACAGCTCATTCAATATGGCCCAGAGGTGTTCATTTGGATTCATGTCAGAGACTGACTTGGCCCATGGGAAGTAGTTTGATCCAATTTCTGTTCTGCCATTCTTTTGGTCTTTTTGCAGTTGTGGTATGGAGCTTATCTTCCATGAAACGAGTGTGTTTTTGACCATGACCAGTGGAGAAGACAGAGAGAAGAAGTCCACTCAAGAAAGAAATGTGTGTCGTAGTGTTGATGTTGCCAGCACACTCCACAAGCTCTGACGACCAGTGCTCCGAATTGCCCCCCACACCATCATTAAAACCACCGTGTTTGACAGTGGCTGCAATCGGCTCATAGAAAACTCTGACTGGGAAGTCTCCAAACCCATATGCGTCCACTGTCAAAAAAGTGAGCAATGGGACTTATCTGAAAAAAACATCAACCGTTACCAAAACTCCAAGGGTCTGGTGGCCATCTCGTCAGCCCACTTCTTTCTCCTTTGAATGCTTGGCTGGTATAAGAAAGAGGTTTCTCCCAGCTGCTCTCCCTTGGTAGCCTCAGTTTGAATGAAAGGTACGCACGGCAGTTCTGAGCTAACTTGGACCTCCTCTGCAAACATATTCTGCCTTGAACGGGAGTTTCTCAATGGACCCTTGACAGCCTCGAAGACACCTTTCTGATGGGGCCCAGCTGGACCAGAACAAGAAGCTGTGGATCCTTGCCTTCGCTGGTTAATGCACAATCACCTGATTGACCATAGAAAGTGGAATGCCAAGGTTCTGATTATCTGACGCTGGCTGACCCCACCTTCAGATTGGCCAACAATTCGTTCTCTTTGAAAAAATCGCAAAGGTCTGTGCTCCCTGAGCTCGAGCAGAAGTTAATTGTCACATATGACCCAGGAACTCGTTTCTGCAAAGAAATAGTTGAGTATTGTACAAATCACTGAGTTAAACTGCTGTATATACAGATGAAGAGAAGAAATTTAAGGTTGTCTATTTACTTCTGTCATGTCCCTGTATACCAGCAAATACAACCCATTGCTTTGCTGATGGTGGTGTGAAGGGGATGGGGTAGAGAGAGGAAAGAAGAGGGAGGGAGGCAGAGGGAGTGGAGGCAGAGAGGACGAGGGAAGGAGGGGAGGGCGGCGAGAGGAGGGAGAAGAGCGAGGAAGGAGGGTGGAGGTGGGCGAGAAGCAACGCTCAGAAAATGTTGCTGTACATGTGGAGGGAGGGGTGAGAGGACAGAACATAGAGAGAGACAGACAGAAGCAGAGAGAGAGAGATAGATAGAGACAGAGATAGAGACAGAGAGGAGAGAGAAAGACACAGACAGATAAAGACACAGACAGAGAAAGACACAGACGAGAGAGAGAGACAGAAGACACAGAGACAGAGCTGCATTTATTTATTTGGAGGGAGGAGTGAGGAGGAGACAGAAAGAGAGAATGTCGGTGGGAGGGAGGGGTTGACAGAAAAAAGAGATAGGTGAGGATTGGAGGTGGTGTTCACAAAGAGAGTGATATGTGGGAACATAGCTCAATGACGAACACAAATAAATAAATTAAAATCTCATGTCAGAACACAGCTGTACACATGACAACACACAGAGTTTGCAATGTTAACCACTGGCACATCTGCAAAAACTTTGATATCCAGTTCTAGAAAATTTGTGTGACACTTAACCAAAACACGACTGAAAACATGGAAGTGCCGCTCACGTACGACCAAATGATCGCAGAGCGTGAACATCGAAGCAAAGTATTGTGACCGAATATCATACTTCTGCACACAAAAAGAGAGAAGAAGGCATTGCTAATGAGGTGTTAATACCAATTATTTGAATAAACAATGCAGAAATCAAGAAAATGACCAAATACCAAGACCTCAAGAATGAAGTGAAAAGATCCTGGAAGCTGAAAATTGCCAAAGCTGCACCGTGATAGTTGGAGCGACAGGAAAGATGACAAAGACTCACAGAGATATTAAAAACCATCCCTGGGAATATTACCACAAAATAACTACAGTTGGAAGCTGTCCGGGGGCTCAGTGACGTTCCTGAGCGAGGCCTTCGGCACAAAACTTGAGAACAGAAAACTTCACAGCTTGGCGTTGGAATCGTGACAACTTACCAAAATTATGTGTGATACTTTGAGCCTACACTGGAGGACTCCATTCCACATTCTGAAACTCGCATTATGAATTATACCATTCAACGACACACACACACACACACTCATACGGAGGTGGATGCTTGAGACCTGGGAGACTCCATTACACTTTCTGAAACCTGTATATGGAGATATCAACAACGACCATGACCAACGACACAACATGACACGACACACGTCCAAATACCATTGGTTAACTTCAGGTAATCGGATGAAATTGACGATTTTTTCATGAAATTTGTTGATTTTAGAAGTTTGACCATGAGTTGATCTTGTTGATCTCCAAAGTATCTGGTACAATTCAGTGACACAATTGCAAATCTATTCAACTTTCAGCCAATCGATGAAAAATGACGATTTTAGAAATAACTCAAGATGACCTTTGACCTCAAAATCAATAGTCTTCTCAGTGAGACGACCTCTACTACTTGGTAAAGTTTCATGACGATCAGTTTAGGATTGTGACCTGTAGGCGACTTGAAAAACAGACAAACAAAACAGAATCACAAAATCGACCGACCAATCAATATAGTTGAAAAATCGTCGATTTTGCAAGTAACAAACAGTCAAAACAAGGGTGAAAAATAACCTTCTTCCACCTTCGTGGCGGAGTGAATAAAGGGTGTCAATGATAGGTTATATATATATTTCAATGGCAAGGATTTCAGTAGCATCGAGAAATTCTTTGACAAGCCCTATCAAAACTCTTATCTTACCAGACAGAATACGTTGGAGAAATATGTATGGTTGTACACAACAGTGACATGGAACCGTCTCCCCATTTGGATTGAAACTCCGTTTCTCTCCCTGTTCTCTTTGATATTATACAGTGAAAGCTCCTGGAATTTTCAGCACTAATTCAATAAATAAGGGAGTGTGTTCCTTTGCTGGTCATACAATGTCGACTTCCACTTAGCCTCAGGTCTGTTCTACCAATTACCTTTGTCATTCGCCCACACCTGCCACCCCCTCCTTTCTTATTTTTCTCTGTCCTTACATTTGCTTCATGAGTACAAATAATCCCACACAATCACCCCAGGCATTTAAGCAGCTGTCCGATGACACATTTCATAATTTTATGTCTGCTGGAGGGTTTTTTTTCTACTATTTGTACTGATTATACACGATGTCATCGTTTTATGGATCACTGTACATGCATTGTATCTTAAATATTTAGTCCATCGTGTCCAATACTCATGTATAAGCTTAATCAACACGAGTTTGAAACAATGACATTGAAAGCATCAATTTACCTTTTCCAATTACAAGTGACATCCAGACAACGTGTTTAAAATTGGAAAGAAACATAATTTGAACCTGGGAACCTTGAGCATCATAAGCTATGTGCTCAGTTAGGAGGAGGCAACAGGCCAACCAGAAACTTGTCAATATTTTTTTTTACCATGACACAAACTTTACCACACACAGAAAATAAAGTCTGCAGATGAAAACATCTTGACTTTCTTCAAGATAATGCAAATTCCAGCAGGAGAACTTCGATATGCATTAGAATAACAAAATAAAAGTACGAGGAAAATAATTGATAAAACAACCGCCATAAAAGAAACAAAGCACTGATGCCTTCGGGCCATACTCTTCGTCAGAGCAAAACAGGAGTAACAGGAAACATCTGATGTAGGTAGATATAGAATGAGTGACGTCATCACAATTATGTCGCTGCTGATATGCTCCAGGTGAGCAATAATATTGTTGTGGGTGTGAAATTATATGAATGACATTTTGGTGCGGGTGTAAGGGGAGAGAAAGAAAAGGGAAGGGCAAGAGTGTAAGGGGCAGAGTGGAAGGGGAGAAAGAGGAGAGGGGATTGGAGGGGGCAGGAGATCTGAGGGAGAGCGAAAAAAGGAGGCGAGGAGAAACAGGAAGGAAAGGAGTTTAAAACTACAAGAAAAAGGGGTTAAGGATGAGTATTGATTGGTATTGGTGTTTCACAGAAGAAAATGTTTCATTCAAACCGTTAGTACTTATGTTCCAAGTTGTCAATAAAATACTGTTCTTTGAGTTTCTGGGAGCCATTGCTTCATGTGATGTATCAAACCATAAACCTCTCACTTTTCCTCTCATTTTGGTTTATCCTCCCAACACTCGTTGCTGTTAAAAGAATTACCCAGAGAAACCTTAAATTTGAACAGATGAACAGAAGCTGCCTCCAAATTCTCTCAACCACCTCGTTTTTTCATCCAAACACAAATTTTCTGATTAAAGTAACATTCACTTCAAATCTACCACCAGGACATTAATGTATGATTTTATCAACTTCACAACATCAATGTCAGGAGCAAATCATACCATCAAAATTAAGGGTCATTACGACCAAATGGGCGGGGAGGTCATGTTTCACCCCTGTCTGTTTTCAACAGGATACTCAAAAATTGGAGACGGCTTCCGCCGATATTTGGTGGAGAGGTTGGGTGTGTGACAAAGACGAAAATGATTCGATTTTTGTGGAGATCGAATCCGGATCCGAGAATTTTTTAGTGCTTTGTCACCATTGAGAGATTGGGCTAAAACGAAATTATTTATTTATTTATTAATATTTATGGAAACATATATATATATATGTTATATATACATATGTATGATATATACACACATATATCACGAATATCTCAAAAAGTATGGACAGATAGGGACGAGACTTGTGGACAAGTGGCGTGTGAAAGGAAGAATGCTTCAATTTGGTGTAGATCCAAAATCTGAAAGGAGGTTTATTCTTTTTTTGTGATTTTTATTTTTCATTTTAATTGAGAGATGGACTAAAAAAAAAAAACGAGGATGGGATACTCCAAAAAGTTATGGATGGATTATGACAAACTAGGGATGAGTTGGATAGGTGACAAGACAAGCCGATTAGATTTGCTTCAGTCTGATGCAGATCAAAGCCTATCAGTGGGATTCAAAACGTAAACTGTTCAGCCTGGTAAGATATCGCGCTCTTACGAGTGCCGTTTCTCGTTTTACCTGTACCACTCCAATGTAGTTTACTGTATATCATGTTCACTTTGAAACAAAACATATACAACAGTGGAATTGGACATGGCTTGGAGAACATTTTGGAGAAGCCTCAACGATGTCAGAAACCAACAATGATTGATATTTGTAAACCGGTCTCTCATCAGCTGACCTGGCAGGAGACTCCTGCTACATAGATATGAAGTTTTGGTTTGTAACATTACCACGGAAAAATGACTTCCTGAACTCAACAAACCGTATTTCATTAACAAAATGGACATCAGTACCAAACGGCTTGAATGAAAAAATTTGTTTCTGTTATTTAACAGCTATACCAATAATACTCATCCTTCATCTCTCTTTTTATTTCAGATTTTTTAATCCATTTTCTTCCTCCTCTCCCTCTCCTCTCCTCATCTAAACATCATGCTCAATGACCAATAGTTATTGCTCACCTGAGCACATCGGCAATGACATTACTGTTGATGTCACCCTCTGGATAATCCACAACTTCCTGTTCTCATCATCCTCTGTTGCTCCGATGGAGGATAAGGCGTCAAACATTTTCTGCTTGTTTGTCTTTTATGGCAGTAAATTTTAACTTTTTATTCCTCTCTGACTTCCTTGACCATAGTAATTTAAAGCAAACGAGTACCTGTGGCAGGAAGACCTGATTAACAGTGTCTACAGTAAGTAAAAAAAAAAAAGAGCTGCTGGAAACCAAGCATGCTCCATCCAACTCGTACCCTGCTTCGCATGTAGAACTGGACACTCACTGAAGTGGTTGTCACGGTGATAAGGAAACATCAAACCAAAGGGTGTAGTCACCATGCATGACGTGTGGGATAAAAATATATCCAGTTCGTCGGTAAAAGAAGAGGGGCGACTCGTATTTTAAATTGAGGGAGTAGTATGATCTGTAATTACCTCCTTTGGACCATTTTCTTTGATAGAATTTTGTCAGTCAGTAAATCCTAATAATTCATGCGACCAGTGTTGTATGTATGTGTGTGTGTGTGGTGAATGTGTGTGCTGTGTGTGTGTGGTGTGTGTGTGGAGGGTGGTGTGTTGTGTGTCATGCTACTCTACAGTTCTGTGCTGATTATCATCTAGATGTACATAGGATCAGCCTGACCCCCATTAGTGCATCGGATATTCTTATCTTTTACAAAGTATGTCTTGGCGGCGAGGGGGGGGGCTATGCGATGGAAACAATATTCTCAGGTAAAATATGTATTGTGGCACCCTCCAGGTGGACGAGGTCGTATTACAAGTCCCACCTTCACAGTACAGTATTCTGTCGGTCCCCACGTTTCTCAGTGGCACGAGGTGTTTTGAAACAACATAAAGGATGATGAGGCGGATAACAACATAACTCACCCCTCCCCCTCCCAGGTGCACCAACAACTCCCCTGCCACCACTCCCATGGCGCAGTTGCATTTCTGGTGTGCATATCATGGTCCCTGATATTGAACAAGCTGGGTTTTATAAAATTGGCGCAGTCGTCGTTTGCGTCAAACTAATTAGGGTGAGAATGTCGAAATACTATCGGGTCTCGCGCATCAGTTATCTATGGTCATATGATGTCACCGCATACAGCTATCGATCTGCTGCTACCTCAGCGGTGTCTGTCCGTGGGTCATTAGAATAAGATTCATCCTTTTGTTTCCTTTCCGCTGTTTATTCAATCCTTGGAATCTGCCAATTCTAGCCATTGGTTGTTGCCTGCTGGGCAAACACATGCCTTCTCTCTTCTTCCTTTTCAAAAAATTTTGCAGACGGCTTGTAGTAGCATCATTGGCTGATGGTTGCTGCGCAAGCCGCATTGATGCCATTCCCTTCGTGTCGGTACGGATAGAAAATTTGGAATTTCCGCAGCGTTACGGTGATAATTCGCACTCTTTGTGAACGACACCATGGGATCTTTAACGGTCACCCAAAACTAATGCTGGCCAAAGGGTGACAAGCCAGTTTAACGTTCATCAGTAGTGTCAGCACACACATTGATGCCTCGCCCTGCTGCGAGAAACCAGGATGACAGTTTGCTAGCTTGTGCCGAGATTTGAACCCGGTTAGACAGCTTAGGCGTGAGTGCGCTACCGCTCTAGTTCCTCTAGCGCCATACTTAGCCAGCCCTCAACAGATGGCGATGCAAGAAGAAAGAAAACGATCGCATCAAAAGATTCACAAAATGAAGAGCTTTAATTAGAACTTATTGGTAATGAAAGAGATGTCAAAAGATCTTAATTATCCTGTCTTACACAAACGCTTCCACCTCCTAAGGATTTTCTTCATTTACCTTTAACTCATTACTCCCATTAAAATGTCACATATTCCGGAACCGTGTGGGCGCATTCCAAAGCATTATTAAACGAAGACGCAACCTAATAATATGAAGGTTAAGTCGGTTGATGAGCTATTAAGGCAATTTGGAGTTTGACTGACAGACTGGCGCCAAAGGTGTACTTTGAAAAATAATTGTTTAAGGACCTTGTAGACCAGACATCTGACCTTTATTGCATCATATTGAGGACAGCGGCTTCGAATCCTTTGAGATGTTGAAACTCAAAAACACACTGCATATATTCTTGGGGTTATGCAAAAATATGCTGGCACTCAATGTGTTTGTTGTAATTATTTTTTAGATGGAAAATAATAGAAGCGTTTGCAAAATAATATTTCAAATTTAAAGAGTTACTTTTGAGAGATTTCAAGAAGAATGGATGATGAACCAGTACAGAAGGAACTAAGAAACAGCGCGGATAACAGTATACCGCATACACGTGACCTATTCGCTTCTATGTCCAAACATCGGACATCTCATCGGCTTGTTCATGTCACTTGCCAAACTCATCCCACCAAGTTTTGCATAATCCGTTCATATTTTTGAAATATCGTTTTTTGGCCCGATCTCTCAATGGTTAAGAATCACTTACAAATAAAAAAAATTCTCGGATCCTGAATCCAGATCTTCACAAAATCGAATACAAAATTCGTCCTTTTCGCGCCACCCCAACCTGTTCCACCAAAATTTCGTCCGAATCCGTTTCCAAACTTTTTGAGATATCGTTGCTCACAGACAGACAAACAAAACAATTAGACAGACGGGTGAAAACAACTTCCGTCCTCCTTCGGTTCGGTGATGGAGCGATAATCGTAGGGGATTTTTGTGAAAAATGGAATTCTCGTCATAGATGCTCATCTAGCCAAAGATGGTTGTTCACATGTGATTGTGAAACAAGATGGCTGCATGATTTGGATAAAATGTGGGAGTTGCTGTCCCGGATATCTTTAGCAGGCATTCTAAGATATTCAAAACACCCACACTCTAGAGATACAGTATCAAGCAGTGTTATCTGCTGTCAAGGAACATTTTCAAAAGCGACCCAGAACCACTTGCCTACCTGCAGTCCAGGCAGGATTTGGCTAACTTGTTTTAGGTGCATGGCAATAACTCGCATACTCTTCACAAAAGCAGCATGGATCTTTTAATGTCATGGACAACTGCATGCTGGCAGACGGGTCCTCCGGCCTTAATGTCCACCCAAACAGACGGTGCACACATTTGATGCCTAAACCTGCAGGTGCAAACACCAGGGTGACAATTTATTCTGTCACTGGAGATTCAACCAAGAATACAAAGCTGAAAGGTTGAGTGTGCATACCTCAATGCTCTACGTGCCACCGTGGCAAGGAAGGAATTGCAATTTATTTCAGGACTGGTTCCATTATTATGCGCCTTAGATTGGCACATCAATAACGTGGCAGCTACGTTTATAATATCGTTATCGCAGTTGTGTGTTTGGTCCTGTGTGTTTGGCTGTCTTTTGCCTCCCATTTCTTTCTTCGCCCTTTTTTTTCTTTTTCTTATGTGTCTCCGAGAGGTTCCCATCATGTGCTGCCTTTTGGCTAGCTTGTGCATCATTGGTTAGGGGGTGGCCTATGCTGACTTGATGCAAGCTCCTCAATTACCAGTAAAACTGGTGCTCATTTCGCCACCTCGGAAGGATGACAGGCTGAAGTCAACACCCTGGTGTTAATTCAGTGCGCCACTGGGCTCGAACTCAAGGACCGAGTGGATCCCAAAGCCACCACCATAACGCTAAGCCAACACCCAGGCCTGTTACAGAAGAGGTGAAATCTTGCCCTCACTTGACTGCCCTGATGGTTGAGGCATCGAAGTTAGCAGCTTGATGACGTATTTACTATTCAGGTTTCCCCTGATGGCCTTTAAGCCGTTTTTGTCTGTTATTTGATATCTCAACTGAAATAGATCATCACAGTGCTATGAAGGAATGGAACCTCATCAAGTTTGTCTTGTTCCTCACAGCACACATTTTGCCCTGACACTTGCAATACGGCCCACTGCAAATGTGGATACTGTCTGTCCTGAGTTGACAACTTGGGTGTCCTGACACTATCCTAACCAGCATGTGGTTGAATTGCTGCGTAGGGTCATGTAGGCCTGAAGGAATCTTGCTTGCCTGCAGATTTTTTTTTGTATACATTTAAGGCTGTATGAGAGCTAACACACAATGAACAGCAAGGGTGGGCATTAGACAAGAGGGTGGAGAGGGCAAGGCACAAACAGTGGCGGAACAGAGACATAGCGAGATCGGTGGAAGGGAGAGGCGATGAGGGCAGCGAACACATGCGTATTAACAAGATTACCAGGACTTTCAGGAAGGAAAGCCAGAAAATTTGAAGGAGGTGGTTTGGTGCTGGATTAACGGGATAGGAAAAGATCGAGTTTTGGATGGGGGAAGATAAGAGGTGGTGGAACGGCTGTTTTGAATACTGGAGGGAAGAATGAGATTAGAGAGGCACGTGTGGAGTTTATTTCAAAAGCGGGGAAAAATAGGAATAGAATAGTGAAGGTGAGCAGTGATCGTGATCTCCGGTAGTTTACCAGAAGTAGGGTTGCGGGGATGGCGGACCCTAGTGCCTGCTGTAAATATGGCGGGCCGGGAGATCACAGACAGAGCAGGGCGGGGGCGAAACAGAGAGGAGACGGCAGAAGACAGAAAGACCACTGAAACCTGCCTGCGGTGAGAGGTGAGAGACCCAAAGACTCAGCCTCACCGTGGAGCATGCCATGATCCGAAATGCCTTGGTTCCACAGCGTGAAGCGAGAAAGGTGAGAGACAGGAGCACAGCCAGAAGGGAGAGCGAAGTACTCCATCATGCTTAGCCGGACGAAAGCTTTGTATGTGGTCAGGGCTCAGGTAGGCCGAGGAAGTGACTTTCACGACGGAGGAATTCCCAGTCGGCGACTGGCTTTGGAGGTCTGGTTGGAAATGTGGCTTTTCCCAGGAAAGATTCATTGCAGATAGTGAGACCCAGAAGTAAATTAAAGGACTTTTCCAGCGGAATTTTCGAGAAGTAGATGGGGGGGGGCGGTTGCAAATACTATCTCTTCTG
>CM068966.1:64575021-64598902 GCA_035128595.1 Eptatretus atami | reverse complement strand
TGTGCAATGTGTGTGTCCTTGGGCCCTGTCTCAAGTAGAACTGTATACGTGCTTGTGTATAAATTTCCATTTCTCTTATAGTCGGTTTAACTCTGCCCCTTGTGTGTTCCCTCCCATTATAAATAAATCCCCTGTTAAATGTTCAGCTCATCTTTGTCCTTTCCTTCATGCTTAGCACGGTGCATGTTGGGGAATTAAAAAGGCCGTTGTTGCGTAGTTGTGTGCATTTGGACCGACGGGAACTCGGTAACCATCGCGCGGTTACGCACGGGTCGAGCACGGTTACGGCTCGGCCCGTTCGAGCTCCGTCGAGGGTGTGAATAACTCGGTAGTTCGCCACGTGGGCCTCTAGGTATTTTGAAGTTGGCAAATAACCTGTGCCCACGCGGTTGATTTATTGACGATTCACGGTCCTGTAAGGCAATGGTTCTCAACCTGGGGGTCACGGGAAGGTTGTCAATAACAAATAAACAAACAAAATATATAAAGAAATTCATAAATATTTTTGAAAATGATTTTTCAATTAAATCTCCCATACCAATTTATAATGTAGTCATTATGAAACAGATTTGAAGCAGCAAGTGAAATTAGTTGTGAGAGTGAGAGTGAGAGTGAGAGTGAGAGTGAGAGTGAAAGAGTGAGAGTGAGAGTGAGAGAGAGAGAGAGAGAGAAGAGAGAGAGAGAGAGAGAGAGAGAGAGAGAGGAATGAGCGCAGCAGCAGCACAGTGGCGGGTGCTGAAAGTCAATGTTAGCGCTAGCTAAATACTGCAAGGTGGCTGAATATGGATCGGTGCCTTGTCAAAAAACGTCTGCCAGCTCAAGATGCGGATGGACCAAGACGACACATGTGAAAATGGGCCAACTGTTACAAGTTCAACTGAAAAACGTAAGGCCCCGGCGGCAGATTTGGCCTCCAACAAGCGTCGGAAATATCAGACTGACTTTCTGCATATGGATTCACATGCCGAGCCAAAAATGAAGTGGAATATCCACAGTGTGTTCTGTGTTCAGAAGTGCTTGCTCACGAAAGCTTGAAACCAGTGAAATTGAAGACATTTACAAACCAAACACCCATCCTACATTGACAAACCATTAGATTTTTTCCTCAAAAGGAGGGAGAACTACAGAGCCAAAAGACGACTGTACGTGAGCACTCTACATCCCTGTCAAAGCCCTGCTGGTTCATATGAAGTGGCATACCTGGTTGCTCAATCCAAAAAAGCCCCATACTATTGCAGAGAGCCTGATCCGCCCAGCAGCGATTGCAATGACCAGAGCTATGCATGGTGAAAAAAAAGAGCTATGCATGGGACACTGAAAGGTATTTGCACGGTGCTTAAAGCTGTTTTGCAGGCCCAAGATATATGAGAATGAATGATAATAGCCTATTGCCATCAGCTTGTAAAGCAGTCCTGTTGCCTCCTTCACAATGAGTTGTGCTGTGGGATCTTGAATAAAATTTAAAACTGTACTTAAAGCCAAATTGATTTAGTTTTTGTTTTGTTTTGTATATTTTTGATCAGTAATGCAAGGTTTGTGTACGTCTGGTAGCTGTCATGTGTGATGGTAACCTCTGTCTGCAGCAGAGGGTCGTTCAATCTTCCAGTCCGTGTCCCGTGCATAAATAGGCTACATACCGCTCTTTGCAATAACAGAAGCCTTTTTTTATGAATGTGGCTGGCTGTTTTTACTGTGTTATAATCAGAGTGTAAATAATTAATTTGTGATGCCAGTTTAGTTTAGTTTAGTTCTGTTTAGTTTTAACTAACCCAAGCTGGCAGTACCTAGGCGTTGACCAATGTGCTCAAGGCACTGTGGATTTTTTTATGCACTCCGTGACGTCACTGCAGTGTGTTTCAAGTGTGAGTCGGGAGGGGGTCGCGAACCCCAACTTAAATTTTTTGGGGGGTCGCGGCTCCAAAAGGTTGAGAACCACTGCTGTAAGGGACCTACCTTGGCGTTATCCGAGGGTGACGATTTGAATTCCGGGTGTTCGGTGGAGCCGACTCTACTGCTCCATCTAGCGGTCGTGCTCGCAGCCGATACCCAGCCCACAACAATATATCATATATATATATATTATATATCAGGCACTCCTCACTTAATGACCTACCTGTTTAATGACCACGCCGACTTACGACCAGCTCTTCGACCAAATATATGTACAGTATATATGTATGTGTGTGTGTATATATATTAATATATATATATATATTATATATATATATATATATATATATATATTATATATATATATATATACAGTATATATATAAAAAAAAATATATATATATCATTATATATATATATATATGATATTGTTGCGGTAGGAGGTCCGGTGCGAGAACGACCGCTAGGTGGGGAAAGTTACGTCGATCCCCACCGGACTCTCCGGAATTGTGGCCGTCGCTCCGGATAATTCCGTGAGTCAGCGGGTCGCTGAACCGACCGTGGAACGCCAAAAAACTCAACCGCGTACGGGAGGGTCTTTTTGGCTAGAACCAATTTACCTAATTAACTACGCGATGTCGACTACAAGGGAACCACGCCTCGGCACATCTTGCTCAAACCGGGTCACTCTACCGATTGCGGTAGAGTTCCAACTACCGACTACCAATTCCGGTTCGGGTGCAGTCGAGCAGAACTGCCAAAGCCGTTGCCGGCTCGGATGAATGATTATCGGGTATAAAAACACGGCTACAACTCAGATCCGAACCATGCTGGACCAATGCAAGAAAGGAGAGAAACGAACTGGGAATATTTCTACAATCATTTATTTACAAATAATTTACAGAGAAAAAGGACACAGGCAGACTTACGCGGGAATACATGCAAAATTACAATGTTCAAAAACACTTATACAGTTTCTACTTACAAGACGGGCCCACACACTCACATGCACACTCAGATGATAAGAAACTCAGATGTTTTATTGGATCCCACAGCCAGGGAGAGAGAGGCTGAGTCGCGTTCGGCGGGTACCTGCACGTTGGAGGGACGGGTGCTCCGTGGTGCGGCACCTGTTAATGGTCGTGCGGCTTGGTCCACGGCCCCACGCGTGGAGACTGTGTCTGCAAAGGAGCCCGGGTCGAGTAGAGCGGAGTCCGTGGCGGGGATCAGGGCCCAACGCTCTCCGCTCTCAGGTTGCTTCACGAACTCCCAGCCTTTCACTGCAAGCACTGTACAAACTCCACGACTCTCTCAGGGCAACACTCCTCGCATCCAGCACTCCTCGCAACCCTCCGAACTCCAGCGCAGCCCAACAACCACGACGACGAACGACCCCCCAAGAACTCTCGTCCACAGAACTCCTCTCCACCGAACTCTCCGCTGAGGATGGCGTCGGTGATTTTTATGGACCTCCCTCCGCGGGAGGGGCCTTGGTGAAACAGACGTCACTGTCACTCCGATTGGACGGGGCTTCCATAGGTCTGACCTTTCTGGGCTCTGACGGAGCCGCAAGTCGAGTCGGCCCGACCGATCGCCCGGAATATAGATCGCCCCCGGATAACTCCGAAGCCGACGGTCCTTGTGAAAGAACCGAAATACGCCAATGGGCAGATCACATGGGTAGGGTCGATTGCCAACTTCAATTTACCCTAAATACCCACGTGATCCAACTACCGGGTATCCACCCTCGACGACTCGTACGAAACAAGCCGCTTAAGCGAGCCTGTCCCATGCGCGATTCCGAGCGGCTTAATCGCCGAGAACCGTCGGTCGAATGTCCCCCTTTTACGGCAAACCAACGGCTTTCTAATTACCAACCACAAAATGCTCAGTCAATGAAAGAATCGACGCGACGAGCTGAAAACATTTGACAATTGGGGTATTTATTAATAATAATGGGAACTAGGAAGCACGTAAGAGCAGAACTATACCGACTATACGAAATACAATGCAATCATTTACAGCACACAAAGCACTTAACAGTTTCCTACTTATTAGACGGGCCCACGGACACACATACGCACACACACACACCCAATAATGGTGGCTGATGCCTTTAATAACGGACTCCAGCTCGGAGGACAGATGAGCTGAAACCCAGAACCTATCTCGAACTCTCCACCTCGTGTGGTCTTCAAGCTGTTCGGACCCGGGCTCCAGCGAGAGCGAGCTGGATCCAATCGCCGTGAGCCGCGATCCTTCCCAAGCTCCAGTGAATCCTCTCGTGCATCCGAACACGTGTTGGTGAGACGAGGCGCCGATCCTTCCCGTCGATGCGTCGCTTCTGCGAGGAACCACCTCCAAGATGAGGCCAAGGAGTCGCACCAAGCCGGGAACCAAGCGGAGAACAAAGAGCTCCACGAACCAAGAAGAGCCAGCCGAGCAACCAGCTCAACTCTCTTCGATGAACGAAGCCTCTCACAACACGAACCAAGAACTCCGAGCCGAGCAACCAGCTCAACTCTCTTCCGATGAACAAAGCCTCTCACAACACGAACCAAGAAGAGCCCAAAAGCGAACCGAGCCAAGCAGACCCCGAAGGTCTGCTGAAAAGCCAAGCCGAAGCAAAAAGCTCTCCAAAAGCCTCCACCTCGCCAAGCAGAACCGAAGCTCACTGAACAAAAGTCTCAACCCTCGCCAAGCAGAACCCAAAGGCCTGCGAAAAGCCAAGCCGAAGCAAAAAGCTTACTAAACCAAGCCAAAGCAGAAAGCCTTCAAAAAGCCTCCTCCCTAACCAAGCCAAGCAGAACCCGAGGTCTACTGAACAACAACAGCCGAACAAAGCAGAGGATCTCTTCATTAATTCTTATCGGCCCCCTCCCCCGCTCCTGCGTGACTCATGCCCTCGTGCTCCATCCCCCGCTCAACCACGGTGGGAGGGAGTTGTTGACGTCATGAATCACGGGACGGGAGGGCTCTTCTTCCTCTTCGCAGAAGAGGGGAGGGCGTCTCCATTGTGTTATAATCGCTCCCTAACTATTAAATTGAATCTCGCAGCGCACTTAATCGATTTCTGCCCATTAAACAATGGAAGGTGAACATCTAGGGAACAAGCACTTATCGACATAACTGACTAAAGGAACCTGAATGTTTGTGCAATCGAATTCCCAAATTCGTAACAATATATATATATAGAGTTATACATACATACATACATACATCCAGAGACATGACAGAAGTAAATAGACACCGTGATTTTTAAAGAATTTATTTATTCAACATGTGATGTCTATTTGATCCATTTTAAAACATACACCCATATTTTGTAGACTTGCCATTTGCAGATTTCAATGCTTTTACTCTTTCAGGCATAGAACTAACAAGTTATGAAATTTTCTCTTGTGGGATTTCTGCCCATGCTTCCCCCAAACGATTTAGCAATTCGGCTCCTGATGATGGTTTCTTGGACTTTTTCCGCACAGCTCATTCCAATATGGCCCAGAGGTGTTCATTTGGATTCATGTCAGGAGACTGACTTGGCCATGGAAGTAGTTTGATCCAATTTCTGTTCTGCCATTCTTTGGTCTTTTTTGCAGTGTGGTATGGAGCTTCATCTTCCATGAACAGAGTGTTGTTTTTGACCATCTGACCAGTGGAGAAGACAGAGAGAAGTCCAACCTCAAGGACAGAAATGTGTGTCGTAGTGTTGATGTTGCCAGCACACTCCACAAGCTCTGACCGACCAGTGCTCCGAATTGCCCCCCACACCATCATTGAAAAACCACCGTGTTTGACAGTTGGCTGCAATCGGCTCATAGAAAACTCTTGACTGGGAAGTCTCCAAACCCATATGCGTCCACTGTTAAAAAATTGAGCAAATTGGGACTTATCTGAAAAAAACATCACCGTTTACCAAAACTCCAAGGGTCTGGTGGCCATCTCGTCAGCCCACTTCTTTCTCCTTTGAATGCTGGCTGGTATAAGAAGAGGTTTTCTCCCAGCTGCTCTCCCTTGTAGCTCAGTTGATGAAGGTACCGCACGGCAGTTCTTGAGCTAACTTGGACCTCCTCTGCAACATATTCTGCCTTGCAACGGGGAGTTTTCTCAATGGACCGCTTGACAGCTCGAAGACACCTTTCTGAGGGCCCAGCTGGACCAGAACAAGAAGCTGTGGATTCCTTGCCTTCGCTGGTTAATTGCACAATCACCTGATTGACCATAGAAAGTGGAATGCCAAGGTTCTGATTATCTGACGCTGGCTGACCCCACCTTCAGATTGGCCAACAATTCGTCCTCTTTGAAAAATCGCAAAGGTCGTGTGCTCCCTGAGCTCGAGGCAGAGTTAATTGTCACATATGACCCAGGAACTCGTTTCTGCAAAGAAATAGTTGAGTATTGTACAAATCACTGAGTAAAACTGTGTTATACAGATGAAATGAAGAAATTTAAGGTGTCTATTTACTTCTGTCATGTCCCTGTATACCAGCAAATACAACCCATTGCTTTGCTGATGGTGGTGTGAAGGGGATGGGGTGGAGAAAGAGAAAGAGAGAGGGATAGAGGGGGGGAGTGGAGGCAGAGAGGACCGAGGGAAGGGAGGGGAGGGGCGGCGAGAGGAGGGAGAAGAGCGAGGAAGGAGGGTGGAAGTGGGGAGAGCAACGCCTCAGGAAATGTTGCTGTACATTGTGGGAGGGAGGGGTGAGAGAGACAGAGACATAGAGAGAGACAGACAGATAGGCAGAGAGAGAGAGAGAGATATAGAGACAGAGATAGAGACAGAGAGAGAGAGAGAAAGACACAGACAGATAGAAAGACACAGACAGAGAAAGACACAGACAGAGAGAGAGAGACAGAAAGACACAGAGACAGAGCTGCATTTTATTTATTTGGAGGGAGGGAGTGAGGAGGAGACAGAAAGAGAGAATGTCGGTGGGAGGGGGAGGGGTTGGACAGAAAAAAAGAGATAGGTGAGGATTGGAGGTGGTGTTCACAAAGAGAGTGATATGTGGGAACATATGCTCAATGACCGAACACAAATAAATAAATTAAAATCTCATGTCAGAACAGCTGTACACATGACAACACAACAGAGTTTGCAATGTTAACCACTGGCACATCTGCAAAAACTTTGATATCCCAGTTCTAGAAAATTTGTGTGAACATTAACCAAAAACACGGACTGAAAACATGGAAGTGCCGCTCACGTACGACCAAATGATCGCAGAGCGTGAACATCGAAAGCAAAGTATTGTGACCGAATATCATACTTCTGCACACAAAAAGAGAGAAGAAGGCATTGCTAAGTGAGGTGTTAATACCAATTATTTTGGAATAAACGATGCAGAAATCAAGAAAATGACCAAATACCAAGACCTCAAGAATGAAGTGAAAAGATCCTGGAAGCTGAAAATTGCCAAAGCTGCACCAGTGATAGTTGGAGCGACAGGAAAGATGACAAAGAACCTCACAGAGATATTAAAAACCATCCCTGGGAATATTACCACAAAATAACTACAGTTGGAAGCTGTCCGGGGGCTCAGTGACGTTCCTGAAGCGAGCCTTCGGCACAAAACCTTGAGAACAGAAAACTTCACAGCTTGGTCCGTGAATCGTGACAACTTACCAAAATTATGGTGTATACTTTGAGCCTACACTGGGAGGACTCCATTCCACATTCTAAAACTCGCATATGAATATACCATTCAACGACACACACACACACACACACACACACACACTCACTCATACGGAGGTGGATGCTTTGAGACCTGGGAGGACTCCATTACACTTTCTGAAACCTGTATATGGAGATATCAACCAACGACCAATGACCAACGACACAACATGACACGACACACGTACCAAATACCATTGGTTAACTTTCAGGTTAATCGGATGAAAATTGACGATTTTTCAGATGAAATTTGTTGATTTTAGAAGTTTGACCATGAGTTGATCTTTTGATCTCAAAAGTATCTGGTTACCCAATTCAGTGACACAATATGCAAATCCTATTCAACTTTCAAGCCAATCGGATGAAAAATGACGATTTTAGAAATATAACCTCAAGATGACCTTTGACCTCAAAATCAATAGTCTTCTCAGTTGAGACGACCTCTACTACTTGGTAAAGTTTCATGACGATCAGTTTAGGATTGTGACCTGTAGGCGACTGAAAAACAGACAAACAAACAGAATCACAAAATCGACCGACCAATCAATATAGTTGAAAAATCGTCGATTTTGCAAGTAACAAACAGTCAAACAAGGGTGAAAACATAACCTTCTTCCACCTTCGGTGGCGGAGGTAATAAAGGGGTTGTCAATGATAGGTTAATATATATATTTTCAATGGCAAGGATTTCAGTAGCAATCGAGAAATGTCTTGACAAGCCCTTATCAAGAACTCTTATCTTACCAGACAGAATACGTTGGAGAAATATGTATGGTTTGTACACAACAGTGACATGGAACACGTCTCCCCACTTTGGATTGAAACTCCAGTTTCTCTCCCTGTTCTCTTTGATATTATACAGTGAAAGCTCCTGGGAATTTTCAGCACTAATTCAATAAATAAGGGAGTGTGTTGCTTTTGCTGGGTCATACAATGTCGACTTCCACTTAGCCTCAGGTCTTGTTCTACCAATCTACCTTTGTCATTCGCCCACACCTGCCCACCCCCTTCCTTTTCTTATTTTTCTTCTGTCCTTACATTTGGCTTCATGAGTACAAATAATCCCACACAATCACCCCCAGGCATTCTAAGCAGCTGTCCGATGACACATTTCATAATTTTATGTCTGCTGGAGGGTTTTTTTTCTACTATTTGTAGCTGATTATACACGGATGTCATCGTTTTATGGATCACTGTACATGCATTGTATTCTTAAATATTAGTCCATCGTGTCCAATACTCATGTATAAGCTTAATCACACAGAGTTTGAAACAATGACATTAGAAAGCATCAATTTACCTTTTCCATATTACAAGGACATCCAGACAACGTGTTTAAAATTGGAAGAAACATAATTTGAACCTGGGAACCTTGAGCATCATAAGCTATGTGCTCAGTTAGGAGAGGCAAACAGGCCAACCAGAAACTTGTCAATATTTTTTTTTACCATGACACAAACTTTACACACACAGAAAATAAAGTCTGCAGATGAAACACATCTTGACTTTCTTCAAGATAATTGCAAATTCCAGCAGAGAACTTTCGATATGCATTAGAATAACAAAATAAAATACGAGGAAAAAATAATTGATAAAACCAACCGCCATAAAAGGAAACAAAGCACTGATGCTTCGGGCCATACTCTTCGTCAGAGCAAAACAGGGTAACAGGAAACATGATGTAGTAGATATAGAATGAGTGACGTCATCACAATTATGTCGCTGCTGATATGCTCCAGGTGAGCAATAACTATTTGTTGTGGGTGTGAAATTATATGAATGACATTTTGGTGCGGGTGTAAGGGGAGAGGGAAAAGAAAAGGGGAAGGGGCAGAGTGTAAGGGGCAGAGTGGAAGGGGAGAAAGAGGAAGAGGGGATTGGGAGGGGGCAGGAGATCTGGAGAGCAAAAAGGAGGGCGAGGAGGAAACAGGAAGGAAATGGAGTTTAAAACTACAAGAAAAGAGGGGTTAAGGATGAGTATTGATTGGTATTGTGTTTCACAGAAAGAAAATGTTTCATTCAAACCGTTTAGTACTGATGTTCCAAGTTTGTCAATGAAATACTGTTCTTTGAGTTTCTGGGAGCCATTGCTTCCATGGTGATGTATCAAACCATAAACCTCTCACTTTTTCCTCTCATTTTGGTTTATCCTCCCAACACTCTTGCTGTTAAAAGAATTACCCAGAGAAACCTTAAATTTGAACAGGATGATACAGAAGCTGCCTCCAAATTCTCTCAACCACCTCGTTTTTTCATCCAAACACAAAATTTTCTGATTAAAGTAACATTCACTTCAAATCTACCACCAGGAGCATTTAAATGTATGATTTTATCAACTTCACAACATCAATGTCAGGAGCAAATCATACCATCAAAATTAAGGGTCATACCGACCAAATGTGGACGGAGGTCATGTTTTCACCCCTGTCTGTTTTTCAACAGGATATCTCAAAAAATTGGAGACGGATTCCGCCGATATTTGGTGGAGAGGTTGGGTGTGTGACAAAGACGAAATGATTCGATTTTTGTGGAGATCCGAATCCGGATCCGAGAATTTTTTTAGTGCTTTGTCACCATTGAGAGATTGGGCTAAAAACGAAATATTTATTTATTTATTTATATATTTATGGAAACATATATATATATATTTATGTATATATACATATGTATGTATATATACACACATATATCACACGATATCTCAAAAAGTATGGACAGATAGGGACGAGACTTTGTGGACAAGTTGGGCGTGTGAAAAGGAAGAATTGCTTCAATTTTGGTGTAGATCCAAATCTGAAAAGGAGGTTTTATTTCCTTTTTTTGTGATTATTCACCATTGAGAGATGGAGCTAAAAAAAAAAAAACGAGATGGGGATATCTCCAAAAAGTTATGGATGGATTATGACAAAACTAGGTGGATGAGTTGGATAGGTGACAAGACAAGCCGATTAGATTTTGCTTCAGGTCTGGATGCAGATCAAACCTATCAGTGGGATTCAAAACGTAAACTGTTCAGCCTGGTAGAGATATGCGCTCTACCGAGTGCCGTTCTCGTTTTACCTGTACCACCTCCAATGTAGTTTACTGTATATCATGTTCACTTTGAAACAAACTATACAACAGTGGAATTGGACGATGGCTTGGAGAACATTTTGGAGAAGCCTCAACGATGTCAGAACCAACAATGATGATATTTGTAAACCGGTCTCTCATCAGCTCAACCTGGCAGGAGACTCTGCACATAATATGACAGTTTGTGGTTTGATACATTACCACGGAAGCAATGACTCCTGGAAACTCAACAAACCGTATTTCATTAACAAACTTGGAACATCAGTACCAAACGGCTTGAATGAAAAAATTTGTTTCTGTTATTTAACACTATACCAATAAATACTCATCCTTCATCTCTCTTTTATTTCAGATTTTAAAATCCATTTCTTTCCTCCTCTCCCTCTCCCTCTCATCTAAACATCATGCATGACCAATAGTTATTGCTCACCTGGAGCACATCGGCAATGACATTACTGTTGATGTCACCCTCTGGATAATCCACAACTTCCCTGTTTCTCATCATCCTCTTTTGCTCCGATGGAGGATAAGGCTCGAAACATTTCTGCTTTGTTTGCTTTTATGGCAGTAAATTTTAACCTTTTTATTCTCTCTGACTTCCTTGACCATAGTAATTAAAGCAAACGAGTACCTGTGGCAAGGAAGACCTGATTACAGTGTCTACAGGAAGTAAAAAAAAAAAAAGAGCTGCTGGAAACCAAAGCATGCTCCATCCAACTCAGTACCCTGCTCGCAGTAGAACTGACACCCACTGAAGTGGTTGTCGACCGTGATAAAGAACATCAAACCAAAGGGTAGTCACCATGCATGACGTGTGGTAAAAATATATCCAGTTGTGGTAAAATAAGAGGGGCGACTCGTACTTTAATTTGGGGATAGTAGATTGTTAATTACCTCCCTTTGACCATTTTCTTTTGATAAATTTTGTCAGTCAGTAAATCCTTACAATAATTCATGGACCGTGTTGTATGTGTGTGTGTGTGTGTGTGTGTGTGTGTGGTGTGTGTGTGTGTGTGTGTGTGTGTGTGTGTGTGTGTGTGTGTCATGCTACTCTACAGTTCTGTGCTGATTACATCTAGATTGCTACATAGGATCAGCCTGACCCCCATTAGTGCATCGGGTATTCTTATCTTTACGTAGTCTTGGGGGGCGAGGGGGGGGGCTATGGATGAGAAACAAATTCTCCATGTAAATATGTATTGGTGGCACCGCTCCAGGTGGGAGAGGGTATTACAAGTCCCACCCTTCACAGTACAGTATTCTTGTCCCCACGTTTTCCAGTGCACCGAGGTGTTTTGGATAACAACATAAGGATGAATGAGGATAACAACATAACTCACCCCCCCCTCCCCATCACCCAACACTCCCCCTGCCACCACTCCCATGGGCAGCAGTTGCTTCTGGTGTGCATATCATGGATCGCTGTTATTGAACAACTGGGTTTTATAAAATGCAGTCGGTGTTCGCAAACTCATTTAGGGTGAAAGTTGTCGACAATACTATGGTGTCATCGCATCAGTTATCTATGGGGTCATATGATGTCACCGCATCAGCTATCGATGCTGTTGCTAACCTCAGCTGTGTCTGTCGTGGTCATAAATAAATTTCCCTTTTGTTTCCTTTCCCTGTGTTATTCAATCCTTGAATCTGCAATTCTAGCCCATTGTTGTTGCCATGCCTGGGCAACACATGACCTTCCTCTTCTTCTTCTTTCAAATGCAGCACGGCTGTAGTAGCATCATTGGCTGATGGTGTGGCTGCGCAGCCGCTGATGCCATTCCCTCTGTCGGTTCGGGTAGAAATTTTGGAATTTCGGCAGCGTACCGGTGATAATTCGCTTACTCTTTGTGAACGACACCATGGGATCTTTAACGTCCACCAACTAATGCTGGCAAAGGGGACAGCCAGTTTAACGTTCATCAGTGTCAGCACACACATTGATGCCTCGCCCTGCCTGCGAGAAACCAGGATGACAGTTTGTAGCTGTGCCGAGATTTGAACCCAGTTAGACAGCTTAGGCGTGAGTGCGCTACCTCTAGTCCTCTAGGCCATCTTGCCAGCCCTCAACACATGGCGATGCAAGAAGAAAGAAAACTGATCGATCAAAAGATTCACAAAATGAAGAGCTTTAATTAGAACTTATGGTATGAAAGAGATGTCAAAAGATCTTAATTATCCTGTCTTACACAAACGT
Organism: Eptatretus atami; assembly: GCA_035128595.1. NCBI lineage: Eukaryota > Metazoa > Chordata > Myxini > Myxiniformes > Myxinidae > Eptatretus > Eptatretus atami. The sequence goes on along the minus strand of CM068966.1, from coordinate 64,586,072 downwards.
TCACCTCCTTAAGGATTTTCTCATTTAACCTTAACTCATCTCCCATTAAAATGTCACAATTCCTGGAACCGTGTGGCGCTTCCAAAGCAATTATAAACGAAGACGAACCTAAATAATATGAAGGTTAAGTCGGTTGATGAGCTATTAAGGCAATTTGGAGTTTGACTGACAGACTGGGCCAAAGGTGTACTCTTGAAAAATAATTGTTGAGACCTTTGTAGACCAGACATCTGACTTTATGCATCATATTGAGGACAGCGTGCTTCGCAATCCTTTGAGAGTGAAACTCAAAAACACACTGATAATATCTTGGGGTTATGCAAAAAATATGCTGGCACTCAATGGTGTTTTTGTAATTATTTTTTAGATGTGAAAATAATAGAATCGTTTTTCAAAATAATATTTCAAATTAAAGAGTTACTTTTGAGAGATTTCAAGAAAATGGATGATGAACCAGTACAGAAGGAACTAGAACAGCGCGATAACAGTATACCGCATACACGTGGACCATTCGTCCTTGTCAAACATCGACATCTCATCGGCTTGTTCATGTCACTTGCCAAACTCATCCACCAAGTTTTGTCATAATCCGTTCATAACTTTTTGAAATATCGTTTTTGGCCCGATCTCTCAATGGTGAAGAATCACTTACAAAATAAAAAAAATTCTCGGATCCGAATCCAGATCTTCACCAAAATCGAATCAATTCGTCCTTTTCGCGCACCCAACCTGTCCACCAAATTTCGTCCGAATCCGTCCAAACTTTTTGAGATATCGTGCTCACAGACAGACAAACAAACAATTAGACAGACGGGTGAAAACAACTTCCGTCCTCCTTCGGTCGGTGATGGAGGTAATCGTAGGTGATTTTTGGAAAAATGGAATCATCATCATAGATGCTCTTCCTAGCCAAAGATGGTTGTTCACATGTGACATGTGAACAAGATGGCTGCATGAATTTGGATAAAATGTGGGAGTTGCTGTCCCGGATATCAAGCAGCATTCTAAGATATCAACAACCACACTCTGAGATACAGTATCAAGCAGTGTTATCTGCTGTCAAGGAACATTCAAGAAGACCAGCCAACTTGCTACCTGCAGTCCAGGCAGGATTTTGTAACTTGTTTTAAGGTGCTGGCAATAACTCGCATACTCTTCACAAAAGACAGCATGGGATCTTTAATGTCCATGAACAACTGATGCTGGCAGACGGGTCCTCCGGCTTAATGTCCACCCAACAGACGGTGTACACATTGATGCCTAAACCTGCAGGTGAAACACCAGGGTGACAATTTATCTGTCACTGGAGATTCCAACCAAGAATACAAAGCTGAAAGGTGAGTGTGCATACCTCAATGCTCTACTGCCACCGTTGGAAGGAGGAATGCAATTTATTTCAGAACTGGTTCCATTATATGGTAGATTGGCACATCAATAACGTGGCAACTACGTTTATAATATCGTATCGCAGTTGTGTGTTTTGGTCCTGTGTGTTTTGGTGTCTTTTGCTCCCAATTTCTTTCTTCGCCCTTTTTTTCTTTTTCTATGTGTCTCCAGAGAGGTTCCCATCATGTGCTGCCTTTTTGGCTGCTGGTTGCATCATTGGTTAGGGGGGTGGCTATGCTGCTGATGCAATGCTCCTATTACCAGTAAACTGGTGCTCATTTCGCCAACCTCGGAAGGATGACAGGCTGAGTCAACACCCTGGTGTTAATTCAGTGGCCAACGGGCTCGAACTCAGGACCCGAGGATCCCAAGCCACCACCATAACCGCTAAGCCAACACCAGGCTGTTACAGAGAGGTGAAATCTTGCTCACTTGACTGCGCCCTGATGGGTTTGAGGGTATCGGAGTAGCAGCTTGATGACTGTATTTACCTATTCAGGTTTCCCCTGATGGCTTTAATGCCGTTTTTGGTCTGTTATTTGATTATCATCAACTGAAATAGATCATCACAGTGCTATGAAGGAATGGAACCTCATCAAGTTTGGTCTTGTTCCTCACAGCACACATTTGCCCTGACACTGCAATATGCCCACTGCAAATGTGGATCACTGTCTGTCCTGAGTTGGACAACTTGGGTTAGGTGGTCCTGACACTATCCTAACCAGATGTGGTGAATTGCTGGTAGGTCATTTAGGCCTGAAGGAATCTTGCTTGCTGCAGATTTTTTTTGTATACATTGTCAAGGCTCGTATGAGAGCTAACACACAATGAACAGCAAGGGGGGCATTAGACAAGAGGGGTGAGAGGGAAGGACAAAACAGTGGGGAACAAGACATTAGAGATCTGTGGAAGGGAGAGGGATGGGGCAGGGAACACATGGTATACAAGATTACAGGGACTTTCAGGAAGGAAAGGCAGAAAATTTGAAGAGGTGGGTTTGGTGTGGATTAACGGGGATAGAAAAGATCGAGGTTTTGGATGGGGAAGATAAGAGGTGGTGGTGAACGGCTGTTTTGAAGACCTGGAGGGAAGAATGAGATTGAGAGAGTGTGGGAGTTTATTTCAAAAGCGGGAAAAATAGGAATAGAATAGTGAAGGTGAGCAGTGATTCGTGATCTCGTGTAGTTTACCAGAAGGGGGTTGCTGGCGGACCCTGAGTGCCTGCGGAAATATGGGGGGGGGGGCAATCACAGACAGAGCAGGGGGGGGCGAAACAGGAGAGGAGACGGCAGAAGACAGAAAGACCACTGACCTGCCTGCGTGAGAGAGTGAGAGACCACAAGACTCAGCTCACCGTGGGAGATGCCATGATCCGAAATGCCTTGGTTTCCACAGCTGAAGCCGAGAAAGGTGAGAGACAGGAGCACCAGCCCAGAAGGGAGAGCAGTACTCCATCATGCTGCGGACGAAAGCTTTGTATGTGGTCAGGAGCTCAGGTAGGCGGAGGAAGGACTTGCACGACGGAGAATTCCAGTCGCGACTGGCTTTGGAGGTCTGGTTGGAAATGTGGCTTTCCCCAGGAGATCGTATGGCAGATAGTGAGACCAGAAGCTTAAATTAAAGGACTTCTTCAGCGGATTTTGAGAAAGTAGATGGGGGGGGGGGGGTTGCAAATACTCCTTCAAAGAGACATTGTGAGGGTGTGAGATTTGCCAGGATTGAAAGAGAAGCTCCACGTTTGGCCCAGTTTGTGATTTTACAGATCTGTAGTGGGCGAAGAAGCTGCTGCTTGCCGGTCTGAGGGATGACAGATGGTATGGCAGAGGGTGGAGTCATCAGCAAAGAGATAAAGAGGATTTTCCAGAGAGTTGGAGAGATCATTGATGAAAACCAGAAAAAGACCAAGGCCCGAGAACGCTACCTTGAGGAACTCCAGCCTGGACAGGAAGAGGGGATGAAAGAACTCCATTTAGGGCCACACGTTGACTGTGACAGGAGAGGAAGTCTGCGAGCCATGAGTAGAGATGGCCTTGGATACCATAGGAGAGAGTTTGGTGAGCAGGGCAGGGTGCCAGACCATGTCAAAAACACGCGATATGTCTGAGGAGATGGCTCTGTTCCATGTCTGGCATTGAGGACTTCCTTACATTGTTGGGGAGCAGAAGCAGCATATCCAGGGTAGAGTGACCTGGTCTGAAACCAATTGATGATCGGAAATCAAGCCATTGGAGAAGAGGAAGGATTTAATGTCTGAAGCGATGATGGATTCCATAACCTTGCTGATGATTGGGAGAAGGCTGTTGGTCTGTATTGGCAGGGATCTGTTTTTCTCTTTTTTATTCAGAGCAATTATGTTTGCTGATTTCCAAGCAGATGGCAGATGCATTTGAAGATGTGGTCATCATATAAGTTGGAGGCCGTGTGATGGCTGTTGGGATGGGGGGGGGAGTTCCAAGGTGAGGAGCCTACCAGTTGGGGTCTTTGGGAGATAAATATTTAGTGATGTTCTTGAATTTAAACTAAGGTGCAGAAAGAATCAAAGACAAAGAGCTTACTTGCATTACCACCTCTTCGTCTGTATTTTTGTTTCCAACTGGCGTTTACCTTGAAAATTTTGTATTATGTAAAGTCGAGGTTCATTGAGGATAAAATATCAAATGTAACGAATTTGCAGCAACACGTTTTTTATTCCCTATACAGCTGGAACGTAGACTACGCATAATCAGTGACCCGTGTGGTTTTACAGTGACAGCAGAAAAAAATGTTAGCAGTGGGTTGAGAAATATCATGACATTAGTGCGGATAAAGGCATCCTTTAGGGTGAAATATGACAATGATAGGATGTCTCGTCTTCGTCTTTTTTTTTACTTTCAAGAACTGGTACACGTGAATACCGCTGTTAAAAATTCCCTACAACTCTGCAACTTGCTCAACATATTTATAATTATCTGGCTTTAAACACGAGATTGATTACTATGACAATTAATTTGATTGATTATCACTTCGAGTCATGAATAATAATGGTGTAATTTTACCGCACATACATATCCGCTACATACATTAACCCTCCTCCCCCAACCGCCCTACACTCCATTTTCTACCTAGCTTTTCTTAAAAGGATTTCCCTCAAGCGTTCTCCTCTAGAGAGGACGCAATACCTAGATGGCTTCTCATCGCAGCAAAAATGGGCGACATTTTTGGAAAGGCTGGTTTGGCCTTCATAGCCAAAGATGGCCGTTCACATGTGACAGGCAAACACCTGGGAGTGTGAAATGGTTGACAGTGTTGGAGGTACTCCAGCACACCAGCCACACTGAGGTGACAAGTAGTGTTACCTGGTGTCAAAGAATATACCCGACAAGAATCAGGGCACTTACTGCTCTGATTTAAGCAGGGATTCGTTCATGGTGCCGGGGATAATTCACCGACTCTCCATGAAAAACACCGTGGGATTTTGAACACCCACCAGCAAAGTGTTGGTAGACTGGTCCTCAACATTAACGTCCTTCCAACAGATGGCATTGGTGCCTCATCCTGGATGCAAAACACCAGGATGGCAGTTTATAGCTTGGTCGACATTGGAGAACAGGCTAAACAGCTCAGAGGTGAGTGTGCATACCTCCAAGCTATCTTGGCAGCCCTTAATCCATAATATAGAGCTAAACGATTATAAAATTTAATTTGCCTGAAAAGTTTGGAAGTAAATAAGTAGATGTGTAAAGACGAAGTCAAGTTTCTGTTCTTAAAATCACAGGTGCAAACAGGTATGGTTAAAAAAAAAAAAACGATTTGAATCATCGATGAAAGACGTGATTGGCCATTGAGATGACAGATCATTGTCATTATTGATTAAAAAAAAACATCTAATTGCATTCAATAAGTGATTTTCAATAAAATTATCTTTCTACAAAAGGACAAAGTTTGGGTTCATTGATCGGTGCCTTCAGGGAAAACCCTCATTTGCTCCAAATCTCGTTAATTTCTCATCCCAAGTAGCATAGATGTTAACGGCAAACGACTTGTAGGGAAGGATTAACGAGGGTGTTTTCACAAATGAGAAAGAAATAGGTGAAAGAAGCAGAATTGTTAAACAAGGAAGAACTCACGAATGTTTACAATAAATGCTCATCCCTCTCTCTCCTCTTCCTGACACATGGGAAATGTTTCATGCCTTCAGCAATGAGTTTCACATAAATTCTGTAACTTCATCAACGCCTGTGGCCAGCATCTGCATTTCATTAAATCAGGTATTTACAAAATGTATCGAATGTCTGCTCAGCTTTTGAAATTTGCATGGTTTTGATTTCACCTGAAAACGACCGACATATCTTACGACCTAATTTTACCAAACGGGGTCTTTTCGGACCGCAACTCAAAACCATTCAATTTCACAAAAATTTGCCAAACTTTCACATCGATGACTAAACATGGTGTTTTATTGATCAAGTCAACAAATATAAAAATAGCTCCGCAAAGCGGGCGTAACCCCTCAGCACATGCATTGTAAAAGGAAGCATATAGTCACGATGATGTTGAGACTAGAGCATGTTGGACGTCATATCGAAAATCACAGACTTCAAGATGCTACCGTGGCGCTAGTGAAAATCGCAGCGCGCCATTTTCGAAAGGAACCTTCCTCTACTCTAACTCCAAGACACATGCACAAAATTGGATTCAATCGGACAAGCGCGTTCTCGATTGACGAAAACCAATTTCAAGATGCTGCCAGTGGCGGCACACATGAAAATCGCAGCGCGCCCATTTTCGAAAGGAACCTTCCTCTACTCAACCCCAACACACCCGCAAAATGATTTAAATCGGACAAGGCGTTCCCTCGAAATCGACGGAAACAATTTCAAGATGGCTGCCATGGAGGCCACATTGAAAATCGCAGCGCGCACCCATTTTCGAAGGAACCTTCCTCTACCACCCAACAACCCTGCAAAAATGGATTTAATCGGACAAGGCATTCTCCTCGAAATTGACGGAAACCAAAGTTGACAGACGCCCGGACGGACGCCCGGACGCCCGCCGGACAACGCCTGTGCACGAAATACCCCTTTTTCAGCCCATTTGGGCTGAGGGGTAAAACTAAATATATGAAAAATCTAAAATTAACCTTCCAACTGGGAACTTTTTTCACCCCAACTCAGAAGAACTAAATTTCATTCAATCTGCTGAAGTTTCACATCATTGAAGAAACATTTTGATTGGATGATGTTTTAGTGATAAAGTTAACAAGCGTAAGCATTTTTTATAGAGGACTTGCTCGATATATCCTATCTCCGAAAGTAATCATATATCCAAAAAAAAACAAATGAAAGTGTAAAAACTGGTGTCTTTTTGGACCCCAGAAAGGATTTGCTTGTAACTCTGTCCAGCAAGGTGGGACCTTAAAACATAACATATATTTATTATCGGCAGATATAGGTAAACACACTAATAAAACATGAAATACATTGTTCAATTAACATCGACATAGCGCATCAAAATGTTGGTTTGGGGTCCAAAAAGACCCGTTGATAGCGTTAAGCTTCTCCGAACTGGATTTTGTGCGGCAATCTTAACTTCCCTCATATTTTATCAGCAATGGCAGGCAAGCAAGCTTTTATTTCAGTATTTTGTGTTTATATTTTTCTTTTACAGGCTCGAAAGGCTCGTGGAGAATCTGTGACATAAATCATGCACGCGTACACATTCGACAACACCAGACTTGACTTTCACACAAACAGCCGCTCAGATTGAAGGAAGTGATGTCACTTCCCTGAGCACTCTGTGTGCCAGCGATGTAATGTTCATGGCATCGTTTGTTTTCTCCACACTCAGTGGAGCAATCAAGGATGAATTTCCTCCTCCCCATAGATGCCAACCTATGGGAGTTTTCTCTGCTCTATCCTTTAAATGCTGAACGTTAAGCAAGGAGGCAACATGTACCATTTATTGGATTGTCTTTGATTATGACTCGGGCATGGTTCAAACCGCTGACCATTATGCCACCGAGTTTTTTGACGACTATGACGACCATAACATCACTTCTTTAACTTCATTCAATATCCCGTAATTTCAAATCCCACAATGAAAGATCCCATAATTTCACTTCAATGAATCCCACAATCTTGTCGGGTCAGCCGAGGGCAAACTTTTTGGCCCAACTCTTTCATGTATCCATTGGCCAAGCCTGACTTTGGAATGGAGCTGATTTAAGCAGGAATCTGCAATTAGTTCAGGGTGCCAGCAATAACTCACCTAATCTTCATGATAGTTACCATGGGATCTTTCACCTTCAACGACTAATGCTATCAGATAGGACATGCAGTGTTCGTCCATTTGAGAATAGAACCCAGACTAAACACCTCCAAGGTATAAGTGCACTACCTCTGCACCATCCTGTCGGACATTGTGTGCTTTTTCCTTGAGGCATATACGATATATCTCACCGTAAATATCTTATCTGTAGTGTATCATCCGTTTTGAACATATTGAAGATAACACACTATCTTTCAGCATTCCGTATGTTTAATGGAGTGTGGAGTTGATTACAAAGCCTCATTAGGACTCGTGTCTGCAAATGCCTAAACAAATTCACGAGGTTCCCATGTGAGTCTCTAACGAGGAATGAATGAATACAAATTGTGCAGTAAATAAAGAACGCAGCCTCGAATTTGACGCTAAAATATGAGGACAAGCAGCGCCATCTTGTGTTTCTGTGTGAAAATCCACGTGTAATCGTTAGGCCTCAACTTGATCAAGTATATGACATTTCTCTCCCTCCCAACGCAGCGCCTCCAGTATGCCTGACGAATTACATAATAATTAATCAAGTGTATTAAATCTCTATCTAAAATGATTTTTTCCATAATCATCTCGTTTTATAATCCAGTCAAGGCATGGAAATGCTTCATCTAAATGCAGTTAAAAAGCCTGAGGCCCAGCAAGTATATGATGCTTTGCACGATTATTCTTTGGTTTTAAATGTGTTTTGCCAAATGCAGGATAATTTTATTAGTATGTAGAATTACACACTTTATTGTCAATAAATCTGGTTTGAGATTAATTATCAGGAAATAAAATCCTTTTTTAAAAGTGTTTTGCCTTATTATACGTTCAGTGCAAATGTGTTCGGCCGTGGGATTTTGTCACAATTGAGTGTGTTTAAAGGCTGACAGATTAAACGCGCAAATTAGCATTGCCTTATTTATCAGAAAAATGCACATTTTGCTTTCTATAAGCTGTTTAATGGTTATGTGTTTTTAGTTTGAATCACAATGACAAAAAATTAAAATTAATATTCATACTGATGAGACATGCACAATTTTTCCTATTACCCATGTACACTATATAATACAGGTAATGGAAAGTAAACAACAAACACAAGTAAGTCGACTAAATTTGGAACTCAAAGGAAACATAGGTAGCGTCCTGGTTTGAGGACACTGCGGTGATACTGAACGAGCACTTCATTGGTTGCGGATTCAAATACAGCTGAAGGCAGCAGGATTAAGGCCTCGGATTCCAAGTATTTCTGCAAAACGACCTTGTCCGAAGAGATTTACCACCGCAAGATTGGATTGGCAGTGGAAATCCAGATCGCTCACAAGAGAAACCTTCAGTGTCAGGAATGGGAAATCTCTCCCCTGCCTCCCGCCCAATTGTACAGTGGTATCTTTTTTGGTGAGACATTGGACTTGCATCCCAGAGGTTGCATAGGGCGTTCAAATCCACCTGAAGGCAACAGTATTAAGGATTTGGATTCCAAGCTCCAGCAAGACGAGTTAGTTCCAATGGAACTGCAGATCGCCATTGGATTGTCAGTAAAAGCCCGACTGGCTAATTATAATCGACACTCAGGGTGAGATAATCTGCACCCGGTCTGGTCTACACGTGACATTTGTTCACCACTTTGTGTTTGTCTCTTATTCCCTTCCATTGTTGCAGAAGGTCATTCTGCGTTACTCTGGGTTCGGCATGAACTTTAAAAAATTTAAATTTTTTTAAAGGAAACTCACCTGCAAACTCACCAATGATGGCTTAAACTATGCGTGGGAAGTGCGTCAGACAGAAAATGAATAATATGCAAAAATGCAGAAGAAAAGGTGCATCAAGTTGAAAGGGAAAAGCTAAAATGGAAAAAATGAGATAGTATATTGTGATTTATGGTGGCATAAATTGTGAGCTAGGCATAGGTGTCATGTTGATGAGTTGTACTGGAAGTGTGAAGCACTGTCCCTATTTACAACCTCATCATCGACCCTCTCCGGGAATCTACTGTCGACTTCGGGAGAAGAATGAGTGCAAGGAAAATCGAGTTTTGAATCCATTCCCCTTCAAGTGGAAGCTCCAGGACGATGAAGAGCCTGAACCAAAACCCATAGATTCTCAACCGAGAAGCTTTTTTTTTCCTATACCCGTCTCTCCTGTAAAAGTAATCCATAATTAAAACTAGAAGGAGCAATCTGAGATTGATCTGAGAATCTGAGAAGGCAAATAAATAGAAGGATGTACTAAATGAAAGGTCATTGATTGCAAATAAAAGGTCTAAAGGACCAAGGTTTGAAAAGTTGTAAAGGTTAAAACGTCTGAAGGTCTAAAGGTGTAAATGTTGAAAGGTCTGAAAAGGTCTAAAGGGTCTAAATAATCTTAAAATGTCAAAGGGGTCCAAAGGGTGTAATTTAAGGTCCAAAGGGTCTGAATTGTCTACAAGGGTCTCAGGGGTCTTAAGACATCAAAAAAGATCTGAAGGTCAAAGGGGTCTAAAGGGTATTGAAAGGTGTGAAGGTCTGAAGAATTAAGTCGAAAGCATTATTTCTCAGCCGGATTTACCAGACAACCCCATCCATCCTGGTATTTGATCCCTACAAGGGTTTAAAAAAAAGAAGAAAAAAACAGGAATAAAGATTTTGAAAAAAACCCACTTGACTGGGGAAATACTGGGTTTATTCAATTGGGGGTGTTTTTAAACCCAGGTGGGGAAAAATAGGTTTGACAAATTCGTTCCAAACCTGATTACAGGAGAAACAAAAAGGCTAGAATCTGGGCCATTTTTATTTCCTTTTTGCACACATGTCAATTTGGGGACTAGTCTTTCTCAGCGAACATCGTAGTTCGCTCTCGACATCTATCAGCCTGTTTCTGGCTTTAGTTTTGATCACTACTAAGCTTGAGAACGCAGGTTCACATTGGTAAATCGTTGGGAACATCACCAGGACTTGTGCAACTACTTAGCACAGACGGCTCACCACCCCCAGGAAACACACTTGCAGTCCCCTTGGAGTTCACAACCCACCATTTGAGAAACAATGGTCTAAAACTCTAAAGGGTCTAAAAGGGTAGAAAGGGGTCGAAAGAAGGGATATAGACGTCTGAAGGGTATAAAGGAGTTTAAAAGGTGCATTCCAATAGCACGTAATTAATGGAGGTAATTAAAAAAATGTACTCACAGTCCAACTCATGTTCAAACAGCACATATTTAATACATGTACTCACATTTAAATAGTACATAATTAATAGACATACTCACGTTCCAATAAAACGTAACTAATAGACGTAGTTAATAGTTGTACTCACATTGCATTAGCATGAAATTCATGGGCATACTCAGTTCCAATAGTACATAATTTATAGACGTACTCTACTCATGCTCCAATCGACAGATACTAATAAATGTG
>CM068966.1:64542768-64562582 GCA_035128595.1 Eptatretus atami | reverse complement strand
ACTCTATTGTTTTTGAGGTGAAAAAGTGAAAAAGGTCAACATAGGCCAAAAGTCAACAACTTTGGTGAGAACTTTCTAAAAAAACAAAACAAAAGTCAACAACTTTCTAAAATCCTCAATTTTCATCCGATTGACTTGAAATTTGAAGCCCAATCCAAAACCTCGATCTTTTCTACCCCCGTTAATCCACCCCAAACCCACCACCTTCAAATTCCCTGCTTTCCTTCCTGAAAGTCCCTGTAGTGTCCATCTTGTATACCCCATGTTCCCCACCCCATCTTTCTCACTTCCACAGATCTCCTAATATCTCTGTTCCCCACTATTTTGTCCTTCCCTCTCCCGCCTCGCTTGTCTCATGCCCCCCTTGCTGTGCCTTGTGTGTTAGCTCTCATACGAGCCTCGACAATGTAGACAAAGAAACAGTCAGAGAGGGGTGAAAACATAACCTCCTTCACCTTCGGTGGTGGACGTAACAATGAATAGTCCCAAGTGGGACAGACGCTTATCTTTTGGTATAGGCTGTCATCGTGGGGCTGCATTAGGTGATAAAAGGGATCTTAAAGGGTCTTATGGGTTTTGAAGGGTCTTAGGGTTCTGGAGGGTCTTGGGGGTCTCAAGGGTCTTGGAGGTCTTGGAGGTCTTGGGGGCATTAGGATTCTCAAGGTTGTTAGGGTTTGAAAGGATCTTAAGAATCTTAGGGTATTAAAAGGTCTTAACGGTCTTAGAGGTCTGGAAGAGTCATTGGGATTGAAAGGGTTGAAAGGGTCTTGGAGATCTATGGGGTCATCAGAATTCTAAAGGGGTCCAAAGCGTCAAAAGGTTTCTGAAAGGACTAAGAGTAAAAAGACTAAAAGGGACGAAAAGGGAAAAGCAATGGACATTCGAGGACATTTATCAGCCTTGGTGGTGTCATGGTAAGAGTGGCCACTCTTAGTCTGTGAGGTCTGTGCCATCGTCGTCGTATCAAAGACTTCAAAAAATTTACGTGCTGCTTCGTTGCTTGACACTCAGCATTTAAAAAGGATGCAGCACGGACAAACAACCATCGGTTGATAATAATAGCGCAGGCTTTGATGAGCCAAATAGCCTCCTCCTGCGTCGAAGTTCCTTGTAAGGGAAAATATCTTATATATTATTTCCGAGTTTGTGGTTTCGTGTCGCGCTATCTTCGACTTTGTTCTGCGCTCGAGAACGTGATAATTCGGCTTAATTACTCCTCAAACGACCATATGAGGTGCCATGGTACAAAAAAAGTAAATAAAATGGTTCTGAAACAGTGAAACTCGTATTCCACTTCTCTCTATATATTATTTCCGAGTTTGTGTTGTTTCGTTCGTGATATCTTCGACTTTGCCTTTCGTCTGCGTTCGAGTACGTGGATATTCGGCCTTTACATTATCTCAAAGACCATTTATGAAGGTGCATGCGTACAAAAAAAATGTATATAAAAATGGTTCTCGAAACAAGATGAATCTTGATTCCACTTCTTTTTATATTATTTTCCGAGTTCTGTGGTTTCGTGTCGCGCTATCTTTCGACTTTGTTTTCGCGCTCGAGTGACGTGATATTCGGCTTACATTATCTCAAAGACCATATGAGGTGCATGGTACAAAAAAAAGTAAATAAAATGGTTCTGAAACAGTGAAATCGTATTCCACTTCTTATATATTATTTCCGAGTTGTGTGGTTTCGTGTCGCGCTATCTTCGACTTTGTTCTGCGCTCGAGTAACGTGATATTCGGCTTACATTATCTCAAAGACCATATGAGGTGCATGGTACAAAAAAAGTAAATAAAATGGTTCTGAAACAGTGAAATCGTATTCCACCTTACTGCATTAAAGTAAATTATTACTATACTCTGCATCAGTTTCCTCTCAAACAACCCCACCCAACATGTCGCCGGCAGAGCGCGGGTTATGCTAGTTATTATTATGCCTTGTTGTCTTTGGCAATTCTGAACAATGTGAAGCAGGATTTCCCACATGCTATTCAATACGTCAGTACTGACATTATCTAATTTCATTTTGTGAGCCTGGTTTTGTTAATTCTCTAAATAATGAGCCCATCTTGCGGAGGAGTTAGCTTAACGACTTCTGTTGCACTTTGCTGATAAGATTTGGTCCAAAATTATATGGAGGTGACTGCATTAGCTCTCCTTTGAGCATACACACTGCACCTTTTGTTTAAAAAATAATACAAAGGAGTATGTCTAAGACATAAAGCTCTTTCTAACCACTGACTCGCTGACTCACTGACATAAATGTTTAGAGCTTTCATCGTGGGGTAAAAATCTGAAACTTTGCAAACTGATGTAACTTCCGTGTTACATCTGATGTAACTGATGTAACTAAAATCACAAACAATCGGAAAATTTCCGTGAACAAAAATATCTGGAAAATAAAAGGCGATCGGTGCAGCCTCAGTCTGCTCACTGTGGGTCAGTCACGTGCCCCAAAATGATGGAGCTTACATTTGAACTGATTGCTAGGCAACACCAACACAGGCTCTTATTATATAACTTTTATCACATTTACAATGAAAATTACCATAGCTGTAAATTTTAAAAATAAATAGCTCATTCTTAACATTAATTATTGATTTTCTTGAGTTATTTAGCTGCTTACAGAATGCAAACACAATACACTTCATCAAGTACATAAAGCTATTTCACAATCCACATCATAAAATATATAAAGCTTATATTTATTATGTACTCGCAAATACAATCCGTTGCTTCACTGATGGGGAATTTAAAGGGGGGGGGGAAAATAGGGAGGGGAGGAGAGAGAGAGGGAGATAAAGGAGGGAGGAGGGAGTTGAAAGGGAGGGGGGGAGGGAGAGAGGATGGAGGGGAGGGGGAGATAGAGGATGGAGGGAGAGCAAGGGGGAGTGAGAAGAGAGGAGGGGTGAGGAAGGCAGAACTAGGAAGGGGGGGGGGAGAGCGAGGCAGGGGGGTGGGGATAGAGACACCTCACCAAACGTTGCTATATGCCTCTACACTCTCTGGGGGTGGGGAGTGTGCGTGAGGATAGGGTAGATAAGAAGGGGATGTGGAGGGGAGGGGTTTGGAGAGGGTAAGTGTGAGGGACGTGGAGGGGAGGGTTGGCGTGTGGGAAGGAAAGGCAGCGTGTGGGAGGAAGGGGAGGCAGTGTATGTGGTGGGAAAGGGAAGGGCAATAAAACGCACCCAAGCAGCAAAATTTTCTTTATAACCACCAGGTTGATATAAAACTGGTAGGAAATTTAAAACCCATGCATATACCTTGGCAAATGGCCTGCTGCATGTTTGTGTGTGCTCGCAACATGCAGCGACTTTTTCACCCTCCAGGTCGCTCACTCTGAATCTGATTTGTACATGATACACACTGGGGAAGGGGGGGGAAGAGAGAGAGAGAGAGGTGAGAGAGAGAGAGAGAAGGAGAGAGAGAGAGAGAGAGAGAGAGAGGTGAGAGAGAGAGAGAGGGAGTGAGAGAGTAGAGAGAGAGAGAGAGAGGAGAGTGAGAAGAGAGAGAGAGAGAGAGAGAGGGAGAGAGAGAGAGAGGGTGAGAGAAGAGACGGTGAGAGAGAGAGAGGTGAGAGAGAGAGGTGAGAGAGAGAAGAGAGAAGGTGAGAGAGGAAGAGAGAGAGAGAGAGAGAGTGAGAGAGAGGAGAGAGAGAGGAGAAGAGAGAGAGAGAGAAGAGAGAGAGAGAGAGAGAGAGAGAGAGAGAGAGAAGAGAGAGAGAGGTGAGAAGAGTGAGGAGAGAGAGAGAGGTGAGAGAGAGAGAGGTGAGAGTAGAGAGGTGAGAGAGAGAGAGAGAGGTGAGAGAGAGAGAGAGAGAGAGAAGAGAGGTGAGAGAGAGAGGAGAAGAGAGAGGTGAGAGAGAGAGGTGAGAGAGAGAGGAGAGAGAGAGAGAGAGAGAGAGAGAAGAGAGAGAGAGAGAAGGAGAGGAAGAGAGAGAGAGAGAGAGGTGAGAAGACGGAGTGCGCCAACCAGGCAAGAGAGGTGATGCGACAACCAGGGCAGAGAGAGAGAGAGAGAGAAGAGAGACAGAGAGACGAGAGAGACAGAGAAGCAGAGAGAACGAGAGAAGACAGGAGAGACAGAGAGAAGACAGAGAGAGAGAGAGAGAGAGGAGAGAGAGAGAGAGAGAGAGAGAGAGAGTTCGGAGGTCCTGAGAGACAGAGATGAAAGAGAGGGAGAGGGGTGGGAGATTAGAGGGAGAGCATATTGATGAATCACCCCTCAACTGCCTGTAAAACACCAGGATACCAGTTTATAGCTGGGTCAGTGTGATGGTACATCACCCAGACATTGTCATGGAACTTGACACAGGAGCATCATGCTCAAATGTTTCAAAAACTGTATATTATGAGAAGTTATCTGAATATCCATTGTGCAGCAACAACATAACTTTATGTAGTTGTTCGGGATAATTGATTCCTATTGGTGGATGTACCAAGGTACCAGTATGGTATGGGGATAACCAAGTGTTCATGTTAGAACTTGTATGGTGGTGGTGGTCATATGGCAGCTTAGCTGCCGGGGTAGCTATCATTTCTTAAAGCGTGACTGTGTCGCTGATGCAGTGCCCCCTCTACCAGTACACACGCTGGAACTGGTACTCATTTCACCGACCTCGAAAGGATGACAGGCTGAGTCAACCCCCTGGTGTATTAATTCAGTGGCCGACGGGGCTTGAACTCAGGACCCTAGGATCCCAAGCCGCCACCCTAACCACTGAGCCAACACCAGGCTTAGAACTTGTTGTGAGAGGGAATCATTCATCCTTCTTTGGAAGTAATTGGCTGAGTAAGATAAATCTAGATTTGGAAAGTATCTTTTCAGTTACAAGGGTTTCAAAGCCCAAGGTTTCTGTCCCTCAATCAAGTCAATTCCCACCAGTGTTTAACATCAGAGTAGCTCATTGTTCAGAATAGCTCATTGTTCTCGATTGAGGGTACGGGCACAAACGGTTTACTGTGTCTCTCAAGCTAAAGCCTGATCTGATGTAAAACCAGTGTTTCAGAAAGCTCGACCCATACCATATTCTTGTAGAAAATGTAAAAAATGAATGTGACAGGCTAATCAAGGGGACATTTTGTACCCTGTACCCCATCGTGATTGGGCATCACCAGCAGTTCATGTGCCCAAACAAAACAACAATGTGAGGGTTTGTGGTGATTATGAAGTGGTTAACAAGGCTATTGAGGATGATGGGTACAAACTCCCCAACATACAGGATCTGTTTGCCAAAATCACACAGAATGGTACACAACCCAAACTTTTCTCAAAGTTAGATTTAACCGGTGCATTTTACCAGTTATTTCTGGATTAGTGGGGCAACTTAGCATAACAATTGTGCATTTTGTGAGGAAAGCACCAAATTTGGCACACTAGTAGCCTATCATATTATGAACAGATTTGGATATTGGGCCATCTCAAAATTTTTGATGGCAGTGGAAAATGGCTGCCACAGCCATCAGCGGCTGAATTTGAGATGGCCCAATATCCAAATCTGTTCATAATATGTTAGGCTACTAGTGTGCCAAATTTGGTGCTTTCCTCACAAAATGCACAATTGTTATGCTATATTTAGCTAAGTTGCCCCACTAGATGAAGATTCGGCAAAGTTGATGGTGTTAAGCACCCAGAAAGGTTTAATGGCAACTAAACGTTTGTGTTTTGGTGTGAAAAACCACACAATCTCAGTTTCAGGCAACCATGGACAAGATTTAGGCAGGTTTAGATCATGTACTTTGCGACACTGAAGATATCGTTGGGTTGTGCTGCTTTTAAATTGAGACTTTTAAATGGGTTGTGCTGCTCACTTGCTTGGCACTCGGCATTTAAAACGATAGAGCACAGACAAAACGCTGGGGAGGCAATGGCAAACCACCCAGCATACCCCTTGCCAAGAAACTTCTTCGGCAGCATCAACGCTCTATAAAGAGTATGGTATATAAAAAGTAGTCGTAGTCGTAGAAATAGTCGTCATCGTCATCATCTGGAATCAGAAGCTTCCATATTTGCACATTGCATCATCTCCTGACTGTGGGTGGTTTTGCATTAGGCAGATCAAAGACAAATTATGAGCTTGAAACCTTTTTATTGAAAATTTAAGCAGAGATATGTCCTGTTTTGTCCACAATTACAAAATGTGATTTGACAGGAAGGAGGAACTTATTCACGGGATCACGTGCTGAAAGTATCCTTAGTCATTAACCAAATGAAGATCTACGGTTGGAGAAGTAAAGAAGTGTTGCAGTTGTGCGAAGGAGATGGTGAAGGAGGCACGTCGGGCAGAGGAAGCGCTTTCCAGTTCATCTGTGTGGAAGGTAGCACATGTAACCTAAATATGTTCCTTGCATGTTACAATTCTGCATTGGATCACATGGAAGCCACAAATGGGCAAATGGAACCTTTTTATAAAAATCAGAAAGATATCCAGCATAAGTCATACAGACTATATATATATATATATGTGACACATCCCACTGGTGTAATTTGATTGAAAACCTTCTGGTCGACTTACAGCTATCTCCATGCTGATTATCCCGAAGAGGATAAATAGCTGACGTATGTCAATTTTATCAGGAGAGGCACGAGCTGCTCACCCATCTCTGTTCTGGTTCCCGCTCTCCTCTCACTCTGCTCTGCTTCTAGCTCCTTCTCTCCCTCTGCGGATCTTCTCTCTACCCTCTCCTCTGCCCTCTGCCTCTACACCTCTGCCCTCTCTCTACTCCCTTACTCCCTCTCCCTCTTCTGCCTACCTCTCCTACTCCTCTCTCTCCTCTCCCTCATGCCTCTCTACTCTCTCTCCTCTCCCTCTCTCTTACCTCTCTACTACTCTCTTCCCTCTCTCCGCCCTATCCCTCCTCTGCTGTCTCTATGGCTCTCTACTCCTCTCCCTCCCTCTCCTCTTTTTTTCTTCTTCATTCTCCCTTGACTGTTACAGCCTCCTGTTTCCCATTGTCTGTACATTGCCTTTCTTCCTTCTTTCACATTACTTCTCTGCTCTTCCATGGGCCTAGAATTTATAATACATGCATGTCCACCAGTAGGTGGGTGTGTGTGTGTGTGTGTGTGGTGTGTGTGTGTGTGTGTGGTTGTTGTGTGTGTTTGTGTGTAAGAGACACTTCCCAATGAGTTGTTTAATGAAAATTCAAGAATAACTTGTGGATAAAATTGCTGCAGGATTTTTTTTCAGGAAAAGTAGACTGCATTATCATACCACCATATTTTGCAAAATTTCTGCCGGAAAAGTTGCTAATTCGCATCCTGCATCACATCATTTTTATCGATGTGCAATTGTCAGTTTGTCCATGTATTTGTACATCTCAGGCTGACTGTGACAGGTATATGTAAAATTTATAATGAGTTGGTCAAATAAATCGTTCTCAGGATTTATGCCAATTTTCCATGCACTCAAAGAAAACGCGTTGCGAAGGAGGTATTGCAGTGCACATCGATCGGAGAGATGTTGTAGAAAGCACGAAGCAGGTGAATATTCTCTTCTCGAGTCCAATTGTCTGTTTGTACTGATCGATCATGCTCATTTGCGAAACATGCAATGTCCTCTTTGCCGTACCTGTGGTGATGTAATTCCGGTATGTGATGGAGGTCAGGAACGTATAAATTTATCATTCAGCAAACATTAATTCAATCAATCTTTCGTGCCATGTCATCGCACAGGTAGGGGCCTCACCCTTCCCCTCCCTCCCCACCTGTGCCTCTGCTCCTCCAGCTCCCTCCTTCGGACTCCAACCCCGACCCCCCTGCTTAGATGTTGATCTATGTTGCCATGTAATGAATCTGGGGTGTGTTCAGTTGCAAAGTTTTCTTATGGAGCATTCGCCAAGTGGATTAAGCACTCAAGCAAAGTCCATTCAAACCGTTGATGAGGAGCAAAACTGTTGATAAGGGGCAGCTAGCTTGGCAAGCACTAGCTAGCTCGGTGTTTGATAACTTGGCCAAGCACTGCTGGATCGGTGTTTGATAACTTGGCAAGCACTAGCTAGCGAGGTGTTTGATAACTTGGCAAGCACTAGCTGCTGGTGTTTGAATACTTGGCAGCACTAGCTTAGCGGTGTTTGATAATTGGCAAGCAGTAGCTAGCTCTAGGTGTTTGATAACTTGGCAAGCACTAGCTAGCTAGGTGTTTGATAATTTGGCAAGCACTAGCTAGGAGGTGTTTGATAACTGAACACACCCCAGCCATCTCGACAGCATCGGGTACAATACAAACGCTGACAAAAGGAGTTCTTGTAAATTAAAGATTTCAAATATTAATCATTAGTATTTCGTTGTATAGAAAATTTCAGTACTTGTTTAGTTTTCGACGCTGTTGTTTTAGTTTTTAAAATTTACATAATACAGACGTGATGTTGAGTGTACGAAAGTGGAAGTGTATCTCATTCCATAACTTTAAAGTGTACGTGACATTTAATAACTTCTTTAAAGTGTAGTGCCATTTACATAACTTCTTTAAAGGTACGTGACATTTAACTCTTTAAGTGTATCAATTTACTATTTTAAAGTGTAGTCCTTTCATTTCTTTAAAGTGTACGTGCACATTTACATAACTTCTTTAAAGTGTAGTGCACATTTACGTAACTTCTTTAAAGTGTAGTACATTATAATAACTTTTAAAGTGTAGTGACATTACATAACTTCTTTAAAGTGTAGTGCACATTTACATAACTTTTTAAAGTGTAGTGCACATTTACATAACTTCTTTAAAGTGTACGTGACATTTACATAACTTCTTTAAAGTGTAGTCGCAATTTACATAACTTCTTTAAAGTGTAGTGCACATTTAACATAACTTTTTAAGTGGTGCACATTAACATAACTTCTTTAAAGTGTAGTGCACATTTACATAACTTCTTTAAAGTGTAGTGCACATTTACATAATTCTTTATTTAAAGTGAACGTACACATTTACATATTTCTTTAAGTGTGTACGTCACATTTACATAACTTCTTTAGTGTATGTGCACATTTACTAACTTTTTTAAAGTGTACGTTTCACATTTAATAACTTCTTTAAAAGTGTAACGTGTACATTTTCATAACTTCTTTAAAGTGTACGTGCACATTTTAATACTTTCTTTAAAGTGTACTGCACATTTACATAATTCTTCTTAAAGTGTAACGGTGCACATTTAAATCACTTCTTTTAAAGTGTAGTGCAGAGAAATCATTTACATAACTTACTTCTTTTAAAGTGTATGTGCACTTTACATTAACTAATTTCTTTTAAAGTGTACGTCACACATTACATAACTTCTTTAAAGTTGTAACGTACACACATTTACATATAACTTCTTTAAAGTGTAGTGCACATTTTACATACTTCTTTAAAGTGTACGTGCACATTTCATAACTTCTTTAAAGTGTAGCGTGCACATTAATAACTTCTTTAAAGTTACGTGCATTTACATAACTTCTTTAAAGTGTACGTAACATTTACATAATCTTCTTTAAAGTGTAGTGCAAAACATTACAATAAATTATTTAAAACAGTGTGTACGTGATTTACATTAAACTTCTTTAAAGTGTACGTCAACATTTACTAACTCTTTTTTAAAATAGTGTAGTGCAAACATTTACATAACTTTCTTTAAAGTGTACGTGCACATTTACATATACTTTTTACTTTAAGTGTAAAATAGCGTGCACATTTCATACTTTCTTTAAAGTGTTACGTAACAATTTACATAATTTCTTTAAAGTGTAATACATGTACATCATAAATTCTGTCGGTAATTTCTTTCCTTTCGCTTTCTCGTCTCTCAACTAATTAATTACGGACGCAGACATTTCAACAAAACAGCGATTATTACTTCATATAACATGTGAATTACACGTCCATCGTTTGTTTTGAGCCCTGAAAAGTTGGGGGGAAACCAAGAGCCCATGTGAACTCAGAGCTATGCAGAGCGAAAAAGATGGGATGACGTCAGGGAGCTGGACGGAGAGGTGGTGGATAATGGGGGTGCTTGTGACGCTGGGGAGGAAGGGTGGCTGCGAAGGACGGTACTTATGACACACAAACGAACTCAGCTTTATATACAGTCAAATATTGTATAAGAGGCAAAGGTACCGGCATTGCCCTCCACATTTTTCTCCGCTTCCTGCCTCCTCCACCCACTCCCTTCAGACTCACCACCCACCCACCTTTCTCCTCCCCTCTTCATCCTTACCTCCACCACTCTCATCCACCACATTCTTCTTTTGATCAACCTCGCTGCAACCATGAGCACCGTGGTCGGCCCATTGGCTCCTCCACTCGAAGCTCCCTTGCTGAGGAATCGGTAGCAGGTTCAGCGTCAGGAAATGAGCCAGTGTCCTTACAGCCGCGGCTGATGGCTCATGGATATGCAGGTAAAATTCATTTGAGTCTCTCTCAGCAACCGCTCGTTGGACACAAAGTCCGACCAGCGATAGCCAAGGATTCTCAAAGAGACCTGGTACGAGGAATTAAGTCTCCGTCTCAGATCCTGGTCAGAGTCAAGTCTCACATCCATAGAGCAAGACTGGAAGCACCAAGGACTGAAGATGGATTTGGACTTTCTACCGGCACGAAGCGCACATGCATGATCTAGTGAATACATGACTCACCAGGCCCGACCCAAACGTCTGTTGCTTCTGGCTCAGAGCCAGCAGAGCCATGAATATCACCGAGGAGTTATCTCTCCAAACTCAACATCCTCACCACAGCAGGTACAGACGGGATAGAGCATCAGATGTCATTGAACAGCTGGATCTTATTTTCGACCCAGAAAACCATAATCCCAGCACTCCAACTCCTCATTCAGCACCTTGAGGCCCCAAAAGGATATTCTAGAGTCTCCGCAAAGATGACTGCATCACTGCGAAATCAAGGTCAGAGATTTGACATTCCCAATGAGCCCGCAGCTTGATCTTCTCCGCATCTCCCGAACCAGTAATACAGTGTTGAAAGTGTGGGGCATGTACACCCTGAGGACTAGAGTAACAACTGAAATAAGTCAGATGGTACACCACATCTCACAGCACTCTCAGTACCAGAGTATAGTTAAAATCAGATCGATCAGTTTTGGTGGCACCCACGAAGACCAAGATCTCCAGAGGGCATCCAATTCCCGAATTAAATGCTTCAAGAGATCAACATGGCTGCAAGCAGCCCCTGCCTAAACTCTCGTCTGCGTTCGGTGAGGACCGAAGAGCAGGATCGGTCATCGTGACCTCTTTGGTGTCGCCTGACTACTCTGGATGCGGTGCTCAAGCAGATGGTGGCGAACCCTATCGAGAATTATCCGAGCAAGATCTTGCCCGCACTGAGAGCAGCGTCACCACCGTAGTTTTTGTTGCAGTTTTGGCGATCACTTCCCTTTCAGAGAGGACACAAGGCCTCTTCCAGTCATTGGGATGATGCTGTGTTCCAGCAGAGCAAGAACTGATGCAACGACATGAGTGCAGCATTTCACCAGCTTGAGAAGTTCGCATGGATGCCACAGATCCCTGGAGCTTTACACATTCACGGTTACACCAGCCTGTGTTTCCACAAACGAAGGTGGCCATAGTTGTTGGACGGTCCAGCAATAGGGATTGTAAAACCCTTGATGTCAAACTCGACAGCTGGTGGATCAGCCTGATACAACCGCTCAAAGTAATTGGCCCAGCGAGCCTTCACTTCGGACTGCTCTGTCAAGAGCCCACCGCCCTCTGCTCTAACCGCAGTACACCGAGGGACAGGCGTGGACGAACGCAATCTGCAAATTCCCCTGTAAGCAGAATGAGAATCACTTGACCACAGGTGATGCCCTACCCCCTCACAGATTCCTCGCACCTTGGCCTCCTTGTCCACCCTTAGTGCACGTACAGTTTTACACCACAACTCCCTGAACAGCTCAGCTCTGCCATTCAGCCTGGCCCTGCGACTCTCGGCAATGGTATCCAGTGTCCCTTGAGAGACAGAATTATCCGTCGCCCTCTGTTGAGTTCCAAGACATCTACCGGCAACATCAAGGACGGTGGTCTTGAAGGCATTCCACAACTCTTCAGGATCCCTCAAAGCACCCAGACCCCCCAAATCTCCATTCAGCCTGTTCGCAAACTCCTCAGCTACCCTCTCATCCATGACCTTGTCAACATCCAGCCTCGGCTGAGATGGTACCATTCTCCTGGATTTAAGGTGCAACTCAAGAGTTGCCACAACAAGCTGGTGGTCAGTATTGAGGAACTGAGCACTCCAGTCAACCCTGCAGTTCTGGATCATCCTCCAGCGACCATCAACGAGCACATGGTCAATCTCCATTGCCACACCACCAGCGTTGGAATACCAAGTCCAACGATGAGCTTTTGTGTGCTGAAACCATGTTCTAGCCACCCAAAGTCCATGACTTCTTGCAAAGTCGAACTTAGTGCTATTCTGGTTCACAGTTCCAGACCAATGGGGACAAACACACGTCTCATAACCATCCCTATCAGATCCAGTCGATGCATTGAAATCCCCCAAGACTGGAAGTGTATCTCACCTGGGGCACTGATCAACCACAGACCCAAGCATAGCATTGAATGCATCCTTCATGGTGAGATCACTCGCCTCAGTCGAAGCATATATATGGAGACCAGGGAAATCACACCCAAGGAGTGATGAATCCTTCGTCTCATAATATGTTCGTTCACCGGTGTTACCTCAATTATCATTGGAGTCAGCTTATTGGACATCAGAGCAACCAGAAATAATAGTTGATTGTAACACCCGCATGAATCTCAGCCGCAATGCGGTCTCTGAACCTCAGAGAGTGGGGCAATACCGATGTCCAAACGCTTAGAGCTCAAACAGAGACAGGTGATCATCCTCTCTTCGGGATAGGACATTCCAGGCACCCACCTGAAGGTACTGCCTCAGGTTAACCCAAGGAGACCGCCGTCTGGAGGACAACACCTGAGCACCACCCTGACACACTCTCCCGCAATCTGACCCGGTAATGTTACCCCATGGTTTCCCTCCTATCATCAAAATTTTGGGTCCCGAAGGCTTTGCGCAAATCCCGTCATCCGGTGAGCTGCCCTGCGAAGGTAAGCTGCACAGGAGGTACTCTCACGGAGTGAGTTTTCAGATTTTTTTATGCTTCTGGAATGTTTTGCGGAATGAATGGTTTTATGGTGGCCGGAGTGCAAATCCTGCTACCAACCTCCTAATAAGAAGTAATCCAACTGCAGTCGGACACTAGATATGGATGGCCGTTGGCTCACAAGGAGCTCCTCCACCCTTTGAGTGGGAGTACCTCCTGTGCAGCTTCTCTTCGCAGGGCAGCTCCTCCGCCCTCTGCCCGTTGGCTCACAAGGATGCCTGGAATGTCATACATTGTCCGAATTGGCCAAATTAACACTTTTTTCATCGTCAGACCGACTGCTGAGGTCAATTAATAAGTTTAAATGTTGTAATTTGGCTTAGTTTAAGAGATTCTAGAGGTTATCACATCTGTGAAAATGAAGTAAAACCACAAACACTGTCGACCCCAGGCGTTTAGAAACATTGCAATGTATCCAGAGATTCGTAGGTATGATGATCAGGCATTTGATGATATGAGTGAGGAAAGTGAAAAAAAAAAGCTTTATCGTTGTGAAATTGTTGCTGCCTGTTCAATTCAAGTCAAGGCATTGTTGAGCAGGCCAAAAAAAAATGGCAAATTAAGTCCCAGAGGAGAGTGAGGTGTCCATGGATGTGCCTGATAAAGATATAATTTAATGAGTCTGTTAATTATTATCAAAGGGGTGTTTTAATTAACCAACACACAATTTTCACTCATACACTTCCTTGGTGTTTTTTTTGTATGCATGCAAAGTTTAGGCTGCTTGGTTTCATGGTCTTAGAGTTGTGGAGGAGTCACACACTGACTGACTGTCGCACACTGACATTTATGATTATTGATAAATAAACCTTTAGAAGGTAAGAAATGTGTTTGATGCATTTGCCTCCAGTGCATGTGCTGTCGTTGGTTTGTTTAGCCAACCTTGTGGAACGGTAAAGATAAGATTAATTAAAGTGAACGCAGTAATTGCAATCGTTCGGTCATTCGCTGGACGAAGATCCCGATGCAGACGGCCCATGTTAATGGATGCTGTCTTATGTGTGTTGGTGTGTGTGTGTGTGTGTGTGTTGTTGTGTGTGTGGTGTGTGTGTGTGTGACAGGTAGTATAGAGGTAGCGTCGTTGCCTTTGAACTGTGCAGTTTTTTATTTTGATTCCTGACCTTAGTACAACCTTTATAATTGTATATGTATATATTACTGTTATTATATACATATATACACACTATAGATATAAATTTTATAAGTGTATATATCTATATATTACTAAAACTCTCATCTTGTATGTATATTATATATATATATATTATATATATATATATATATGTATGTATGTTCCGAAATACAGCCAAACGGTACACGATAGCGCATACATTTTAGGCCACAAACTCACCATTCTCCTGCGGTGTGCAGTACAAGTTTCGTCAAATCGGGCAACAAAAAATTATTAAAACATCGATTTCCGATTCAGTCAAGTATTCTTCGGGAGTATTTGATTAATGCAACAACCTCAGCGTATTGTTCGCTGGAGCTATCTTTTTTTTTTTGAAATGATTTTTTTCATCAACCGCTGTCACAACGGGAACCCAACGGTTCACAGGTGGTCTAGTATAATTATTAAACTGCTGCTATATTATTATCAAACACTCAATTTGAAAAAAACACAGCCACTCATTTCCAAAATTCCAACCGAAAGAAGTAAAGGGAAGAATATATAACAATGAAGAATTCTGCAATGTTTGCAAAGGATTTACTTGTTTAGAAAAGAGAAGAATTTGTGCAGGTGAGTAAGACTCGTGTCACTCTTGCAGAGTTCCAGATCAGTGCGAGGATAATAATGCATGTAATTCACACACATCTCATCCGAGATCCCAAATCCACCCTGCAAGGCATAAATGAAACACTCAGTGATGCACCTTATACACACTTGTCATTCATAAATAAGGTAAAACGAGTTGAACCTCCTCCAGTGAACGCGTATATTTAACCAGGATTCAGTTTTCACTTCAGCTCGCAGGTTGCATCACTGCTAAGGATAAGTTGTGCTGCCGATATAGTTCCCCGGTAGATTAGGTCAGGAATTTAGAATTTGGCAATGGTCCAGGCACACGGAAAAAAACCTTTCCAATATGAAGTTTATTTCCCCCTTTCACCATGACATGAAACTTGCACATATATTCGTCCTTTTCCTACGTTGTTTCCAGCCAGTGTCACATTTTCCCCAATTTGGGAGGTTTTCCATTTTCCTGCTGCGATGAGAAAATGTTATCTGTCATCATTTAAGCTCTGTAACTATTTTTGAAGGGGCAAATATTTTTGACATCCCTCCACCCCCCTCAAGTCAACTTGCACAATCTACTGTACTAGCGATACCCGTGCACATGCACGGGATAGCAGTACAACATAGCTGGAAGCAGACGACAGACCGCACACGGGGAATGACAAAAATACGCATTGTGCAAAATGCAAGTGGTACTATGGAACGCCAAGACTTCCCAAACATTGTCGGCAGGTCCGCTAAGTGCCACAGCAATTTCATAGGGATCGTGTGACGGCGAGCCGAGTTTTTAGTGTGCAAGCTTGGTATTATAATAGAGATAATACAAAGCTTTATTCTGTTTGTTTAATTTCCATCCACATCATACCAGAGTGACAATGTCTCTATCTTCTGTATTGTACTCGCATGACGTAACCAATAGATCACCCTGTCATGAAAAGGGAAGAGAGAAATGTGGAAAGACCATATTAGGCAACCAATTAAATTTAATAATAAAAGTTGTGAGGAATGCTCAAAACATCTATCTATCTATACATTACTAAAACTCTCATCTTGTATGTATGTATGTATGTATGTATGTATGTTCCCGAAATACAGCCAAAACGGTACACGATAGCGCAAAAATTTTACGGCCACCTTACTCACCATTCGCCTGCGGTGTGCAGTGTCAAGTTTCGTTCAAATCGGGCAATTTAAAAATATATTAAAGAATCAATTCCCGATTCAGTCAAGTACTCTTCGGGAGAATTTCATCAATGCAGACAACCTCAGCGGTATAGGTCGCTGGAGCTATCTTTTTTTTTCTTGAAATGATTTATTTTAAAATCTCAAACATTTAGTATAGACAAATGTCACAACGGGAACTCAATGTTCACGGGTCGTCTAGTCTCCAATAAAACTACAATATTTTAATGGATTTAATAAACAGGGCATTGATTGAGGTATGCTTTTAATGGACGATATAGGTGAGTATACCTCAATTAGCTTTCGGTTATACTTTCCCGTCGATGCAATTCGATACTAGCCTTCACGAACAAGACTAGTTCTTCATTCTACAATATTTTAAAACTAAAAGTTAATGGGTCCAGCAAATGATAAAAAAAATTTGTGTAAAACCATTTAGACCCGTTTTACTTGTTTGCTGACTTTTTGTTCTAAAAATTATAATTCAATGGTTCCCATCTTCTGGTTCACAGCCACCGAGGAATCACGTCACAATAGTCCAGGGTTTGTGGGGATACAAAAGTAACCCGAACTCAAATGTGTGCGACTTTCCTTCTGCTTTCAAAGTGCATCTTCCAGGTGAATTACAAAGTGTCCTTAATGTACAACTACAAGTCCTCAGAGTACAACTACGAGAGTACTTTCGTGTCACCGATGCCAAGATACCTCTGCACCAAGTGGCTGTGTATCTATGGTAGTCATGGTTGTCAGCTAAACATACATGGTGGTCAGCAAAATTTTGGGGTGTTCGGAAGGGCTTCGCACACCAAAAAAGGTTGTGAACCACTGTTCTAATTCCCAAGACTGAGCTTTTAGCATGATTAACTAACAGCATCGTTGTGTTGTTGTTGCTCGAATGTAGTAAATGCAAATTGTGTTTTATATTCTTATCATCGGTGTGTATCTGAAAATGTCACGCAAGCAAAAATATACAAAAAAAAAAAACATACCGGAAGAATGTGGACTTCATTTTTTAGTCTTCGTATTTCCTGGTTGGAAACAAGACCGAAAAAAAATTCTGCTGCAAGTACTGTGCAAGTTAGGAGAGTGATCCACCCCAAATATAATGAGATTGCCAGAGACGTGATGTTATCTGGAGGATAGTTTAACAAGGGGGACGGTTTTCTGAGTGGCTGCCAAAATGTTTCTTCTTGGGGTTTAATAAGCTGGAATCTCTCATGCCAGATGTTATCTGCTGCAGAAAATGAAGAGCTGCTGAATATTATTCCAGAGAACCAGAGTAACATACCTGAAAGCTGGAATTGTAATGAGCATCTTCGTTCAGTGTCTGCACGTATTTTCCAGCACGGAATAGGTGCGTAAACACCTTACGTCCTGCCATGTGTGTGTGCAATTGACTCGCGAAAACCCATATGCCGTGTGCTGGCAGTGCCTGAGGGAACAAAGTGGAACACGTAAATAGGAAAATGTTTTACTAAACCCCACTGTCTGACATTAACCATTAGGTTTCCACTGATGTCTGATGTTGTGATTTATCTTCACCATGTTCCAGGCTCTGCCATGGATCATTAGTTCATAGTTCGTGAAAGGATGGCAGGCCTCAAATGGGAGGTTGGATTTGTTGAGCTACTGAAGGCAGAATTTGAAATTTATACAGGGTGATGGCAAAACTCACCTCCTCTTTGCAGGGCACCGTGGGATCTTTAACATCCACCAGCAAGCATATGGATCCCCAGCTTAACATCTGATCTAACTGACAGTGTACTCATTGCTGCAAAGCCATGCCTGTGAAACACCAGTCTGACAGTGGATAGTTTGGTTGGGAATTGAACCAAACTAGATAGCTCAAAGGAAAGTGTGCTACCTCTACAGTCTGTGCTACCTCTACCATTTTATCGGACCCCCTGTGGTCCATGCCTGAGAAATCATTCCGATTCCACAAGTCGTCTCCAGGTGCAACTTTGACTTTAATGAAAAAGGCCACAAAGTTATGACTCACTGTGGAAGTACAACTTGAAGGGCAGTATCCAGATAAAGTGAACACAGCTTGACTTGGAGGTATGGCCTGGCGAGGGGAGTAGACAATTCCCATCTCCATGATCCCAGCATCATACTTTCGTAGTTGTGGAGTTACATGAAGGCGTATTCCAGAGCTATCTGATACATCTTTGGGTGACAAAATATTTGATGTTTGTTATGATATCACAAAAGGACCTCCTGAAAAACAGATGTTCATTTGAACAGATGATGATGAAAAAAACAATCTACATTTCACTGCTTATTATATCAAGTTGAAATGGATTTGTTCAAACAAGGTCGTCCAAAAAAAGTTATGTTGCAACAAAAGTTGTTATAATGGGTGTTCCTTATAATAGGACATTATTATTATTAGCAGTACCTATGGAAAAATCTGCGCAATGTAAAATGCGACTTCAAGTACTCAACCCTTCCCACCCCCCACATACCCCAGTAATCAAACCTCCTTTCCCAAAACCAAATCACCAATCCCCCCCAAACCCCAGTTCTGAACCTCCCCTTCCAACCAAAGGTTTCAATCCACTCCACACTCCAAGCTTCACCCCCTCCTTACCTCCTTCAACATCTCAATGCCCCCCCTACCACCACCAACAACTCCTCACCCCCACAAATGTCCTCACCTCACCCCCCTTCCTCTCCACTGCCTCACCTCCCCCTTTCCAAACTCTGTCCTATCTTTGCTCTCCACCCCCTCCCAACCCCAACTCTGTCCTCTCCTACCCCCTTACAATTCCCACATCGATCATTACATATTTATTCATTACCTCATTGAAACAGCAGAATATTTAACTCTTTCCCCTCCCCATCATGCTATCAACAACTTCACAGAAACCGTGATTGAAACAGCAACAGCATGTCTCCTACATGTCATGGCTCATCACGGTTACCTGTTCAACTCACAATCCCTCGAGATATGCAGAAACCTTGTGGAATTGTAACTCTCAAGTGACCATGAGCAGCCTAATTGTGCCAATAAATGAGCCTAACCCAATTTTCTTCTTCCTTATACATATATATGCCTGGTGTTGGCTTAATGGTTAGGGCGGTGGGCTTGGGATTCTATGGTCCCGAGTTCAAATCCCACTCGGCCGTTGAATTAATACCAGGTGGGGTTGACTGTCTGTCATCCTTCTGAGGTCGGCAAAATGAGTACCAGCATGCTGGTGTCCTGTGTCGGAGTGGCGACCTGTCCAGGATTGTGCCCAATAGCCAAGGAGGATGCTGACGCAGCACAACCACTCTGACAGAGTCATTGGTCCCAATGGAATGATGGTACATATAACACAGTCGTTCTTCTCCCCTCTCTCTCTCTCTTTCTCTCTCCTCTTCCTCTCTCTCTCTCTCTCTCTCTCTCTCTCTCTCTCTCTCTCTCTCTTCTCTTTAGTGCACTTGTGGCTGCTTGGTTGCATTCACTGAGTTGGGCGCGGCTATGCCGCTGATCAGTGTCCCCCTCCAGACATGGTGCTCGATTTTTGCCATCTCGGAGGTGACAGGCTGAATCACCTCCTGGTGTTATTTTAATTCAGCGCCAACGGGGCTTGAACTCAGGACCCTAGGATCCCAAGCCACCACCCTAACCACTAAGCCAACACCAGGCTGTGACACATCGTTAAAAGTAAATGACGATGGATGTTTTCTTTCACAATCTCACAAGATTCCTGGAACTTCTCAGATAAAGACCTTTATAACTAGAGGGGGAGCACTCGGGAGAGTGCAAAACCTCCGCCACCAATACTGCTGGGTCACTCAAGT
>CM068966.1:64512916-64525582 GCA_035128595.1 Eptatretus atami | reverse complement strand
TGAAAAGGGACGAATCTAAAACAAAAATCCTGAAAATCACATTGTATGATTTTTAAATAATTAATTTGCAACATCAGAAAAACAGAACTTAATATTTGGTACAGAAACCTTTGTTTGCTTATTACAGAGATCAGACGTTTCCTATAGTTCTTAACCAGGTTTGCACAGACTGCAGCAGGGATTTTGGCCCACTCCTCCATACAGATCTTCTCCAGATCCTTCAGGTTTCAGGGCTGTCGCTGGGCAACACAGACTTTCAGCTCCCTCCAAAGATTTTATATTGGGTTCAGGCTGGAGACTGGCTAGGCCACTCCAGGACCTTGAGATGCTTCTACGGAGCCACTCTCTTAGTTGCCCTGGCTGTGTGTTTCGGGTCGTTGTCATGCTGGAAACCCAGCCACGCCCCATCTTCAATGCTCTTGTTGAGGGAAGGAGGTTGTTGGCCAAGATCTCGCGATACATGGCCCAATCCATCCTCCCCTCAATACGGTGCAGTCGTCCTGTCCCTTTGCAGAAAAAGCATCCCCAAAAATGATGTTCCACCTCCATGCTTCACGGTTGGGATGGTGTTCTTGGGTTGTACTCATCCTTCTTCTTCCTCCAAACACGGCGAGTGGAGTTTAACCAAAAAGCTCTATTTTGGTCTCATCAGACCACATGACCTTCTCCCATTCCTCCTCTGGATCATCCAGATGGTCATTGGCAAACTTCAGACGGCCTGGACATGCGCTGGCTTGAGCAGAGGACCTTGCGTGCGCTGCAGGATTTTAATCCATGACGGCGTAGTGCGTTACTTATGGTTTTCTTTGATACTGTGTCCCAGCTCTCTTCAGGTCATTGACCAGGTTCCTGCCATGTAGTTCTGGCTGATCCTTCACCTTTCTCATGATCATTGAGGCTCCACGAGGTGAGATCTTGCATGGAGCCCAGACCGAGGGAGATTGACTGTTATCTTGAACTTCTTCCATTTTCTAATAATTGTGCCAACAGTTGCTGCCTTCTCACCAAGCTGCTTGCCTATTGTCCTGGAGCCCATCCCAGCCTTGTGCAAGTCTACACATTTGTTCCCCTGATGTCCTTAGACAGCTCTCTGGTCTTTGCCCATTGTGAGAGGTTGGAGTCTGATTGATTGAGTGTGGACAGCTGTCTTTTATGCAGATAACGAGTTCAAACAGATTCAGTTAATACAGGTAATGAGTGGAGAATGGAGGGCTTCTTTAAGATAAAACAAACAGGTCTGTGAGAGCCAATTCTTACTGGTTGTAGTGATCAAATACTATTCATGCAATAAAAATGCAAATTAATTATTTAAAAATCATACAATGTGATTTTCAGGATTTTGTTTTAGATTCCGTCTTTCACAGTTGAAGTGTACCTATGATAAAAATTACAGACCTCTACGACCTACGTGCTTTGTAAGTGGGAAAACCTGCAAAATCGGGCAGTGTATCAAATACTTGTTCTCCCCAGTAGGAGTGCCATCTTTGTAATAGAGAAGAGAAAAAGAGTGCACTGACATTATCCAACACACAAAATCCGAATATCGATGCCTGCAAAACAGACGTTATTCGACTTTATCTAAACCGCACAACAGGACACACAACCTGAAACTCCATAATAATTATATAGACGTCTTCATATAATATATATATATATTATATATATATATATATATATATATATATAATGTATATATGAAGACCACAAGGGGAAAACCAGAGATGTCACTTTTTATAAATTTCAGGGTTATTGCACCTGCCAATAGTTGCAACATAAGGTTTCCTCTCACATATTACTTTAACAAATAACCAGGGTGTCACATAATTTATATGGTATAAAGTTTAGCCGTGCAATGAAAAAACAAGTGTTGTCAAAGCTGAACAAGTAGAAACCCAGAGTTGTCAGTACTTTACTCCTGGTTATCTCCCTTTCATTCATGTTAACTGTTCCACCATAATATTCAGAGTTGAGAAAACAAAAATGAAAACGTTGTAAAACTTTCACAGCATAAACTCTGAGCACTACAATGCCTATTTGGTTATATCATGGGCTCGTAGTTGGTGCATATCGTGGTTCAAGCCTGGTCAAACCTTTATGTGACTTTTATGGGACCACGCCGTGGCTTAATGGTTAGTGCGTCTGAGTACCCATCCTCATTCGATTACCCACCGCCCAATCAACCTGCCTTAGGTATATGAGGGTCACATGAGGTGACTTCGGCTATCGCGGGGGTGTTTATCCTTGGTTTCCTCCCGGTTTTCCTTCATATTAAGTAGTACGGAGTAAGAAAAGGAGAATCCGTCGTCATATAAGCGAAATACCCTTGAGTATGGCGTTGAACACCAATCAAACAAAAAAACAATGACCGTTTAATGTTGAAAAAAATAATCTGTGATCACCAAAGTCATGTAATGTATGCTAATAACCAACAAGCATGAATTGCTACACATCCTGGGTAAAATGCATGGCAATTATTAAACAAGGGAATAACCAGTGATGTCAGTTTGCAACATTGATTCTGTCTTTGCTCTTAAATTAAATAACACAGAAGCTTGGCAAATGCTACATGCTTAATTTGATCGGCCAATGATCACTCTTCCTTTTTACTGGAAAAGAAATCTATATGACAGTTATTAAACAGTCCACCAAAGTCTTGAAACTTTGTTTTTCAGTTTCTTCAAATTGACTTATCCTGACATCTCTGTTCCCCTTGTGGTCTTCATATATGTTCTTCTTCCTTACCTCATTCACTTTGTGCGAATTTCACCTGATGAGAACACAGCGAAAAGCTTTGGGAGGTGATGACGCATCAGTAGAGAATGTCCATCGGAATTGACTTTGTTGTGGTTATATATATAATATATATATATATATATATATATATATATATATATATATATATATATATATAGACGAAGAACGAAAGTCCGAGTCTTCAGGTCCTTGGTGCTTCCAGTCTTGCTCTATGGATGCAAGACTTGGACTCTGACCAAGGATCTGAGACGGAGACTTAATTCATTTGGTACCAGGTCTCTTCGGAGAATCCTTGGCTATTGCTGGTCGGACTTTGTGTCTAACGAGTGGTTGCTGAGAGAGACTCAAATGAGATTTATACCTGCATAGTCTGTGAGGGTCAGCTGCGGCTAATGGACATGTGGCTCGTTTTCCTGATGCTGATCCTGCTCACCAGATTCTCTCAGCAAGGAGTCTCGTGAGTGGAGGAGGCCAATGGCTTGACCACATGCCTCGTGGTGGCAGCAGGTTGATCAGCATCTCAAGGAGATGGGAATGGCCTGGCATCTGCCCGTGGGATGGCCAGAATAGACACCCTGGAGTACCGGCAGAAAGTGACGCAGCGACGCGCTGCTCTGACGCATGCTCCCTTGCCTGACCTAACCTGAGATATACAGTAGTTTCATTCCTTATATACATAAATATATATAATTATATATATATATTATATATATATAGATATAATATATAATATATATATATATATATATATATATATATATATACACTGTATATATATGGATTCTGGTTCTGGAATCCGCATGCCTCCAAGGCAATGGCATCCATCGTACAGCGGTCCCCCAGACAGTTATTTCATTCGATTTCTAGTGCGGTTATAATATAATATAATTAATAGGCTGCCGCTCAACGATTTAAATCATAACCGCACTAGAAATCGAAGTGTCAACATCACCGTCATACTGAGAATTTTTTTTTTTTTTTAAACAGGGAGTCTGGAACACTGACGCTAACTTCATGACGTGTTTCGACTTATGAGTAACTACAAGTAACGTATGTCGACGTGTGTCCAACGATCGCGTAGTGTGCCTACAACTTATCCAGCGTATGCGGAATGTGTGTCATACATCTCGTACGTCGAGAAATTTCAACATGCTGAAAATTTCTCGACGTACTCGGTTGACAAGGACGCATGCCAATGTACTACGACGTATGCCAGCATACTACGACGTATGCCAGCATACTACGACGTATGCCAGCGTGCCTTAACGTATACCAAAACTTACCCATAACGTATTCGACGTGTGCCAGCTTGGTTCGGCAAATTTTTCATACGTCGGCATACGCTGGCTAAAACGTCAAGGTTTGACAGCGGCTTCACACTTCGATGTCTAGTGCGGTTATGATTTGAATCGTCGAGCCGCAGCCTATGAATAGCCTTACGGCCAGTGATCGTCGGCAATACGCTGCCGCGCGCTATGCATAAGTAGACTATCGTTGGGCATAGGTGTGAACGCCGACCACACGCTCAGCATTCGTTGTATAAGTTATCTATATGTGAAAAACGTTTCTTGTACGTTACCAATATGTTATGCATACGTCCAACACGTATTTATACGTCCAAAAATTAAAAAAAAAAAAAAATACATCAATAGTTCAGCGTACGCCAGCGTTTTAACATACATTTTGATTACGTTGCCAACGCTGGCTAAAACGTCAAGGTGTGACAGCGCTTTAAGTTAAGATTGCAGATTATTATTCGCGTTAAGTCTGCTCTGTGTCTGCTTTTGTAAGTTGCTTGTAATATTGCCGCACCTCTCACCGTTCTTTCTTCCCTGCACAACACGCCCCAATAACCTATTCACTGTGCCACATACCTTTCCTCGCTTGTTAAATAAATTATCATTAGAAATGTTCCCAGCTCGTTTTTGTCTCTTCTTCATTGATCCAGCATGGTCCGAATCCTAGCTTAAGGGCGCACACCTCGACGTTTTAACCAGGTAGCCGACGGATGAAAAATTGGTGAATACGCTGGCACACGTCGAATACGTTATGGTAAGTTTTGTATACGTTAAGAGCACGCTGAAGCACTCTGGCATACTCTAGTACTCCGCAGCTCGTCGAAAATTGTGCATGCTCAAAAATATTCCGACGTAAGCCAGCCGTATGATCACATTTCCGCATGAGACTGAGACATAACTTGTAGGCACGTCATATTCGATGTTGACAACACCGACACACGTTACTTGTAATTTTACTCATAAGTCAAAAATACTCGAAGTAATGTTAGCGTTCCACGAAACTTATTTCTAACCTACTGGATAACGTCTTTGACCTAGATGTAACGATATCTCCAACGTCATATTCGTTCGTATTAGACGTATTTGACGTCTTCGACGACACACAGAACTTACTGAACGTGTTCTAACTACACAATACCGATGAAATGGCGTATTGGCAGCGTTTCAGGAATGGTAATAACAAATGGATTCACAGGAGAAACCTTAGTTTCCAAACGCCATATTTTTATTTGTTTTTTTTCTTCAGCATGACGTTGAGTTGACACTTGATTCTAGTGCGTGATGTATTTGAAGACTCGTCGAGCGACAGCCTTTTAATAGCTACGCTCACTGATCTTCGGCGCATACTGCATCGCGCTAGCATAAGTTAACATCATTGGGCAAAAGCTGTGAACGCCGACACACCTAAGCATTTCGTTGGTATAAGTTTCTATAATTTATCGAAACGTTCGTGTACGTTACTAATTACCGTATGCATACGTCAACCGTTAATATACGGCAAACTGAAAAAAATAACTATCAGGTCCAAGGTTAGTATTTCGTCATATGTCTGGCTAAACATTACAAGGTGTAGACAAGGCTTTAGCAAAGGGACTTTATAATCCCAAGCGATGAGTCCTCTTTAGCCGTACTCCTTGGCATTCGCTCGGTGTGATCCGATCCGTTAAAGTGACCGTTACGACAAGGCGGCCAAGGCGTCTCCCCGTAATTAAATCACGATGATTAATTATGTAACTCCAGTCTAACCCCATAGAACGGAGGACCTAGGTCCGCGGTTCGTGAGTTATTGGCAGTCCACGTCGATTAGCACCCCCGCGTCACAATTCGGGAGTAGTGTGGGAGCCGATAAGCTCCCCCCCTCCCTCTAGTGTCTTCTCACCTGACCCCTCGGCATCATACAATATATATATATATATATTATATATATAATAATTAATACATATAGATAGTATTTGTCGGGTACATGGAGAATTTCATAGCAAAGGTCCGGTTGCTGTAAGTAGCTTGTCCGTGACAGGAGATTTTCTCGCTGTTAATTAAGTCGTGAAATCTGTGCTAGCTGTTATGCTTACCGTCAACGGGGTTGGGGGGGCAACTGCTGGTGAATTGGAAGGTTTAAGGATAATTTCTCCCAGTGTTGTGATTGCACTGTGACCTTTTCATATGTTTTTGCATTCAGAGGCCAATAAAAGGGGCACGTCCCACAAGCAACAACAACGAGCAAACAATTTCTGAGCAGGTGAAACACCGACGGCTCAATGAACTGACAACTAGCAAAACCACACGCTGGAAGAAGAGGATTGATGGGCTGATCAGAGCAAGGAAGAGAGAAGAGAGAGAGGAGAGAGAAGAGAGAGGAGAGAGAGGAAGAGAGAGAGAGAGAGAGAGAGAGAGTATAGATCGGAGTCAGGACACGGAGGAAGGAGCGAGGACGAAGCGGTAGAGACAGGATCGACGTGGAAGAGAAGGGCATTACGGCTGGTCTCCTCATCGGACATGGTAAAAAGCTGCATGCATCTCGGTTCTGTGCAAGGCAAAAATTCCCACGATGATGAGCAAGAAGCTAGTCCATGGACTGAGCTGGGTCGTGTGAGAATTGTATTGAAGCCCATTTGCACCATTGGGAAAGAAGGCGCCATCTGCCAGAAGAATGGCGTCGGTAAGTGTGATCGATGAAAGAAGCTGCACGCAGTTTCTCACTTGGTGTTGAGTAAGAATCGCCCAAAATTGCCTCC
Source organism: Eptatretus atami (assembly GCA_035128595.1). Classification (NCBI taxonomy): domain Eukaryota; kingdom Metazoa; phylum Chordata; class Myxini; order Myxiniformes; family Myxinidae; genus Eptatretus; species Eptatretus atami. The sequence goes on along the minus strand of CM068966.1, from coordinate 64,518,795 downwards.
TGGTCATTTCCACCCCAGAACCAGCTGGCACCATTTGGGCTGCATTCGCCACACAATGGACCGACACTGTCTTGCGAACATCAAGCTCCAGCAACTCACCGGGCATAAGCTAAGTGCTGGGAAAAAGAGAGATTTTTCTTTTATTGATTCGTCCCTGTCCATTAAAAATCTGGTGAGTGCTAAAGTGAATTAGGTTACCTCCGTCTCATATATATCCTTCGTTGAATTATTACCATTGCTAAATATTTGATTTATTTCCAAAATAAGACCCTTATTAATTAAGCTCGCTTGTGTTTTCACTGTCAAGCGAGTTGAATAAAACCCTAGTCGGCTCCGTTTGTCGGCGCCTGCCGCCCTTTCCGTCCCGAATCACGTGTTGTGTCGCTCGTAAACTTCAAAGATCACGTGTTCGCCCAAAAGAAAAAAAAATTGTTCTTGCTACCATCCAGGAAGGGCAACACCCCCCTCCCCCTCCTCCCTTTCCCCCCCCCCCCCCCCCCCCGAATGAAAATGCTCAGCTCCAACCAAGAAACAAAAATATAAGCTTCGTCGCAAGATGGAAAATTCCACCAACATGCAGATAATATTGTCTCACGTGTATAAAACATAGAAATTTGACATCCACTACAATCAAAGCAAAAAGAAAATCTCGGAAATGATAATTTACTGGAACCGTATTCAGGAACCGAGTTGAACATCTCTCGGAGCATCATACGTCTAACAACCCTTTTTTGACATTTCATTCAAAATAAAATGATTACATTTTTCACCAATGCATTGAAACGACAGCAGAGTAAGTGAACACAATGGCAAATGCTAACAAGTAAAACTTAAAACAGTATGGTACAGCGGAGTGATGGTCTTCATCATCTTGTGAGATAACAATCGAACACGTGTCTCATACAAAGTACACATTAGAGGAGTTTAGTCTGAAAAGACAAAAAAAAAAGAACCAAATTAATGAAAGAACTATTTAAGAACCATGCAAAACGGACAGATCTTGGAGATCAAGAATCAGTGGACACAGTCGCCAATGGAACATTGAGTGGTGTTCCTAATGTTTTTTTTGGTGACAAAATCCCGGCGGGAGCAGTGAGTTGGTTGCATCGAGGAGCGGAGGAAATCCAAATTATTCGCAATTTTGTGTTTGTACAAAAATGATAGTCCCACAGGTAAGGATTGCGTGCTTTATGCAATGCGTTCGAAGGAAGATTAAACAATTGGTAACACTTATTTTCAGGTTTCGAAAAAATAAGCATTTTTTGATAAAAAAAAAAGACGAATCAAAACAAAAGTGTAGAATTAAAATAGAAACAGACTTGGCGACAACAATCTCTTATGTTCCTCACCCAATCAGACTCATCGAAACTCTATACCATTCCAAACACGGTGCCATGAGAAGGGCGCATGCAAGCTTGTGCTCCAGGTGTGATCCATGATTGGAATATCTGATGCGGAATGTATGTCACACATGACACTTTTAACCGTCTCACACATGAAGAATACACTTTTGAAAAATTTAAAATTTATGTAACCAGATCTTCACCAAAATTCGAATCAATCTCTGCCTTGTCACCTACCCAACCTATCCACCAGTTTTCATCTGACCATCAATAACGTTTTGAGAATATCCTGCTCACAGACAAACAATCCAGCAGGCAGACAGGAACGGTGCGAAAAACATATCCTCCGTCCACCTTCGGTGGTGTGGACGGACGCACGCCCATAATTCAAATTGTAACGGACGCCGCCCATATTCAAAGTTTCTGGTTCCGTCAGGCCAAAATACTTGAAAACAGCGACGTGCTCGCTCCTTGCTTGACACTCAGCATTTTAAAAAGCTTGGTGTTGGCTTAGTGCGTTAGCGTGGTTGGCTTGGGATCTTAGGGTCCTGAGTTTGACCCTGTTTTCCGTTGAATTAACACTAGTGGGGTTGACTCATCCTTCGGAGGTCGGCCGAAATGAGGTTACCAGTGTATGTAGAGGGGCACAGCATCAGCGGCACTGTTGCGCCCATTCAAAATGATAGCACCATACGCCAGAAGAAGACGGAGAGGCGATTTAAAAGGATGAGTATGGACAAACAAAACTGGGATGCAATTGCAAACCAACATATATATTGATCCTTACCAAGAAGAAATGCTTCAATAGCACCAAACGCTCTGTAAAAGTATGTAAGAGGCTTTTAGGCACATCAAATCAAAATCATATCATGATCATTTGTGTAAAAGGTGTAACAAGCTATCCACGAGCCTGCGACACTGGGAAAAGACGGAATTTAAACTCATGTACCTGGAGAATGGACAAACATTTAACAGCACTAAAAGCAAACAATAACACATGAGATCTCAACTAATATCCACACAAACACACAAAATCAGGCCTGAATGAATCCATCGCAGGACGAATACCCAACCTCAACCCACTGTTGTGGTCTAGATTACTCACCATTGCTGACCAAGTGTAGGTTGATGAGAGAGACGAAGTGGAACATAATTGTTCAGGGTACGGTGATAACCCGCCGCCTTTCATGAAAGACACCATGTATCTTCCACGTCCAGCGAGCGGTGCTGGTAAAACGGTACCTCCCTCTGGCTTAATGTCCTTCCGAGGACACGACGGCATTGCATGTCCTCGCCAATGCCTGTGAAACACCAGAGGTGGAAGTTTAAGCTGGTTCGAGATCGAACCCAGGCTGGACAGGCTCAAAGTCGGAGTGCATAAACTTCTTGCTATCGCTACCAACTCCAACAACAGAGATATTAAAAAAAAAAAGCAAACCTTTGTGTTCTTAATAATAATTTAAATTAAAAAAAAGATTCATCATTAAGATGCTGCTCACGATTCATTGGGATTGTCTCCGAAAAATGGGAGGCCACTTGGAAAGTCACAACAATAAATGTTCTTGCAAAGCCCAAGCAGCAAAAAAGGTTTCTGAATCGCAAACTTTCTTCGAGTGAATGTGACCATCAGTAAATGTTTTTCTTTTGGGATACTAATAAAGCAAATTAAATTCATAAAGCCAACCAATTCAACAAACATTCCAAAATGTGCTTACTCTCATGGACATTGTACAGGAGCCGATGGCACGGTGGGAACAAGCGGATAACAAAAACTTTGAGCAGGAGGAGGCTATTCAGCCATCATGCCTGTGGCTTCACCAACAACAAATAAATAGATCCGTTAGGCTATCGACTGATTGTAACTGTGGATAGGGGAAGTGTTATATGCCAAGTAAAATTAATACTTAAAATACATTTATTGTTAATATTATTATTCTCTCATATTCTGGCAGGGAGGATTGCGAGGGTGTCGAACGATGGAAGACAGTGTGATTGAGGAATGAACAAACATCAACACAACTTCACTTTAGATAGACCCTCTCACAATATATCACAATCACAGCAATGACCTGACCATGGGTACCCCAGCCAAAAAAATTAGTGGCATCCTCATATGACACAAGAAAAGGAAAAAATCATTAATAAGTAAAAGTAAAAACATCGAGGGATGAAATCTCAAAATAAACAACCAAATAAGGTAGAATGACACGCATACGATTCCACAATACGACACCACAATCCTCTTATGATTACCATTCTGACATCTCTTGATATTTTAATTATGCTGAGTGGGATTTTTGTGTGGAATTTTTGCTGATAGTTTTCAAAGTATGAGCACGAAGCGAATTTTATCATTAGATGATGAGATTTTCCAGATGGACACTCACGCCGACAGTAAACCATCAAATATCGTTCCTGGAGGTTGTTGTTCCTGGAAAATTCAGGACAGTTAAAACTGCGATCGTGGAAACCAAGGGTCAATGGGAAAGCAAGGTCGTTCCTGACTTAGGAAATATTAGAGAAGATCGACGGCAGCTAGAAATAAACACATAATAATTGAATAAACCCAAATTATATATATATTAATAGATAATATATATATATATATATATATAAAGCAGTCAACAGTTGAAATTAAACAATAAAATATATTACAAAGCATGTTAACATTGAAATAAACATTGAAATAAAATAAAGTGCAGTAAAAATAAACAAAAAACATGAGTTTTACCTTTTAAATGTATTACAAAACAGCAGGTGGTGAGGGTAAACATATTACAGACTGTCCGTACTGTACTCTGCCGTATAACAAAGAAAACCACAAAGACTTAGCTCAGGATGACGATGAATGGGAGGAGGGTAGAGATTAGAAAGATGTGATGTAGAACTGTTGATGGCTGTGGATCTCAGGAGCACGATGAAGTCACCTGCTGCATTGCAACAAGAGACGGGTAAAACGAACCACCAGCCACCGTGACCTTGAGCAGATCTTGCCTGCTTGGGACAGGAAGTACAAGATGGCATCCCTTTCCAAAAATAATCCTGTCTCTTTGCGTAAAAACTGCTCCGACATAAATCCCTTCGCCCCATCAGCATGACCCTCGGTTGAACTGACCTTGGTAAATCCACAAGATTTCTCTTGTACAACCGGCCACTCAAAGGCATTTTTTTTTCTGTTTTTCCTCGATCCAAAACTCTACCGCTTTTTCCATATTTCGGGATGAGAATTATGGGACTGGAAATGATCCTTCTGCATTTTGCAGTGGGAACACTGAACGGATATTTGTACTCACGTTCACCGCACAGCTGATTCATTGACTCATGTGATGTGGCTCACAAATTCCGCACTTTCACTTCTGCCAACGTATCTAACAACTCGTTTTCTCCAAATGTCATAACCTTATCTCTTCCTTTTGGCATGATAATTTTGTCATTGGTTTACGTTTGGTCATTATAACTGTGTGCTGCTGACAGATGTATTATCTAGTACTACAGGATCTCCGTGTCATTTCTTGTTCAATGACGGTTCATGATACATTTAGCTTCCTTCCGTATGCTGTCTGATTACCGCAATTAACGGTGCACGAGAAACAAGAAAACGATCTTAATGGAAGTTACGTACACGCGGACGTGAAATTAGATGAAGTCTGAAATTTAAGAAATTAAAGGGCGATTCTTATAAGTAAGCATATTTATTTTATGCTTGGTGTTGGGTAATGGGGGGTGGTGGGCTTGAGATCCCATGCGTCCTGAGTTCAAAATCCCACCTGACTGTGAATTAATACCAGTGGGTGACTTCAGTCTCTCATTTTCCGAGGTTGGCAAATGTACCATCTTTGGGATGATTTAGCCATTGGTGTCCTTCTTGGAGTGCGGTGACCTTTCCAGGATTCCCAAACCCAGGAGACTGCTTCAGCAGCACGGCCTCTGTATGAGTTTGCGTCCAATGCGAATGGATGATATTTACTTTAAGCAAGACTATGCGTTCCCTCCTCCATAATTTGCACAAGAAAATGTGAAATTTCCAAAGCCAATTAAAACTTCACTTTTTCTCCAGTTCAGACCAATTATATTAGTGAAGAAAAGATAAGGAATGTGCCCAAACTTTCGCTTCATATGAATACAACAAAAATAATTAAGTCGGCTGCAGATCACTTGCGAAGGCAACCGGGCACGAGCCAGTGGTGTGTGACATGCGGCTGGGTTCTCCATGGGGAAATCCATGCGAGTTAGGATGTGCAAAATTAAATAAAAGATCGAATTACAGAACGCATTAAAAACAGGATTTAGAATGAGTAAAGGAGTGGGACAAGTGAACTACGATCTCTCTCTTTGTTTTTCAGTTTCTTCAAAATTGACTTATCCTGACATCTCTGGTTTTCCCCTTGTGGTCTTCATATATGTTCTTCTTCCTTACCTCATTCACTTTGTGCGAATTTCACCTGATGAGAACACAGCGAAAAGCTTTTGGGAGGTGATGACGCATCAGTAGAGAATGTCCAATCGGAATTGACTTTGTTGATGTGTATATATATA
>CM068966.1:64474168-64492246 GCA_035128595.1 Eptatretus atami | reverse complement strand
CGGCCACTCAGTCAGACCCTCCAAACTTGGATCCCATCAAGTATGGATGGCAAGAAGGTGAGGACGGTGCAACGTTGTGTCCAACCAGACTTCCACCTGATGTGTCTGCTGCACCAGTCACCATTCTGCAGCTGATCAAGTGTGGATGCTCCACCAGCCGGCCATGGTTTCACCGGGAGGTGTGGTTGTGTGGGCAGCACAGATGTCATGTTTCGATGTTTTTGCAGTTATAATTGCCTGGATCAGACTGTTGTAAACGAACAGACAAGGGCAGTAGCTGCTAATCACGACGACATGCGACGAAGAATTAGAACAACATGTCGAACATTGCATCCTTAACAAAGTTAATATTGTTTGCCTAAAAATTAAAAGGTAATTTCAAAAATCATATACATGTACATACTTACTTTAAGACAATAACCCAAAGTCATAGTGCAAACTATCCACATGTATCCGGAATTTTTGTTGTAAAAGTCGTATTCCAATATAATCATACTTCAATTGATCATTGCAAGTAAGTTACTCAGCTGTCATGACTATTATTGTACGTAGTATTAATATTTGAGGGGTTCATCAATTCAATTTCTTACTCGAAGTGATCGTGGAACTGCAAAATAGCCATTTTTCATATTAAAATGGTGGCCATCTTGAAAATATGAGACAGGTCTTATATAGACACCTTCAATTTTATCATTATCGGATTCCTTGTCCATGAAAACATAGTAGTAGACTCCAAAACTGTGTGTGTAAGTGCATTAGAAGTGAAGATATAGCCCAAAACAGAATTTATCGAAAGTCGGTGGTGGCCATTTTGTTTTTCGCCTCTAAAAAAAATTCCTCAAGGGTGAGAGTCTGGCACCCGGCTGATTCTGATTCCGGATAGCTCAGAGATGATGAGTCAACCAAAAAACTTCATAACGATGCCACATGCTTTTTCACATTTCCGCTGGACTATAAACAGAACTCTGCTGCAAACAGCGATGGCTCAGCTCGTCTTCCCTTAGCAATTGCACCGCTGATGCTTTTTGATTTACACCAGTCACTGTCAGTCACAGATTCTTCACAAATGATTGTTCGGTGTATTGTGTTCAGTGTGATGTTAACACTTGTTTGCATTTGATTCGATATTGAATGAAATGCTCATTTCATCTGACTGTGTCATGGTTGTTGAGGTGAGATGTTTATTCCGAAAGTTGAATAGAGCAAAAAGGTAGCAAGTTATAATGTTGTTGTTAAGCTTTAAGCTGTGTGGAAAGATGTTCAGGATTCTGGAGATTACTCTGAGAATATATCAACCTGAAAGCAGGGAGAATGGCAGAAAGAAAAGCCAGTCATCAGTTGGTTTGGCATGTCGAACGCTGGAGTGCTGCGTTTGTTGCTTCTGCTTTACCTGATCGATAAACGCAGGTTTGGGTTGGTCCCGTCTGCTGGATGGACATCAATTGATCAAAGAACCTTGCGTTTTATGACATTCTGGATGCCTGATGGAACATTATATCTTGGTTACTGTATATGTAGACACATACCATATACTAGCTGCCAACTATAAGCACCAGTCAACATTTGCTTGTGCTTCAAAGCCTGCACTTCAGCAGGTCTGAGGAGACAATAATGTGATGCAGGGTTTCCTCACTGTTATTGACCACAAAGTGACAATTTCATAGGTGACGTGCAAATCCTCAAAGAAGCAAGTTCCATGTTTATCACACAAGAAGGACTGTCAAATCAGAGATTTATGTGGTGTGGTGAAGCCAGGTTCCATCTCGGTGGCTTTTTAGTACTGACCATTTTGCTTGGCCGATTGTGCTGGCCAGTGTGTCCCCACATCCCTGTTTCCTTCTCTTTTTGCCACATCAGGAAGATCAATTTACAGGGTGGACCATGCCTTCTCAGACTCTCAACCTTTCTTCACCACGTGTGCTGGATTCTGTAGGAGCACCTGTGGGGTGTCAATGCTATTTCTAAATGGAAAGTTAACCCTTTGAACTCTAGCCGCCATTTTACAGGTCGCTATTCGAACCACCATATGACCGAGTGGCCAGATTTTTCAACAGGGAGCCCAGTGTGGGGGAGCCAAACGTCCAAAGGCTCAGGTTTCAAAGGGATAATTACCATCTAAAGGCACCGAGCACCATATAAGTATGAAGACAGAACTATTCACAGCATCCACAAGACCTCAATTTTAATTGGACATATTTGCATATTCTTTAGTTAGATACTTGGAAAAATAACTAAGTAGTTATACAAATCTTAACTGTGGACCATTTTTTTATGACAAATATTGTTTGAGAGATCGTGAACAACATCATATCAAAAGTAGTTGTTGATAAAATTTCTGAAAAGTGTATTTAATTTTGGTACAGTTTTTATAAATAGCACAATGCATGTGTAGGAAAAATACAAACATCTTTCAAAATCCAGTACAAATATAAGGACCTTACACTGACTTTGTCACCTCATCCATGCAGAACCGTACAAAACCGATATAGTACAAAGTCTACAATAAGCACAAACATGAAAAACATTGGTCGAGACTGAAGATATATGGTTCAAGCACAGAGAAAGAGCTAACTTCTACATGCATTGTTGGTCGAATTTCAAAACTGGCTTTTGGCGAGAAACAAACAGCTTGGCACTCGTAAATGCTTCAACAAGATGTGTCGGAAGTTAAACCGCACACAGATTAGTGCTAAACATTACAGCCACTGTCACACTTCTTACCACAAGGCCCCGTGAGCAAGTACCTACAAAAGTCACGTTTGGGGTGGATCTCCATCATGTAGAAGTACGAGTATGTCCAACTAAGGCGCATGTTCTTGGCAGGGATTAATGAAGACATCGATGCTGGCGGAATTCGAAGACACTCGTCGAAGTTCCGCAATGGTGCCACAGTTTGTGTGACCCCGTCTGTGACCTTCTCGTAACCGGTTGTATCTGCATCCGAAATAAGGGTTTGCTGCCCATGCAATCAAGCAGCTTTCAAGCAAAATCCCATTTTGTCATTCTGTGGTCAAAGAAAAGTACAAATGTTTCTTCTTTGCTTTGTGTCAACAGTGAGTTAGAGTTCACTCCTGAGGAGGTGGTGGGCATAGGCCTTCTCAATTGTGCAAAAGTGGTCTCTAATTTTCATTCACAATCATTTAAGAGAGAGGAAAAAGGGAGACAAAAGAAATAAAGACAAAACAAAAAAATAAGAAGCATAAAAGAGAGAGTGAGAGATAGAGAAGAGATAGAATAGAGATAGAGATAGAGATAAGAATAGAGATAGAGATAGAGATAAGATAAGATAGAGAGAGAGAGAGAAGAGAGAGAGAAGAGAAGAGAGAACGAGAGAGAGAGATGAGATAGCGAGAAGAGAGAGAGAGAAGAGAGACAAGACAAACAGAGACAGCACAAAAATAGAGAAGAAGACACAATAGTAGGAACTTGCATAACAATGTGCATTTTGAGGAAAGCACAAATTCGCACCACTAAGCTACATATATATGACAATTGGATATGGCATACTCAAAATTTTTGATGGCATGAAAATGGCTGCCGACAACATCAGCGGTCTGAATTAATGCCAATATATCCAAAATCTGTTCATAATATGATAGCTACTAGTTTGTCCAAATTTGCTTTCCTCACAAAATGCACAATTGTTATGCTATATTTAGCTAAGTTGCCCCACTACAAGGAAAGAGGGGACACAGATTCAGCATTGTATGTCTGTTTGAGGCACATAAATAACTTGAGAGGCAGACTTTCAGCATGTGTGCCCATCGTGGTTGACAGCAGCAGATTAACAATTCAACTTATGCAGAAACAAATGGACCAGAAAGTCATTGACACAAACCCTAAGCCATGAAGACCACCATCAAGAACCAAAACCAAAACTGTAAATTCAATTACAAAGCATTGAGGTCAAATAAAGACCTCAAAATGGATCTTTTGTGACCTGACAACATAAGTGAATATGATGCAAACATTTAGGTGCGACTTTGGATCCAAGGCTTCAATGTTCTCTGGTTCTTCTCAAGGCGTTCAAGGTGATGAAGTTAAACACTCTTTGAAAAATATTAAACGAGCTTTCTTAGTCTTCAATAGTCGTTTTTTGTGCTCAATATTGTGACAATCTTCACCAAAGTCTAAAATCTTTCACAGCTCACCATTATGGCACATTGAGGCCTAACAAATACAAATGCAAACACAGGTTGAAGGTAATACATGTAAGCATTCGACAAACCATAACAGAGTCCAGCATCAATAAACTTACATCATAGTCTCTTTTTCGATAACGTTTTTCCCAAGTCATGATGGGCAGTATATAATGTTTCTTTATGGTCATAAAGAGCTGGCTGGTACTCAGACAAGCACAGCTAAAAGTCGTGGATTTATCCAAAGAGCTGTGCATGAATGTGATGAGGTCGACAAAGCAACCAATCACTTGTTGGACTTCCTGAATTTGAGGAAATGTGTTCAGTTCCTCGGATATTCATTATTTTCTTCTTTTTTACTGAGATGCTTGCAGAAAACAGAAATGGACAAAGAGAAAGACATTGACTCAAAGTTTTGTGTCTCCACAAAGTGGGTCCATGAGACTGCTTGCACGGCGACTCTGTGCACCATGTGATACTTGCGCCAGAGGATCAGGACGAATTAGGTACCTGCAAAGACAAGGGAATTTTACTCTCTCAGAGATTAGTGACAAACATTAATTTCATACAATTTCATGGAATAAGGAAAATGGACACTATTCAACAGGGGTTGGTAAAGGACGAAGTACAAATTATCTTGTGAAAAAAAAATCACAAATGAAATTGGATTCATTGTACAATTTCAAAGTTGTGCACCATGTGATACTTGAGGTGCACAAGCCTGAGGTCGGTATTGAGGAACTGAGCACTCTGGTAAGGCCCTGTCACACCTTGACGATTTAGCCAACGTATGCCTGACGTATGCCAAAATCTTGGGGCTAAAAACGCCGGCACACGTCGAATACGTTTCGGGTAAGTTTTGATACGTTAAGAGCCGCTGAAAAAACAACGCCATTACGTCGTTTTAGTACTGCTGGCTTTCATCGCCTTGTACTTTAAGGTTGTCCCTCAAATTTAGCTATGCTTGAAATTTACAGACGTATGCCAGCGTATGACTCACACGTTCGCTACGCTGAGCATAAGTTGTAGGCACGTTATGCGATCGTTGACACAACGTCGACACACGTTACTTTGTAAGTTTCATAAGTCGAAACAACGTCGAGGTAATGATTAGCGTACCCGAAACTATTATATTTACTATGAGTAACGTGTTTGTGCACGTTACACGATCGTTGACACACGTCGAGGCACGTTATGCGATCGTTGACACACGTCGAGGCACGCTACTGTAGTTTACTCATAAGTCGAAACACGTCGAGGTAATGCTTAGCGTACCCAAAACTTATTTCTAACCTATGAGTAACGTGGCTTTGAACCTATGTGAACGTACCTCCAACGTATATTGAAGTATGTAGACGTATTTGATTGACGTCTTCCGGACGACCACAGAACTTACTGAACGTGTTTCTAATTTACAGCTACGTATAATGGCGTATTGCAGCGTTTTTAAAAAAACAAACACAACAATAACTTCCGATATTTCGTCACTGTGCCGTTAGTCACGTCCGATTGCCTCTTCAGTTTGCTCATGTCTTATCTTAGTTCTCCTCTGTGAATATTTTCTGTTTGAGGATATTGTCACGTCGACGTCGAAACTTAAAAGCAAATGTCCGAATATATTTTAAAATTCGGGATAGACTAAAAAAAAAAACAACAACAACAACAACTTCAGATATTTCGGCACGTGCTTCACGAAGCCCAAGGAGAAAAAAGAAAATGTGCCTTGACGGAGAAAATAAGTTTCGGGTATGCTAAACATTACTCGCGTGGTTTTGACTTATGAGTAACTTACAAGAACTTGTGTCACGTGTGTCAACACGTGCGTAACGTGCCTACAACTTATTCCAGCGTAGCGGAACGTGTGAGCCATACGGACGAGTACGTCGTAAATTTTCAGCATGCTTGAAATTTCACGAACGTACTAGACGTACCACGAATATGACAGGTACTTCATCGTTTTTCCAGCGTGCTCTTAAATATACACAATTACCCATAACCGTATTCGACATGTGCCAGGTTTTAGACGACATTTTTCATAGGTCGGCATACGCCTGGCTAAATCGTCAAGGTGTGACTGCGATGGTTGACATTTCCAATTCTCAGGCGGTTATGATTTAAATCGGCGTGTGCAGGTTTTTAACAGGCTACGCCACGAGTTCATCGGCGATACGTGCAGCGCGCTATGCCTAAGTTAAACTATCGTTGGGCATTAGGTTGTGAACGCCGACAACAGGCTAAGCATTCTTGTATAAGTTATCTATAAGAAACGAACGTTCTGTGCCCCGTACTAATATGTTATGCATACGACAACACATTATGAATACGACCAAAACTTTAAAAAAACATCAAAATTTCAGCGTACGCAAGTTTTACATACATTTTTATACGTTGCCATTGCTGGCTAAATTGTCAAGGTGTGACAGCGCCTTTACACCCTGCAATTCTGGAGCATCCTCCAGCAAGCATCAACGAGCACATGGTCAATCTCCTTTGCCACACCACCAGGCATTGGAATACCAAGTCCAGCGATGAGCCTGTGGGCGTTGAAACCATGAACCAGCCACCTGCAGTCCACGACTTCTTGCAAAGTCAAGGAACTTAGTGCTATTCTGGTTCACAGATTCAGACCCATGGGGACCAGCACATGTCTCATAACCATCGCTGTGAGTTCCCGTCGATCAGTTCCCGTCGATGCATTGAAATCCCCCAAGACTCGAAGAGCATCTCGCCTGGGGCACTGATCAACCACAGACTCAAGTGTGGCATAGAATGCGTCCTTCATGGTCAGATCACTCGCCACAGTCAGAGCATACACAGAGACCAGTGAAACGACACCCAAGGAGTGACAAATCCTTAGTCTCATCATACACTCATTGACCGGTGTTACCTCAATTATGATTGGAATCAGCTTATTGGACACAGCTACAGCAACTCCTTGGGCATGATAACCATCAGAGCAACCAGACCAATAGTAGGTGTAACAACCTGCCAATATCTTGCCACAATTCGGGCTCCGAGCCTCAGAGAGTGCTGCAATACCAATGTTCAAATGCTTGAGCTCAGATGATAACAGAGACAGGTGACCATCTTCTCTTAGAGATAGGACATTCCAGGCACCCACCCAATGGGACCACCTCAGGTTAACCCAAGGAGACCACCGTCTGGTGGACGACACCTCAGCACCACCCTGACACACACTACCACAATCTGACCCGGGAAGGTTATTCCGTGGGTTTCCTCCTGTCATAAAAGAGTGTGGGTCCCAAAAGCTTTGCTCCAATCCCTTCATCTTGTGAGCTGCCCTGCATGAGGGCAACTGCACAGGCACAGGAGGTACTCCCACTGAGTGGTTTTTCAATTTTCTTTGTGGTTTTCTTGTACTTTGCAGAGTGAAGGGTTTTACGGTGACCAGAGTGCAAATCCAGCCACCAACCAACTCAAAAAAAGTAACCCAACTGCAGGAGGACTTCTGCAGAAAGAGTTTGGCACTAGATATGGATGGCCGTTGGCTCACATGGAGCTCCTCTGCCCTTTGACACAAGTACTGGGCCAATTGCTGCCAAACTTGACACATAGAGCAAATCAGACCTCCTGTTGAACATAGGCTACCTGGTTTTTATGACTATTAATAATGATGATATCGCTAAATTGAATTATAAATTATATTGTGCCCGTTTGCGGGCGTGGCTTCGACGTCTCCGGCTCTCCTTGGTTTAAACTGACATCTTACATCGTGCCTCATATCATTACGTCCTGCCTTACCCTAATCCTAGCTTCCCGTAAGTTTAGTTATTACCTCCGCCACTAAAGGTGGACAGAGGTTGTTTTTTCACCCCTTCTGTCTGTGAGCAGGATATCTCAAAACGTTGTGGACGGATTCGGACGAAATTTGGTGGACAGGTTGGGTGTGTGACAAGGCAGAAGATCTGATTTTTAAAAAGTGATTCTTCACTTTTGAGAGATGTGGTCAAAAACGATATATAGCACAATATCTGAAAAAGTTATGGACGGGTTACAACAAAACTTGATGGATGAGTTGGGTCGGTGACAATAACAAGCCGATTCGATTTTGGTTAAGGTCTGGATGCAGATCCGACTTATCAGTGGGATACAAAACGTAAACTGTTCAGCCTGGCGGAGATATGCGCTCCACCGAGTGCCATTCTCATTAATAGATGTCCTCACATCACATTAGCATGTAAATCAATGGACAGACTCACCTTCTATTAGTACATAATTAATAGACGCACTCACATTCTAATTAAACATTAACTAGAAGGGCACTCGATAGAGCGCATAGCTCCGCCACCTAATGCCTAATCTACGAGAACATATCGGGCCCAATACATTTTTGAAATATCGTGCTGTGAATCGTTTTTTGGCCCTATCTCTCAATAGTGAAGAATCACCACAAATTTTCTAGTAGTCGGATCCGGATCCGGATCTTCACCAAAATCGAATCAGTTCGTCCTTGTCACACACCGAACCTGTCCACAAAATTTAATCCGGATCCGTCCATAACTTTTTGAGATATCCTGTACACAAACAAACAGATATCAAGGGGTGAAAACAACCTCCTTCACCTCTGGTGACGGAGGAAATAAAAGTAGTCCTCACATTTCATGAGTACGTAATTAATAGACATACTCACGTACCATTATTATCATCATTCTTATTATGATTATCATTTTCAATAATGTCATTATTATTATCATTTTCATTCTACACCATTATCATTATCATTTATATTATTATCAATATCATTGTTATTATCATGATGTGCTATTTTAATTATGTACCAATTATCATTATTATCATTTTCATTGATCATTATTTACCACAATCATTGTAATTATTATCATGATCATGATGTCATAATAATAATAATTATTATTATTATTATCACCATCATTATGTGTATGTATCATTATCATTATGTATCAAATTACCACTACCATTTTGTATCATTGTTATTACCATTATGTATCATTATTATTATTATTATTATCACCATCATTATGTGTATGTATCATTATCATTATGTATCAAATTACCACTAGCGTTTTGTATCAATACTTTTATTCTTATTATGTTATCATTATTATTATGTATTGGTTCACGAAAAATATTTTCACGAAATATAAGTGACCACGATATTCGTTATTGTTGTGTTGTTCTGTCTGTCTGTCTGTCTGTCCCGAGCATAGCTCCGTGGGTTTTGATCCGATCCTGTGAATTTTGGTGGGAGGTTTATATTCATGATCTAGTTGTGTTTTCCTGAAAATGGGCGTGGTGCGCCCATTATGGGCGGAGCCGACCCAAAAAAATGTGTTTTTCGGGGGTAGCCGATTTCAATTTGCATCTTCTCCTAAGGGGTTTGTCGATATTGACAGGGGTTTCGGTATTTGGTTAGCCCAATGGCACCTGCATAGCCCCATGGGCTCGATTTTTCATTTTCGTTTCCCAAGGTCAAGGTCACAAGGTCACGAACTTAGAAAATTGCAGTTTTGACATTAAAAATTTTTCTCCGAGGGGTTTGGTCGAATCTGGCAGGGTTTCGGTATTTGGTTTAGCACAATGCCCTGCATAGCCCACAGAGCTCTCGATTTTCATTTTCGCCCAAGGTCAAGCCACAAGGTCACGAACTTAGAAATTTGCGAATTTGTTTTTTAGGAGAGTAGACCATTATTCAATTTGCATCTTCTCCTAGGGGGTTTGTCGAATCGGCAGGGGTTTTCGGTATTTGGTTAGCCCAAATGGCACCTGCATAAGCCCCGGAGCATTCGTATTTTTCATTTTCGTCCCAAGGGTCAAGGTCACAAGGTACACAGACTTAGAATTAAGACAGATTTTGACATAAAATCCATCTTCTCGAGGGGGTTGTCGAGATTGGCAGGATGGTTTCAGTTATTGTTAGCCCAAGGCACCTGCATAGCCCCATGGAGCTCGATTTTTCATTAGTCCCAAGAGTCAAGGTCACAAGGTCAAGGTCACAAGGTCATGAAACTTAGAAAATTTCAAATTTTGACATATAAAAATCAGGACACCGCCCAAACTTTGAGAGCTGGGATGACAATATTTTATGACATAATCTTAGAGAGATCTTCCCCACCATAAGTACTTGAACCTTTTTTCCATCTATCGCGAACACCTTGCCCGTGGCGCCCCCTTCAAGTTTGTTTTTACGCTGGTTTCATCAAAGTATGGATAATTATCCGAGGAGTGTGAAATTCCATATAGCCTATATGGCGTTATATTGTTCCTGGAATGTTCCAGAGGAAGTTTTGCACCAAAGGTCATAATCCTTGACCTTTGACTTAAAGTTCACAAAGTGCAAATTTTCAAAGTTGTGGGAATCGAACCGGGTTTTCGACCTTTTTCGACGAACTAACTCCAATAAGCTATGACGTATCCTGTTCCTTTTTAATGTCCACAACTTGTTTTGGTGACCTTTAAAGGTTATGCAAAGGGTCAAATTTTGAAAGTTGGTGAACGAAACCGGGTTTTCGACATTTTGCAGCTAATAACCTGTCACTCGTACCACATATGTTGATCATTTTATAACTTGGTCAAACATTATCACATTGTTCATCCTTGACTTCTGAAACAATCTACATCGTCAAATACTGCTCGTGAACCATCGTCGTCTTCAGACTTGTCATTATTATTATCATTAGCATTATGTATCGTTATTATTATCATTATAATCATCATTTTTACCATTATCATTATCGTTATGTATCATTATCATTTCAATCGCATGTAATTAATGGACACTAGTAGAGTACCCGCCCTACGGGCGATCTTGTTCCAAGCATGGAACACGTTCTTCTGACGCATAGCTTTATTTTGGTGGTTTCCAGGCAACTGACAGATTCATATAGGCAAAAAAAAATAAAAAAAATAACCCAGGTTATGTGTTAGACAAATACTCAAAGGAAGTTCAAAAGAAAATTTAACTTTAGAGACACCCCATACAAATAGAAAATACTGAAATAGATGAAGAAATTTTGAGAGCAAGGAACTGTGCACAACTTGAATTCAAAATCAACAGATAGACAAACTCATTCTGGACACCCTTTGCTGAGAACCTCACAGGTCATTGAGGGGTCCAACAGTCAGTCGGAAACGGTCCAAAGAAGTTGCTTCGCCGCCGCAGTCAAGAACTTGGACCGATAGTGTCAAGTCTTAGGAGGATTCTCCATGATGACATGAAATATGGAATAAAAGTCAGACACAAACTCACTGACCCCTGACAAAACAAGTGCTTGACAACTACTGGGGACACCTCTTTGCAGTGGTTGTACCTCCAAATGGAAGTTGGGGGCCAAATCTTCCCCATTCTTCCCTGCTGCCTGGCTAATCCTTCCTTCCCTTCGTCAGGGCAGCAGGTCACAGTCAGAGTGCCAATCCGTCCTGATAGACTGGCCCTTCCTGCTTGTGTCTGTCTGTCTGTCTTTCTTTCCCTCTCTCTCCCTCTCCCCACCGACTTTGTGAAGGCAGGGGTACACCATCCTGGATGTGGGAGACCTCTGGGTTACTGCTGAGAGATTGATCGGCTGTCTCTGTGAGGCGGACTTGTTCGAGAAAACTGTCTGGGGCAATGCTAATGCTACTACTACTACTACTACTACTACTACTACTACGACTACTACTACTACCACTACTACAACAACAAGTGTCTTGTAATTGCTGGGTAGGGTGTGGAGTAAATTGAGGAGGAGCCTAGTTTTCTGGCACGGAAAAAAATGGCCACCCCATCTGCCACTTACAAGACTAAAGTTGGATTATCTTCTCCAAAAAGTTTCTTCGGCAACATATGAGAACCTACTTGATTTGTTCAGCTGGTTATTGAGGCAGGGGTCACTTTTCAGTTATCCAGACCATGGAAAAAGCAAAAATAACAAGTGAAATGTTTAAATACAGCGCGTGTGGTGAATCAAATGAGTACACTAATGTTAAACTATGCAATTTATGCTTTTTCAGTTGAAAAACAATTAAAAAGCGTACAAAAAGAGAGAGATACTGATGGAATTTGAAAGTTGGGTCGGTGACAATATACAAGCCGAATTCGATTTATGAGTTAAGGTCTGGATGCAGATCCGACTTATCAGTGGGATACAAAACGTAACCTGTTCAGCCTGGGCGGAGATTATGCGCTCTCGCACGAGTGCATTCTCGTACCATTAATGATGTCCTCACATTACATTAGCATAGATAAAATCAATGGGACCAGAACTCACTTCTATATAGTTATGTACATAATTATAGACGCAACATTCACATCTAATTAAAACATTAGACTGAAGGGACTCCGGAAAGAGCGCATAGCTCCGCCAAAAACCTAATGGCCAAAACTAATCTAGTCGAGAACATACTCGGCCCAAATACATTTTGAAATATGTGCTGTGAAACGTATTTTTTGGCACCCTATCTCTCCATATAGGAGAAAACACCACATTTCTAGTAGTCGGGATCCAAGGATGCCGGATCTTAACCAAATCGAAATCAACGTTCGTCCGTCACACACAGAACCCTGTCCACCAAAATTTAATCCGCGGATCCGTCCCATAACTTTTTGGAGATATCCTGTAACACAAACAGAACAATATCAAGGGGGTGAAAAACACCTTCCTTACCTCTGGGTGGACAGGAGGAAATAAAAGTAGTCCTCGACATTTTATGAGTAGCTAAGTTAATAAGACATATCAACGTCCATTATTATTCTCATTCTTAATATGATTATCATATTCAAATATGGTCATTATTATCATTTTCATGTCTACACATTATCTTTCATTTTTATCACCATAATATATTCTTTTTTCAATATTGGTTAATTATCCCATGATGTGGCTTATTTTCAAATTATGGTTACCATTATCATTATGTATGCATTTTCAATTGATCATTATTTAACCCTACATCATTGTATTTATTATCACTGATCATGAATGTCATAATAATATATTATTATATTATTATTATCACCGATCATTATGGTGTAATGTATCCATTATCAATTATGTTGAAATTACCGCAACTTACCATTTTGTAATCAGGTTGTTTTATTTATCCGATTATGTATCAATTATTATTATTATATTATTATACATCCGATATTATGTGTATGTATCTATTATCATAATGTATAAATTACGTCACTGAGCGTTTTGTATCAATTATTATATATTAATTATGTATCATTATTATTATTATGTATTGGTTTCCGAAAAAATTATTTTCACGAAAATATAAGTGACCAACGATATTCGTTATTGTTGTGTGGTCTGTCCTGTCTGTCTGTCTGTCCCCGAGCATAGCTTCCTGGGTTTTTGATCGCGATCCTGATGAAATTTTGGTGGGAGGTTTATATCATGATCTAGTTTGTGTTTCCCTGAAAATGGGTCGTGGTGCGCGCCATTTATGGGCGGAGCACGCCCCCAAAACATGTGTTTTTTTTTTGGGGGTAGCCCGATTTCAATTTGCATCTTCTCCTAGGGGGGTTTGTCGAATCTGACAGGGGTTTCGGTATTTGGTTAGCCCCATGGAACTGCATAGCTCCATGGAGCTCGATTTTTCATTTTCGTCAAGGTCAAGGTCACAAGGTCCACGAACTTAGAAAATTGCGATTTTGACATTAAAAAATTTCTTCTCCGAGGGGTTTGTCGAATGCTGGGCAGGGGTTTCCGGTTTTGGTTAGCCCCCAATGGCACCTGCATAGCCCACAGAGCTCGATTTTTCATTTTTCGTCCCAAGGTCAAGGCCACAAGGTCACGAACTTAGAATATTGCGAATTGTGTTTTAGGGAGTAGCCAATTCAATTTGCAATCTTCCTATACTAGGGGGTTTTGTCGAATCTGGCAGGGGTTTCGGTATTTGGTTAGCCCAATGGCACCTGCATAGCCCCACGGAGCTCGATTTTTATTTTCGTCCCAAGGTCAAGGTCACAAGGTCACGAACTTAGAAAATTGCGATTTTGACATAAAAATCCATCTTCTCCGAGGGGGTTGTCGAATCTGGCAGGGGTTTCAGTATTGTTAGCCCAATGGAACCTGCATAGCCCCATGGAGCTCGATTTTTCATTTTAGTCCCAAGGTCAAGGTCACAAGGTCAAGGTCACAAGTCATGAACTTAGAAAATTTCGAATTTTGACATAAAATCAGAGACCGCCCAAACTTGAGAGCTGGGATGAAATATTTTTTATGCATAATCTTGAGGTCATTCCCCACCTAAAGTCTTGAAACCATTTTTCTCTATCCGACGACCTTGCCGTGGGCCCCCTTCAGTTTGTTTTTACGCTGGTTTCATCAAAGTATGGATAATTATCCGAGAGTGTGAAATTCCATATAGCCTATATGGCGTTTATATTGTTCCTGGAATGTTCCAGAGGAAGTTTTGCACCAAAGGTCATAATCCTTGACCTTTGACTTTAAAGTTCACAAAGGTCAAATTTTCAAAAGTTGTGGGAATCGAACCGGGTTTTCGACCTTTTTCGACGAACTAACTCCAATAAGCTATAGGACGTATCCTTGTTCCTTATTTTAATGTCCACAACATTGTTTTGTGACCTTTAAAGGTTATGCAAAGGTCAATTTTGAAAGTTGGTGAACGAAACCGGTTTTTCGACATTTTGCAGCTAATAACCTGTCACTCGTACCACATCAATGTTGATCATTTTTATAACTTGGTCAAACATTATCACATTGTTCATCCTTGACTTCTGAAAACATCTACATCGTCAATACTGCTGCTCGTGAACCATCGTCGTCTTCAGACTTGTCATTATTATTATATTAGCATTATGTATCGTTATTATTATCATTATAATCATCATTTTTACAATTTTGTTATGTATCATTATCATTTCAATCGCATGTAATTAATGGACACTAGTAGAGTACCCGCCCTAACGGGCGATCTGTTCCAAGCATGGAACACGTTTTCTGACGCATAGCTTTATTTTGGTGGTTTCCAGGCAACTGACAGATTCATATAGGCAAAAAAAAATAAAAAAAATAACCCCAGGTTATGTGTTAGACAATACTCAAAGGAAGTTCAAAAAGAAAATTTAACTTTAGAGACACCCCATACAAATAGAAATACTGAAATAGATGAAGAAATTTTGAGAGCAGAGGAACTGTGCACAACTTGAATTCAAAATCAACAGATAGACAAACTCATTCTGGACACCCTTTGCTGAGAACCTCACAGGTCATTGAGGGTCCAACAGTCAGTCGGAAACGGTCCAAAGAAGTTGCTTCGCCGCCGCAGTCAAAGAACTTGGACCGATAGTGTCAAGTCTTAGGAGGATTCTCCATGATGACATGAAATATGGAATAAAAGTCAGACACAAACTCACTGACCCCTGACAAAACAAGTGCTTGACAACTACTGGGGGACACCTCTTTGCAGTGGTTTGTACTCCAAATGGAAGTTGGGGGCCAAATCTTCCCCATTCTTCCCTGCTGCTGGCTAATCCTTCCTTCCCTTCGTCAGGGCAGCAGGTCACAGTCAGAGTGCCAATCCGTCCTGATAGACTGGCCCTTCCTGCTTGTGTCTGTCTGTCTGTCTTTCTTTCCTCTCTCTCTCCTCTCCCCACCGACTTTGTGAAGGCAGGGGTACAACATCCTGGATGTGGGAGACCTCTGGGTTACTGCTGAGAGATTGATCGGCTGTCTCTGTGAGGCGGACTTGTTCGAGAAAACTGTCTGGGGCAATGCTAATGCTACTACTACTACTACTACTACTACTATACTACGACTACTACTACTACCACTACTACAACAACAAGTGTCTTGTAATTGCTGGGTAGGGTGTGGAGTAAATTTGAGGAGGAGCCTAGTTTTCTGGCACGGAAAAAAATGGCCACCCTCTGCCACTTACAAGACTAAAGTTGGATTATCTTCTCACAAAAAGTTTTCTTCTTGGCAACAATATGAGAACCTACTTGATTTGTCAGCTGGTTATTGAGGCAGGGGTCACTTTTCAGTTATCCAGACCATGGAAAAAGCAAAAATAACAAGTGAAATGTTTAATACAGCGCGTGTGGTGAATCAAATGAGTACACTAATGTTAAACTATGCAATTTATGCTTTTTTCAGTTGAAAAACAATTAAAAAGCGTACTTAATATTTGAAATGTAAAAATCTTGTTATTATTGTGAAGCACCTTTATATATACAGAAGGAATGAAATCGTTCGATAACGCGTGGCAGGAGGCCGCAAAAGAATGATTGTAGTAAATTTCAACTACTAATGATGATGAAACACTTGTTTATGGCTAATATTAAAGAGAATGATGGCATAAGAAGAACTTAGCCTGGAATCCTCGTGCATAACACCCGCACACACACACGTGGGGTGTATTTGACCAATCAGGAGCATGCAGTTACAGTATCGTTTCCTTCAGCTCGATTGGTCTTGTCCTGCACGTGATGTTTTCGGTTTTTTTTCGTTCTTGTTGAATCTGAGGAGATATTTTTTCGTTCTTGTTGTAAGTAAATTTAACTACTAATGCATGACGAAACACTTGTTTATGGCTAATATTAAAGAGAATGATGGCATAGAAAGAACTTAGCTTTCTGCGTTCGGCGCGAAATGCCATGGTGGACGGAATGACGTCTTTCGTTCGTTCGTTCTCGTACATGAGGGGAGCGTTTCTTCGTTTTTTTCCGTCAAGCAAAAAAATTAAATGGTTTTCAAATATATAACACATTAGTTTCACAATTTCCATTGAAATACTCGGGTATTTCCGTCAATTGTCGCCATTTCCGTCGAGGTTACGCACTGCATCTACCGGACGGCCGTCATTGGCTGTCTTGAGGCACGTGGGGGGGGGGACACCGGACCCACCGGAGACGTGGTAGACGACGCCGGGGACATTTCAAACTCGGTGCAATTGTATACAGCGCACGCACTGTAAAACAAAATCCGGTCAAAACCGGGGATTCATCTTCTCGTTAATAATAATTACTAGACAACCCGTGAACCTGTTGGGTTCCCGTTGTGACAGCGGTTGATTGAAAAAAAATCATTTCAAGAAAAAAAAAGATAGCTCCAGCGAACTATACCGCTGAAGTTTGTTGCATTGATCAATTCTCCGCGAAGAGTACTTTACTGAATCGGGAATTGATTTTTAATAATTTTTTCGTTGCCCGATTTGAACAAAACTGATACTGCACACCGCAGGCGAATGGTAGTAAGGTGGCCCTAAAAATTTTTCGCTATCGTGTACCGTTTGACTGTATTTCGGAACATCATATATATATATAATATATATATATATATATATTATATATATACAAGATGAGAGTTTTAGTAATATACTCGACGACCTGTGAACCCGTTGGGTTCCCGTTGTGACAGCGGTTGATAAAAAAAATCATTTCAAAAAAACAAACAAAAAAAAGATAGCTCCAGCAAACGAAACCGCAGAGGTTGGTTGCATTGATCAAATAATCCCGAAGAGTATTGACTGAATCGGGAATTGATTTTTTTAATAATCATTTTGTTGCCCGATTTGAACGAAAGTTGATATTGCGCGTCAATGGAAAAAAAAACGGAGAAAAAAAGTCGAATAAATTATTGTGCGTAATCTTCTAAACACAATTATATTTATTAATGACCACGGAAGTATTAGATCAAAATGGTGATGTTTATTTTATGCTTAAAAATAAATCATTCTTTGTCTATACTAAATGTTTGAGATTTTTAATAAATAATTTCAAGGAAAAAAAAAAACGATAACTCCAGCAAACTATACCACTGAGGTTGTTTGCATTGATCAAATAATCCAAAGAGTACTTGACTGAATCGGGAATAATTTTTTTTTAATAATATTTTTGTTGCCTGATTTAAACGAAACTTGATACTGCACACCGCAGGAGAATGGTGAGTAAGGTGGGCCGAAAATTTTTGCGCTATCATGTACCGTTTTG
>CM068966.1:64458802-64469980 GCA_035128595.1 Eptatretus atami | reverse complement strand
TCATCTACAGGTGATGCTCTACCAAATATATTACGGTTTTGGTGATATATGGAATAGTTTACCCACAGCACCCCCTACAAATGGGGTATGCCCGAAAATTGGCTAAAATTGAAGGCCCCCTAGCGACCAGGTGAGTGCATCGATCCGAATGAAACTTTGCAGGTTCATAGCACGCAATGAGTACTACAACTTTGCCTCAGGACATATTGACCGATATTGCTTAGGTCAGGGGTCAAAGGGCAAAAATCGATAATATGCGAGAGCTGGAGGTGCCTTCGTGCCAAATGCTACTCCTCCTAGGGTTATGGTCAGATGGTCATGAAATTCACACTAATCATCTGGAATGCATTGTGCAACACAATCGAACCGGATTTTCGATTTAGATCTTTGTTCACCCACAGCACCCCCTCGAACTTGGGGATTCCGATATCAAACCGCATATTCGGTACTTTTCATTCAAATGATACCGAGTAGTTATCAGTAGATGAAACTCGATGAGATTTGGTATGCATAATCTTAAGGTGATTCTCTACTGCTATAGACATCCATTTTTTTCATATCTTATAGTTCCAAAGGTAACCCTCTCAACTTGGGTGTCCGAGGGCCATTGAGCATTCCCACTGAAAATTCAAAGTACACTCGCTCCAAGACGGTTGAACCGAATCGAATGAATCTTTACATGCTTATAGACCGTAATGAGTACTACAACTTTGCTCATTTGCATAATGACCTATCTCGAGTAGGTCAGGGGTCAAAGGTCAATTAGTGCATTTTTCGGGCGAAATTACCATTCAAGGCACCCTTGCTCCTACACGGATTAACCAATACGAATGAAAGTTCATAGGTACATAGTCTCAATGAGTACTACAACTTTGCTTCAGGACATATTGACCTATCTCGGCTAGGTCAGGGGTCAAAGGTCAATGAGTGCATTTTTCGGGCAAAATGACCATTCAAATCCCCTTGATCCTACACGGGTTAACCGATACGAATGAAAGTTCATAGGTACAGAGTACTCAATGGGTACTACAACTTTGCTTCAGGACATATTGACTATCTCGGCTAAGTCAGGGGTCAAAGGTCAATGAGTGCATGTTTCGGGCAAAATTACCATTCAAAGCCCCTTGCTCATACACGGGTTAACCGATTCGATTGCAATTTCGTAAGTACTTAGTACTAGATTAACTCAGATCAGGGGTCAAAGGTCATCGGATGCTCGGCGACCCATGCCGCCTACCGGCTTGTCTGTCTGTTTGTGACTCTCTCCAGAGCATAGCTCCGTGACGTTTGATGCAATCTTGATGAAACTTGGACACAAGCTAGATATAATGGTCTTGTTGTGTCTTTTTGTATGAGGGGCGTCCCACGCCCCTTGTGGGCGGAGGTACGCCCACTTGAACTTTTTATTTATTTTTATTTTTTTTCTCGATTTTTTTTTCGCAATTTCATTTCCTAGAAGCTGTGCGTAATGTCCATAAGTACAACATATAAAAAAATCCGATTTGATTTGGTCAATTTTGATGGAAGAGATAGGTTTTTATGGTAGGGCTTCCTCAAAAGCTTCCACTAACTCAATTGTACCGATTATATCGTGGCATTGTTCAATAATGCCCGCGAACCATCGTCGCCTCCCGGCTTGTTTAATATAACTCTGAATTGAATAAATATTTGAACTGACATTTAGTGTACCTTTCATCTTTGTTTGGCATACTGCATCGAGTGGAGTGGTCAATGTTCAATTAATCAGAGGTAACTGTTTATTTTGCTCATTTGCACATATCATCACTGGCTTACAAAAACAACACGGAGCTGTGCGTTCTGCAATTGTCTCACATATATCTGATATTGAGACATTCATACTTTCCACTGATATGTCCAGTGTTGAAGCCTGCATAAGAGTTTATTATATGGACAGGGCAGGTACTTGAGGTACAGAAAACGAAATTCTTACTCGAGCACATTTGCTCAATACCCCAGTGTATGTGTACAACAGCGAGAGTATGGATTGGGGAAGGTCCCCTATGCATGTTGATCACAATTTTCCTGAAAATGTCATGGAGATGGTTGTATACATCAGGCTTCAGCATGATCACTTTGATATTGTTCTCTCTATTGTAAATCCACAGTAATTATTTTGAGCATTTCTTGTAATGTGACGGCAATACTGTGAGCTACTCTCTAAACCACCATCATCCCTATCTTGTTTAAAACCTTTCTTAGACTGTAGTTTGTCATCAATACATTGCTTTTTTTTATTCAGCATAAATTTTTTTATTCACTTGTGACATTTGGTTCTCCATGACGTGGCTCACTTTTTTCTTAATGGCCAAGTCAACTCAAGGAAAAATGTCTACTGGAGCATAGTACCACCCAACGAGGTTTGCCAGAGACCATTACATTCAGTGAAGTACACAATCAGGTGTGCAATGAGCAAGCATGGCATCAATGGACCATTCTGGTTCTAAGATGAGGATGGTAGTGCCATTACCATCAACTCTGAGTGCTACATTAAAGTGCTGAATGAGTTCTGGGCTGCTTTTGGTAACATAAGCTTTCGAAGAGAAGAACAATGGCTTCAGCAGGATGTGGCAACCCCTCACACCGCAATTGAGTTCCATGAGTGGGTAATAAGCCATTTTGGTGAGAGAGTGATTGGACGATGTTTCAAATTCGAGTGGTCTACACATTACCTTGATCTGTGCCCACTACATTTTATTAATCTTTGGTGACAGATTTATCTCTTGAGCGACGGTGACGGTTTTGCTTCAAGGTCTCTGCCGACTTTCTCAAAGATAAGTTTTCCGGTCGTTTTTGTCGCCTTTTTACTGTCATTTTGTTACCTCCGCCACCGAAGGTGAAGGAGGTTATATTTTCACCACTTTCTGTTTGTCTGGTTGTCTGAGTGCAGGATATCTCAAAAAGTTGTGGACGGATCCGGATCAAATTTTGTGGACAGGTTGGGTATGTGAAAGGGAAGAATTGTAACAATTTTGGTGAAGATCCGGATCCGGATCTGATAATTTTTTAAAGTGATTCTTCACCATTGAGAGATAATGCTAAACTGATATACAACACGATATCTCAAAAAGTCGTAGACGGATTCGGATGAAACTTGGTGGACAGGTTAGGTGTTTGGCTCGAACAAATTGATTCGACTTTGGTGAAGATCCGGATGCGGATCTGGATACGAGAGTTATTTAATTTTTAAAGTGATTCTTCACCATTGAGAGACGTGGCCAAAAACAATACCTAGCACGATATTTCAAAAATGTATTGGGCCCGATATGTACTCGTGGATCAGGCATTGTGGCAGAGGTATGCACTCTACTGAGAGCCCTTCTAGTTATCTCTATGTTTACTGTGTGTTTCTCGGTTGGTCTTCTGTTCACACTCGTGCAAATTGTGGAGTTTTTGACGTCTTTTCAAATCAGGTTTCCTTGAGACCTACCCTTCTTCCCGTTCGTGTGCGCAATTGTGTTTATTGTATTTTCTCCTTAATACCACCAGTTTTTATTTTCTCCACTTTTCCCTCCACCCTCCTTCTATCCCTCTCAACTATACCCTCTGTTTCATGTCTTTAAAAAAAACAAAAAAACTTTTACCTCACGCTGTACCCCACGTGACCACGTGACTTCCTGTACTGACTCTCTTCTTCCTCCTTCTTCTGCCAATCTACCTACCATCTACTTTCGCAACAATCCTCTTGAAGAAGTACTTTTATTCAAGCTTCTGGATCTCACTATCTGCCATGATCTTTCCTGGGAAAGCCACATTTCCAACATGGCCTCCAAAGCCAGTCACAGACTGGGCATCCTCCGTCGTGCAAAGTCCTTCCTCGGCCCACCTGAACTCCTGACCACATCGTCCGCATACAAAGCTTTCGTCCGCAGCGTGATGGAGTACTGCTCTCCCGTCTGGGCTGGTGCTCCTGTCTCTCACCCTTCTCTGCTTCATGGTGTGGAAACCAAGGCATTTAGGATGATTGGTATCTCCCGTGGTGAGGCTGAGTCTTTGGGTCTCTCACTCTCTCACCGCAGGCAGGTCGGTGGTCTGTCCTGTCTTCCACTGTCTCCTCCCTGACCTCCCCCCCCCCCAACCCCATATTTCTGCAGGGCACTCAATGTTCGCCAGCAACCCACTTCTGGTAAAACCATCAAAATCAAGAATCACTGCTCACCTTTACTCTTTCATTCCTCTTTTTTCCTGCCTTTGGAACAAAGTCCCATACTCTCTTCAATCTCACTCTTCCCTCCAGGTCTTCAAAACAGCTGTTCACCACCATCTCTTACCCCCATTCAAAACCACGATAATTTCTACCCCTGCTAATTCACCCCAAACTCACCTCCTTCAAATTCCCTGCTTTCCTTCCTGAAAGTCCCTGTGGTATCCATCTTGTTTACCCTGTACCCCACCCCATCCCTCTCCCTTTCACAGATCTTCTCATGTTCTCCACTGTTTTTTCTTTCACTCTCCCACCCCTCTTGTCTCCTGCTCCCCTTGTTGTGCGTTTGTGTGTTAGCTCTCGTATGAGCCTCAACAGTGTATACAAAAAAAAATAAATCTGAAAGACAATGTGTGCAAGGATAAACCTGGAAGCATCGTTGAGATGAAACAAGCAATTACAGAGAAAATTCGGTCCATTGCACTTGCTGAATGTCAGTGCGTAATCAACAACTTCACCCGTCGTGTTCAAATCTGTATTCAGTGCAGAGGTGGACATGTGGAGCATGTGATCGACCGAGTGCCAAACTAAAGTCTTACAACTTACGGTTCTGATATTCGGTACACCTCCGTCACACAAAATGTAGCACATATTCCTGAAGTTTTATGGAATTCAATAAAAAATTGTGTTGTGGATTGTTTATATGGTTTTCTTTTTTTGGCACACCTTTGTATTACAGCAAAATTTGTCTAAAGGACAGTCCCTCTTGATGAGGTCATAGGATACAAAACCAACTCCTTTGAAACAAAGGACCTGCAATTGGAAGATGTCCAAGATTTCTTTCTGCAATTTTAAAACATTCTGAATTTTTTTTAAGACCTTGTAATCAGATAAACGTGTCACCTTACACAATGTCATGAAGCTCCAGCCGTACGTCCAGTGGAGGGTTAATGAGCACGTAGGAAAGCGTGTTTTGATTTTCATTCATCTCATCTGTTGAAACAAACAAAACACCATTTTCGAACAAAAGCAAAGAAACAGCAACAAAGAAGAACAAAAACACAGCATGAAAAAAATTTGTCATAAAATGAAATAATGTGCGAATAAAATGAACATTCATCTGTAAGAAAGAAGTAACATTTAAAAGGTGCACAAAGGAGATCAAGGTTTTCTTCTTTACAAGATCGAGGCTCATGGAACAGTGAGTTGGCTGAGGGTTTGAGGTGATAGTAGGACAACAGTTGGACGCAACAAGCAAGTTGATTAATTATTTATTTCTATGTAGCCTGTGGCTGCTTGGTTGCATCATTTTCTGGGGGCAGGGCTGTGCCGCTGATGCAATGCCCCCTGTTACTCATTTCACTGACCTCTGAAGGATGACAGGCTTTGTCAACCCACATGGTGTTAATTCAACAGTTTGACAGGGGCTTGCACTCAAGACCCAAAGATCTTAAGTCAGCCACCCTGACGATTAAGCCAACACCAAGCTATGAATGAATGAACTGGAAAAAGAGAGGGGGTGGAAGGAAACACTAACCTGCAAGTAAGAGGCAGGGTTGGGTTAGGTTTCATTTTATTGAATCAGGAATTTCATTAGTTGCCCCCAAAATAGGTATTTGCAACAACATTTGCTCATTGGTACATTTTGTTAATTCTGTCCCACATAGACTTCCTCCTCAGAATCATTAATCTACCAGGTGAGTGCCCAGGGGTATAGGTAAGGGACTATGTACAGTACATAAAATTCTCTCGAATCAAACCATGGTGGGTACACGGTGTGCTTATGCGAATCACAGGACGTCGATCCTCACGGTAGAGATTTATTGGCTTTGGCAACATGCAACAGCT
The DNA here is from genome assembly GCA_035128595.1 of Eptatretus atami. Lineage (NCBI taxonomy): Eukaryota > Metazoa > Chordata > Myxini > Myxiniformes > Myxinidae > Eptatretus > Eptatretus atami. The sequence goes on along the minus strand of CM068966.1, from coordinate 64,463,970 downwards.
CAGAAGCTTTGTGGACCAACACTACCATTTGGAAACAATATCCTGCAGGTCCAATGGCTGTGGAATCAGTGCCTTTGCCTTCTTAAATCTATATTTCTGCAGTCCTGGCAGTTCTTCTGCATTTTTGATTTAGACCCCCCGAAGAAACCTTTAATAAAAGATGCTCTCCTGCTCTTTATAATTGATCTTTCGGTATTCCTTGGTTTTTGGAAATTCATGGAACTATTCCGTCACACAAGTTCAACCTAATAGGTCAGCTCTAATAGCTGTAATTGTGCTTACATACAAAGTATGTAAGATTCTAAGCATTCAATTGGGCATGTTGACATGAAAACAATTGCAGTTAACAGCTTTTATTTATAAATCATCATTTGGAACCTGTTTATTTTTCGTGGTCCAACAATTGCTCGAAAGAGGCATTGGACACAGGGTTGAATTTGGTGAGCTTGGATAACCTTTCAATGGCATCCTCAAGACAATGTTTCTCCAAAAAAAAGAAAAAAAAAAGAGGCAAACTAACAATTAACAATTCTATTGTTATTCAAAATCAGTGAGCATGTTAAAACAATCACCGCATCAAGGACCAAAATTCATGTTTGTGTGGATTGTGATAAGGGTAATGAACAGGACAAAGGGGGAGTGTGGGTGTTATTATTATTGGGTAAGATAATAATTGGAGTGGTCAAAATAGAAAATAGTGCAGTGTGTGTGTGTGTGTGCGTGCGAGAGATTTGTTTTCCAATCTATGAACCTTAGACCCTGTTTGGTAAAAAGGCTCAGGCAGATGTCCTAACCCACACTCCACACTCCCCCTTTGTCCTGTTCATTAACCTCATCACAATCCACACAAACATGAATTTTGATGTCCCTGATGCGGTGATTGTTTTAACATGCACACTGATTTTGCATAATATTATATATATATATATAATATATATATATATATATATATATATAATATATATATATATATATGTATATATATATATATTGTTGCGAATTCACGCCCGCCGGCGTGCGAACGGCCACGTAACTCGAACCGCGGCACGTCGCCCACCGGACGGACAATTCAGTCGTGACCCTCTCGGACCAACGCCGGGAGCTAGTCACGGGTGGGGGTTTAACCTCACCACGATCGTGCCAATTGCCCACCCGCGCAGGATAGGGTTGCTCGCCAAATTCCATCTACCTAAGTACCTGCGCGAATGGTCGACCGGGCGATCGTACCACGCCACAGGCCGACTTCGGATACGAACCGCTTAAGCGGTCCGTTCCGTGCTACAGTGATAACCGAGCGTGTTATCGTCTGCCTCGACGGTTCCAATTACTTACCGGGCGTATTAAGCCCACTACGAACCCCTTACGTGAAGCAGGATGGAGAGTCAACAAAGAAAAGACAAAGAGAACGGGAAAACAGTTCACACAATGCACATTTATTTCGCGACACACGGAAAGCACGTATATACAGCCATACAGTCAAAATGCACATAAAGCAACCAAACAATAAAAGCAACAACGACGCAGAGTTAATACCGACAACGCGCACACACGGCAACACTTATACAGTCTACTTTACAGACGGCGCCAACACACATTTACACAAAAGCAAAGGAAAGAAGCCCCCCTCAAAGACAAGGAGGCAGACAGGCCCGTAGGCCAAATGTGCGCGGGACCTAGAGGAGCGGCCAGGTCCGCGAGACCGAGGGGGTCCTACCCGCGTCCTCGTGACGCGTTGGCGGCGAGCCGCAAATGTGGGCGCGCGCTGTGCCCTGATTCCGTGCTCCTTGGCGGGTTTCGTTGGCACCACGTGTGGGGTGGGGGGGGACGGGGCCCCCTTTTGCACTATCTCAGCGCGGGGGAAGGGAGATTGTTGATGCCCTGGGGGAGGGAGTGGCTGGCTGGCTTGGGTCCCGCGACGAGCGATCCCACACCGCGACCTCGTCGCCGACAGCCGTCCTTCTTGCCTCGGACCCGAGCTCCCTTGCCTGCAGTTCCACTGCTCTCCCTCGCCCGACTCTCCCGATGACACTCTCTCGGCGACCCCAGAACCCAACTGACTTTGCAACAACTCTCTCCAGTTCCGCACTCTCCTCAGCCGACGCAGAACCCACTCTATGACACTCTCCTCAGCCGACGGCAGAAACCAACTCTATGACACTCTCCTCAGCCGACTGCAGAACCCAACTCTATGACACTCTCCTCAGCCGACTGCAGAACCCAACTCTACGACACTCTCTCAGCCGACTGCAGAACCCAACTGACTTGCAACAACTCTCTCCAGTTCCGCACTCTCCTCAGCCGACGGCAGACCCAACTCTATGACACTCTCCTCAGCCGACTGCAGAACCCAACTCTATGACACTCTCCTCACCCGACTGCAGAACCCAACTCGATGACACTCTCTCACCCGCCTCTCTTCCACTCTCCCACTCTCCCACCAAACTCCGTAACCCAACTGACTTCATTCGCCTTGCGCTCGCCTTCTTATAGGCGGGCAGGAGCAGCTAATATGCAAATATTCGGATCAGAATGACCTCGGGGGCGGAGCCACGCTCGCCCATTGGTCGGAGGAACGGGGCGTGAATCTCCCCTGATCCTAGAATTTGCATATATCGATTTCACACACATGCGCCTGGAGCGGGGCCAAGCCGCCCGCGCTCGCTAATTGGACGGAGGGGAAGTGGGCGTGAAGCGTTCTTGATCCGAGTTTTCCCCTCGGAAGGCCGCCATTTGCGCTCGCGGCCAGTGCGTTCGGCACCAAACGTCGAACGGGCCCGAGACAGCCCGACGTTCAGTGTTCACAGGTGGTGCGGGAATGGCCGTAGAAGGAGAGAGGTGAAGTGGTGGAGGGTTTCGGTGGTGAGGGTTGATGGGTATGGTGCTGTTTGGGAGTGGCGGTGATGCGATGATGTGGGAGCGTAGATGGTGGCGGTGGCGTGGTTGGTTCAAAATAAAGATAGAACAGAAAAAATAGCTAACTCAAGCGTCGCAGCCCGGATGAATCACATAAATTCCCTCTATACAACGGGTTTGGGCTAACTACACATGTACCTATCAAGATATCTCACCTACGGGCACTTTATGGTGTTATGCGAATTCACAGCCGTAACAATATATATATATATATATGGTATATGGGAGACCGAGATGGACGTTTGGTCACAAATGAAAGTCACAGACAGTGCATCACAGTGTGATCAATATCAGGTTATGCCCTTCAAGACAAAGGAGTAAATAATCATCATAATATTCCACATATCAGCATCGCATGGCAAAATGCTCCAGAATCAGTTAATACATCACTGGGTCACGATCCATCCATTGGGACCGTACTCTGTGTAGAGTGTTGGTGCTGCCTACGCAGTTCTCCTTGGCTATTGGACACAATCCTGGACGGGTCGCCACTCCGACACAGGATACCAGTGTGCTGGCACTCATTTTGCCGACCTCAGAAGGATGACAGTCAGAATCAACCCTACCTGGTATTAATTCAACAGCCGAGTGGGATTTGAACTCAGGATCCTAGGATCATAAGCCCACCACCTTAACCACTAAGCCAACACCAGGCATACTGGGTCACCATAGACCTCAAATTCCAAGTGAGAATGGTGACGTGGCCACAGCGAGTTGTTGTACAAGCAGTGCCAAAGGAGGTAAATTAAAGATGACAGCGGCAGAAATGATTTTAGATAAGGATGGAGACTTACTTCAGTTGCTTTCTGTGTGAACAAGGAAATGTTTAAGTCGAGAGAGTGCAAGAGTGTTGGGGGTTTGGGAAGAAGTTTCCGTTTTAGTGGCGCAAAAGAGTTAATTGGATTTTTAGGTATGATGAAAGGCCCATTGGGTTTTTATGGTGATTTGTGGAGCCGGAGTATCTGTCCAGGTAAAGCTGTAATCATTCAATTGCAGGCCTGAGCTTCTGATGGCAAAACATCAAGGAACAACATGGAACACCACTTACACTCTCAACGATCACAGCTTCGTTTTAGCGAAATTATTGATGCTCATGTTGTGTTGCCAAAGTTACAAATGCAATTTTTAGACACCAAGGGTTGGATTCTCAATAACACTTTGAATGATCCCATGCAATGAAGTTTATCTTCTTAATGTGATGACCTTTAAAATGGTATATTATTTTAGTCAAACAAAATAGATTAGTCAAACAAGCCGATGATTCTAAGCTATCCTTTTGGTCTTCCACTTCAGGATTTGCGTCCACTCTTGAGCCTGTTTTTACCCGCACACACGAAGCAAAAAGTGGGGTAAAGCAATTGGTTCACTTCTGTTTGTCCACAAACATCAGTTTATGATCGAGGAACAACGTACTTTCAATCGAGTGTTATATTTTGAACACAAATCAGAACATGAATTGGAAAACGAACCTGTAGTTTAACAGCATGTTGGATCTGAATTTGGCCTGACCGCACATGCACAAGAGAGGAGTGAGATAATTGTTTTACTCTGTCTGCCTGCCTGGTAGTCAAACAAAATTGAGCATCATTCCAAAAAGGAAATTCACTGTTTTTAGTGATGTCATAAAGGACACAAACAACCGGAATGAATCACTAATATAACGTGTTAAATAAGACGGTGTAAAAGACGCTGCATCAATGGTGGAAAGCTTCCTAATATTTTTTTCGACAACCTTTGAAATCTTAATTTTATTTCAATTTAATTATATAGTTGAACACTCCAGCCACACATCACCATTTTCACACTTCCAAACCCCTTCCGTTTAGCAGTACTTGGACAAAATATTACGGCATTTTATGTCATCACGGCCAATCAAATTTGCCACGCATAACCCCACCCATATCCCTCTTTCTCAAGACAGCACAGGGTAAGGTGTTCCATGAATTCTCGAGTTACCCTCACAAAAGGCGAGAGCGTATTGCATTTGGGACCGTTTGTCTGTTTGTTTGTTTGTTTGTCTACACAGAACTTGTGTTTTTCTTCGCAACTGCTTGTCGGATTGAGAAGAAATTTTCACCATCGGGGTGATTACTCATTTGGAATGATTTAATTAGAATTATGAGATCATATGTCATGTGGTATGGCAGCCATTTTGGAAAAATGGGAAAAAATTGGACATTTGTATCTCTGAATCCACACCAAGGAAAAAAATTGAAACTTGGCACGTGGCAAGTACTCCTCATGGGGAATAAGTG
>CM068966.1:64440788-64458792 GCA_035128595.1 Eptatretus atami | reverse complement strand
ACATCATAGGTTCCTTCATTATGATGTCATAATTGCACATGTAGAACGCTACATCTGATCAGTATGAAAAATTTTGAGGACCATCTAAGGATAAAATGGTGCACAGAAAAAAAAATTGATGACGTCATCAGTTACGTGAATCAGCAGCCATATTGTTTAAAATATATATAAAAAACCTTCAAAAATCTTCTCTTAAGTGGCGAAACAGATTGAGGCAAAACTTTACAAGTATAACTGCCTATCCATGAGGAACAAAAGGTTCACACCTTTGATGTCATAGGTCACATAATTTGGCAGTCATATTGGATTTACCCTTAAACCTATAAAAATAGTCTTCTCCAGAATGGCTGGACAGATCGAGGGGAAACTTCACACAAATGTTCCCCAAGCCATGGGTGTAAAAGTTTGTTCAGGAATAATTGATAGGTCACATGGTTTGGCAGCCATACTGGATTGAAGAAAATATTAAATAATGTTTTCTCTGGAACCGATTAATCAATCGATGTGAAACTTCACAATTGTGATCTAGTAGTGATGGGGAATACATGTTTTAAATTTCAATTTGTTCGCAAGCATGGTCTAGCAGGCAGAATTATTTAATTTTTTGATCTGGGTTCTTTTTTATTTATTTATTATTATTTTCTTTTGAATAAGGCTCACTTTGCTGTGCCTGGATGTGTTTGAGGGTGGAGGAGAAGCAGCTGAAATGTGAATCCTATCCAGGTTTGTCCTGATGACTTCATCTTTACTTTTTGTTTGTTCAGGTTCCTTCTGATTACTTCAATGCAGGACTGTTCGTTCCTATTTGGTCTTCCATTTGATTTGAATTGAATATATTTTAATCCCATTCTAAATTCAATTGAATAAATGTCATGGGTCAGGGTCAGGTGTCCAATCAAAGCGGAGTTGCATCAAAGCGGGATGCCTTGGTACCCAGTCATCCCTGCCAGCAGTTATAAATATGTCATTAATTACGTAACACACCAGCAGCACACAGACGCCACACAAAATACACCACACAACACTACACAAATACCACACAAAACAAGTCCTGGCGAGAGTCTGCAATCTCTGTTTGTTCTTTTTCTTTTTTTTGTGTAAAGTGTCTAAGGTTCCTAGTGAAGCTGCAAAACACACACACACACACACACACACACACACACACGCTGCATGAAACAACACCACACTTGACTTCAGACCAACAACCACTGAGCTTGGTGACAGGTGAGGTCACTTCGCAGAGCACACTGGGTACCAGCGACACCATCTGTATAATGTCGTTGCTCTCGTCGCACTCAGTAGGACAATTGAGCAGGAATTTCATCCTCCCAATGGATGCCAACTCATGGAGTTTATTCCTGCTCTACCCTTTAAATGCTGAGTGTCAAGCGAGGAAGGAGAACACACCATCTTTTGTCTTTGGTGTGACTCAGCCAGGGTCTGACTCAAACCGTCAACCGACCAGACTCAGACGAGACACTTCAATCACAATGCCACAGAATTTGAATCTTTAGTTGAGATAATGGTGAAGGAAACAGGATTACAACTCAAGCAACATTTTTTAATCACACGATTGAAGTTACCTCTGATAACTATCTGAATTTGAAGCATCAGTGGCTCAGAGAGATTTTGATCTGCCAATTACAATGAACAGAAAATACACCAAATGTCATCGAGACATTTGTTGTATTATCTGAGACAAAGAAGGAAAAAATTAATGAAGGAAATATATTATCATACTTATTGCAAAGCTCGACAAATGCAGTGACCCAGTAAAAGAGAAAATAAAAAGTTATTTCAATCTCATTTGATCCATAATTTTCCAATTTCCAATGGCATTTTCACACTCTCCATCCCCAACAATGTTAGCAGAACATGAACCATTGCATCTAATTCGCAGGGAAAACCATGACCGAGCCAGAAGAATTGCTTCTCTGCACCCTTACAAGTACTGTGTATTTAGGCAAAAACGAATGAGGTATTCTCAACCCGGGGATGGCTGAGTCACCATATGCTCTGGTCCGTTGCGAAGCGAATGTGAAGAAAATTGGAATTTGATGATTGTATCGTTCAGCTTTGGGCCTCTGGAGCGATATTCCTAAGTCACCTTTCTTTCCTCACATGCAACTTATGACAAACTTTTTTTTTCACGGGGATGTTGAGTGATGTCTTTTCATCGGTAACATTTTAGAATCTCTCCAGAGTCTGACGTTGTCTGATAGTGAGTGTTAACAAGTTGCTCTGATGGCATTGGGTCAAGCATATTGTGTGCACTGGCATCACATGGAGAACAGACCAGAAAAGGCTGGCAGATTAGTTCCTTCCTGAATGTCATTAGTGGGACAGCTAGGTTTTTTTATCAACAATCTTTCGTGACATGGTAATTGTCCCAAGACAAGCTTGTTATCCAGATGCAGAGAATACAAATGTCCATAACTACTGGCTTCAGCCTCTGGAATAGTAATCTAGGGGCCTCACCACTTGGCCATCACTGTACCCCAAAGACATTTCGTGAAAGATTGTCCAATACATGACCTTGACAGTTTCCAAGGCAAAGCAATCTTACCGTAACCTGTTGTGGAAAGCCCAAGTTGTTTCATGCGGTTCTTCACAAGCTCGGAGAGTTCCTGCCTTTCAGAGCGCTGGAACAATGTCATTCGCTCCTGGCTGAATCTTTCAGCCACTTTGGTAGCCGGCCGACCAGTGGCCCGTCGACTCAGCCTGCGAGCCCACTGCATGCTCTTACGTCGGAGCAAAGGGTGTTCTGTAGGGTCACTTGACGTGGAACTGCGATGGTACCTCTCCCCACCACCACTGCCTCCACCTCCACTGCTACCACCACTACCACCACAGCTGCCGCCACCACCAGTGAGGGCTGACAAGCCTCTGCAGCCACTCTCCCGGGCATCGTCACAATCGTCTATGCTGATCGAGACCTGAGACTGTATGAGAATAATAAAAAGATTGTGGGAAGCAATGAAGAATCAATCATTGGATGAATACAAATGATTGAAAAAGTAAAAAAAACAGAATGTTAAATATAATTGGCAGGTTGTTATCTGCAAAGTAAGATAGCATTGGTAAACTTAAAATGCATGATGGGAACGATGATGGAGACTGAGCAGGAAGGATTAACAATAAGAAAAGTTGTAACCTCATGTGCCGAAAATGAGTGAGTTTCTGTGCGATAGATGCCAATGGGAATTTCGCCAGTTGACGAGCAGAGCTTCTGATATAGCCGGCCATAAGTCCGGATCCACAGGTCCTCTTCTGACACCTTTACCTGTTTGGAGTGTCGAGATAAATCACAGTACTTATGAGTATTTTAACATTTCTGAAAGCTCAAGGAGCTTGTGCATGTAGCATGAGGATATTGGAAGAGTGCACCTACACATGAATTACAAAGATTCTCGTAGATAGACAATGGGCAAATCAACACAGTACAGTAATACCCTGATTTAGGTCTCCCCTTTTCACGTCGTTTCACAAATACGTCGTCACATTATTCGTACCATTACCTGATTTGCATTGTCTCAACTCACACTTACGTCGCTTTAAAAGCCATACCTTTTATTCTCGAACGTTTACAGAACTTACAAGACTGACAAAGATGACAGAATACATCGTGGAAGTACCAAATCGGAAGATTGAAAAATCGCCGAAAGAACTACTGCACTTTGCTTCACACAAAAAGAAATGTATTGTACTGTTGATTGGCTAAGAGGCATCGGAAAAGTGTTACCTTAGAAGTGAAATTAGATGTTAGTCATCGAATGCATGCTGGTGAACGTGCCATTGATGTTGCTGGGTTATTAAGTTTGCCTCCGACTACGATGCGTACCATCTATAAACATGCTGACATCCAGTGAGGAAGGAGGAAAGAAGAAGACGTACCACCAACTTAGACCGCTTCCGGAAGAGGTTTATATTATTAAATACGTCTGGTTATTGCTTGTTTTGTTGTTTTTATACGTATTTGTACTTGACTATAACTGTCAAGCCTGGTGTTGGCTTAGCAGCTAGGGAGGCTGGCTTAGGATCCTAGGGTCCTGAGTTTGAGCCCCGTTGGCTGCTGAAATTAACACCAGATGGGGATGACTCAGCCTCTCATCCTTCTGAGGTCGGTGAAATGAGTACTGGTGTACTGGTAGAGGGGCACAGCATCAGTGGAACAGCTGTGCTTCCAAGAAATGATAGCTACCTTGCAGCCAAGCTGCCATATGCAACAACAGAACAATAATTGTCATTAAACAAGAAAAGGGTAATTTCATATGTAAAAATCAAAATATAGTACCTGAAGTGGTGATGTTAAGAATGCATCTGCTCCTTATTCCATTAATTCTTATGAGAAAAATTGCTTTGATTGATGTCATTTTGATATTCATCACATTTTTCAGAAGCACATCCTTGATGTAAACTGGGGTTTCACAAGATATGAAATCTGAAACTTAGATCCCAGGATCACGAACTAAGTTATCATATTGGAGCATAGAACAGGCCAACCCAAAAAAGTATTTTAACGATCCACCTGGCATCATGGATGAGGGACACCAAATGGGTATTGAGCTGATATGGAGAGAAAAAAAAAACATGATTTTCTTCTTTGCATCAAATAACACTGTTCAACAAGCTGACTGAACAAGATGCCACTTCAATAAAACCTGAAGAGATCAAACTTAACATTGCATGAACATCGTAGCATCGCCATAAACAGCGAGTGACACTTACAGCGCATAGGTAGCCAGAGCCAGGTGTTGTATCCAATCCCAGAAGGAGTCGTATAATAGGAATCATGTAGTCCTTCACAAAAGACTAAGGACAGGGGTGTAGAAACATGAGGTTAATATTGGCTTTTGTTCGTTGTTTAGAAATGGCACAGGGAACATTTATCATCTGCCCAATAATCCTGACAAATACCATGTTTTTCCCCCAAAACAGAAGCGAGGTGATGTAGCCCTCTCCCAGCCATTACAACTGCCTGGAACAAAATTTGTTCCTTGAGTGAATTTAGCTTCTTCTATTGCATCTTGTACCTGGTACAACAGAGTGTCTAGCATACTGATGCTGAACACCCGACCAGCGGCGAAAGGCAGTCGGAATATGAACGCCAAGTTCGAGCCTTTTTCTCTCTCCTCCTGTGAAAGGCAGGAAATGAGAAAACAGTTGATGAGAAGTATTTTTTAAAAGAAATAGGTACACACTGAAAGCCACTGTGTGGTATAGTTGCAAAACTTGGATGGTGTATTTGATACATCCCCAGGGTAATGGGAACTATTTAATGGAGGAGCATCATTTTGGATAATTTCCCTCGAGTGAAGAACCCATTTGGGCAAATTATAATTTTCTTTCTCTTTGGAACAAGCGACATATTATATGTATGAAGAACCATACATAATACACAACCACCCAGGCATGCTCTCCCTCCCCCTCTCCTCACGCCCATCTTTATGTTCCACACAATCTCAATCTGTATGTTTTCAAGATGGCTGTTCACCGCCACCACAGGTCATCATCTCCCATTCATACTCAAAAATATTTTCGACCCTCATTAATCCTTCCCAAGCCGAAACCTTCCTCTTTATGTTATTGTGTTTTCTCCTCTCTCATCCTCTTTTTTCCCCCATTAATGTTTCATCCCTGGTTTTAACCTTCCTCTTCTTCCTGTGTTTGAGCTTGAATCCAGCTTGCTCACCACATGTGTCCTTCTTGCCCTCCCTGTGAACTCATTCTTCTCCATGCCCGTTCTTCTTCTAAGTGTCCCTTCATTGTGTTCTTCTACCTTGTTCTTGATGTGTTTCTCTCCTTTCCACTTTGTTAACTCCACCACCAAAGGTGGACAGAGGTTATGTGTTCACACATGTTTGTTTGTCTGTTAGCAGGATATCTCAAAAAGTTATGCACGGATTCGGATGAAACTTGTTGGATATCTTGGGTGTGTGACAAGGACGAATTGATTACATTTTGGTGAGTATCTGGAATTTTTTAAGTGCTGCTTTACAATTGATTTGAGAATTTAGAATTACAATGAAGTATCATTGTACTTTGACTAGACTCGGTGGTGTAATTGTTAGAGTGTCTGCTCCGAATCTGTGAGATCGGCAGTTCAAACGGCAGTTCAAACCGTGGCAGTGTCATACCAAAGCCTTTAAAAATGGTTTGTGCTGCTTCCTTGCTTGATGGTCTGCATTTAAAAGGATAGAGCATAGAGCATTAAACTTTAAAAAAGGATAGAGCACAATCCCCATTAGTTGGCATCCATGGGGAGGAGGAAATTCCTCCTGAAGAAATGCCCCGCTGAGTGCAGTGAGAAAAGTAGTGCCATTGTTATGACTTTGCTGATACCCAAAGTGATGACATTGTTAATGACATTGTTATGACCTGGAAGTGACGGCACTTCCCCAAAGCTCAATGGCTGTGTTAAATGTGTGTGTGTGTGTGTGTCAGCTCCATTACAAGCCTTAGTTAGACTTTTCCAAAAAGATAAATAAAGTGAGAGACAGGGCCAAAAAAGATATATTGCATAAAATTTCAAAAGGTTATGGATAGGTTATTACAAAACTTGCTGGATGAGTTGGTTCGGTGACCAAAACAAGCCGTTTAGATTTTGGTACAGGTCTGGATGCAGATCCGGCCAATCAGTGAGATACAGAACAAAACTGTTCAGCCTGGCGGAGGTATGTGCTCTTCTGAGTGCAGTTCTAGTTATTGTTCTGGTCTGTTCTGTGTTCCAGCTCTTCCACGAGCCTCAACTTTGTATACAAATAAATCCTCCCTGTCCCCCTCCCTTACACCTAAGTTTTCCAAACCTTATTTTCCATTCACATATTAACACTCATGGAAGAACTGAACGATAAAGGATGAAAGATTCTATTCCAGCAAATGCATATTCTACTGGGTTTGAATGAAGAATTCCATTTGTTGGTTGAATAATTACTCAGGGGCAGCTATACCACCGATGCGTGCCCTGCACATGAGAACCAAATTTCGAATTTTGACATAGTTCCAGACTACAAGAACCTACTCTTTTTTTAAAGGCACCCTATAATCTTTAATGCCCACGAACGAATGCTGAGGGTCAGCTGGCTGAATGCTCCCTCTGAAGGGTGGCATACTAATCGATGCAACACACTGTTTGTAAAGCACCAGGTTGGTAGTTTTGAGTCAGATCAGAAATCAAGTCCAGAGTAGACCACCCAAAGGTGAGTGAGTTACCTCTGAGCTATTAGTGCTAATAACCCCTGACAAGAGGTAAAAAGACTGGCAGCAGATAGAGGGGGAATAGGTGGACCAGAACACAAAGATGCACCAAAATGTGTGAAAGTGAGTAACAGGATTTTAAAAATATTTTCCCTTTCCCTAATGTATCTTTTTTGACCCTCCATTCCCACCTCCCATCCACCCATCCCCATCCCTATATCACAATCCTCTTTTCAAGCCTTCATCTTTCCTTCCTTTTATCAAAGTTTTTTCTCATATTAACTCCATACTCATCCTCCACCAGTATACATAATATATGTAGATGGCCCCTTGCATTGATCAGGCTCAACATTGAGTAGCAATCCCTGAACTGGCCTGTTTGGGTGACTTCCGGTTCGGGCTTTGCTACGCATGTAGGTTAAATCTGCAGCTGCTCCTTCCACTTCATAAAAGCTAAGTTTCCCAGACCATTGTGAGTGACATCCCGGAGGAACCATTGTGAGTGAAGTCAGTAATTCTTACTGCGTGATGAGATTACAATAAATTAAGTTAGAGTCACGGGTCGGATTAAACAAGACCAAGAAAGATGCAAAAATGCAAAAGGACCTTTTCCAGCTTGGATAGTGCAAGAGAGTAGCAATCCTTGGCACGGAACTGCATGAACCGCATGTTGGCTTGGTGTGTAAGCTCTGTTATGATGCTCAAGCTCGGAAACAGCCTGAGGATCCACAAGGAGGGGGAGGGTGGGGCCAAATATGATGCTAAAGGGGTCCGTGGCTATTCTGTCACCAAAAGTGTAGGGGGTGGGGGAAATCCTCAATATCAAGGAAGTGCATACGTAGTTTGTAAACATGATAATTGGCCTATCTTCATTTATATTGAAAAAAATCATCAAAACTACATTTTCGAGAATAAAGTTAACTAGGTGCAAATAACTACCACATATATTATTTCTCGAGGTCCTGAATAATTATAACCCGTAAGTACCTGTCACTGGACTGACAAAATTCCCTTAACAGACCAAATGTGTAAAATGGAGGTCATTCACGATAATCCAGAAATTCAGGTGATCACATCTCCTCACCTTCTGGCGCATAATAAAAGGATAACACTGGTCTGCGTCATTTCAGAGGTCTAGGTTTTCTCAACGGTCCTCATATGGCTTTTTGCATGCTGAATTTAGAAATGTATCTCATTTCGCTCAATCAGGTCAAATTTTTATGCTATCTCAATTTTAAGGAAAAAAAAAATCAAAATTTTGTTTTTTTAATTAGCATTTTTAAAATTCAAAAAGACTTACATTGACAGAAAATGTACAAACTATATATAAATATCGCACAACTACCGTTAATGTGAAATTCAACATTAAAAGACAGAGGAAAACAGCGACTGCTGGAGCGACTGAAGTTGGGTGTTGCCAGAAACAACGATTATCTATATTTTTCTGAAATTGAAATGAAAGTAATTGAGAAGGCACTTATTCCACATTAAGTGTACTTGTGTGTCATATATGTATAGTTTGTACATTTTCTGTCAATGTAAGTCTGATTTTGAATTTTAAAAATGCTAATTAAAAAAACAAAAATTTTGATTATTTTTTGACCTGATTGACCTGATTGAATGAAATTAGATACATTTCTGAATTCAGCATGCAAAAAACATATAAGAACCGTTAAGAAAACCTAGACCTCTGAAAAAAATATTTCAAATGCCGCCCAGTGATAGATATCAGTCTGTGTCCCCCAAAAATTGACGATGCTAAAAGTCTCAAATTCTCATCAAACATTACCTTCCAATTTCTAAATATAGTGTGGACTGCAATCCGTCTACAGCATGCGAGCTAACAGTGTCTTAAAAGCATTGCCAAAAGATGTCACAATACATTAAAAAAATATTGTTTCATAAATACTTCCGCAGTAGACGAACAACAAATAAGAGCAACAATGAAAACAAGAGCAGTTGTATTGGCAAATGAGATAAGGCTGGGTGTGACAGCAAAGCAGGATATCACTTGGTGATCATACTCAGAATCAACGCCAATTCTGATTGAGACTCGGTCTCTGTGCATCGGGAACCACACCTGAACATGGTCTGCACATTAACAATGGTCTTAGTGTCAGCCATGTAGTCTTCCTTAGCACTCATCGTGCTCTCCTTGTCCACTACCACCATGTTGTCTGCTTGGATGATTCCACATTGGAGCAAGTTGTCCAGGCTGCAGTCACGTTAGGCCATGCAATGTTATGCAGGAAGTCTTGCCACAGTAAATAATGTCATAATACATCAGGCCACAACAAGTAAGACCATGGCTGAAAGGGTAACACCACACATAAATGTTCATGCTATTCTTATGACTTTTATTATGAATGAATCACAAACCAGATGCATATTTATACACAATGTTATGTTGAAGTTATTCTCAAAGATTTCGAAAAAATGTTTTTTTTATTTACTTACAGAACAAGAGGCACCATTTTATCAAACTCAGCAAGCTAACAAGTATGACTCTCCCCAAATCCGTATAACCATTGAGTCTATGAATTCCAACACTGTCTTTCATCATGGAATGAGGCCGACAAGGCCTCAGACAAATGCCATCCATTATAAGAACCAACAGTCTTCTGGTATTCCCAATTTAACAATATTTATGCCACTTTTATGAAAGATCAATCATCTCTATTGTTTACTAATTGTCTGAGAGTCCTTACTTGTCGATGGAGCCAACCATGTAGTACACCATAGGGAAGAAGCTGATTGCATCCAGGAAGTGATGGTTGGGTCTGGAGTGGCATGTCATGTTCAGGAGTCAAGAATATAACAGAGAAGGCAAGCAAAAGTAAAACCCTCTCAACCAACTGTTGATGTCATCACCGACATAATTGCATAATAGCAATGTGGTTAAATTATGGGCAAGGTAACAAAAGTTGCACAAATCGAATTTTAAAGTACAGACTTTGCAACAGTTGAAGCACACAACTTTTATTCTGAAATGCAACATGGGTTATGAAATATTTTTTAATTAACTCATTAAAATATCTTGATTAGAAAAGCATCCGAAATACTTCAAAATAATTTCCATGTGTTTATGTATGAACCGCAAATTGGAAAGCACGCAGGGACAAAAAGTTCATTTCAAAGTCCTCATCTAATTTTGAGGATGCTTATAAGGTGTGCAACTTCGGCCTTTTGAGATTATTCTGTTTTGTCAAATAATTTTAAGATGGTTTTCATGGATTAACGAAACTTGTATATTTTGAAACACTTCCTCCTTAAACTGTTATGTTGAGTTAAAACTGTGAAGTTCACTGACTTTATGTGTACACCTTAATGAGTGGCTAAGGTCATCCATTTAAACATGTATTACAATGGAGAAACCGCAAGTACATTATCCACAAACATCTCATTGAATAGAATCAAACAGAAGACCAAGAAGGAACCTGAAGAAGTAAAGAGCAAAGATGGAGTGATCAGGAGGAACCTTGTAGGATTCTAGTTTCAGCCGCTACTCCACAACCCTCAAACCCTTCCAGGTGCAAGCTAAGTGAGCCTTACAGAAAAATTTCTGCAAAAATTCACTTCTCCTTAGAGAGATAAATAGCGAAAGAGAGGAATAGAGAGGAAAAGAGATAAAAGAGAAGAAAAAGCAAGGATTAGAATGAATAAAGACTTTTAGTGATTGAGAATTATTCAGCTGTGCTCTGAGACTGTGGAACTCCCTGCCCTTTACAATGCGCAATGCCTCACCAGTCATAGTTTTTAAAACCTTTTATTGTTTTTTAGAATATAATTTTTTTCCACGTATTTCTTCAATACAATAATGTTTCTGTGTACATGTAGAGTCAAAGCAATCATGCTCACACAAATGAAGCAATGAAATTATCAAGAAATCAACACCAATGACGACTGCTTGTACAATCTTGTGGGAGAATCTGAGAGATACGCAGATGTTTGTTAAGATTAGGTCCCTTTGTGAATTGCAAAATTTTAAGCTGAAAAAACAAACAATACAAGAGAATGTACAAAAATCACACACGCTTATTATTTAATTAATTAATTTATTTATTTGTATGCAGCCTGTGGCTGCATCATTCTCTGGGAGCACAGCTGTGCTGCTGATGCAATGTTCCCTTATTACCAGCACACCAGAACTCATTTCCAGAATTCATTTCACCAACTTCAGAAGGATGACAGGTTGAGTCAACCCACCTGCTGTTAATTCAATGGCCACGCAGGGACTTAGAACTTAAGGCACTGAGATCTTAAGCTAACCACCCTGACCGTTAAGCCAACACCAGTCCGAACACAGAAGACAAAACTAAAAAAAGGCTTGAATGGCACTCGGTGGGGTGCATACCACTGATAGGCCGGATCTGCCTCTGGACCTTAACCCAAATCTAATCAGTTTGTTCTTGTCACCTATCCAACTCATTCACCAGGTTTTGTCATAATCTGTCCATAACTGTTTGAGCTATCGTGTTATATGTCGTTTTTGGCCCAATCTCTCCGAGATGATAATTTTAAAAAAAAATTCTCATCCGGATTTGAATCTTCGCCAAAATAGAATCAATTCGTCCATGGTGGTGGCGTGACAGCAAAGCAGGATATCACGTCCACTTTCGGTGGTGGAGGTAAAAAGAAGAAAATAAAGTAGGAACAAAGAAAATAATGAAATCTGCAGCTGTAGTTTCAAATGTAAATGACACGACGACGACAGTGATGGAGTCATCACCAGTCAGAATTGGTGAAAATCATTTGTAAGATGTAATATAATCTCTAGATGTTTTACATTGCACTCAAAAAGTTTAATTATGATTCATACTGTTTTATAAACAAATTGAATGCAGAAAATAATTACTTGAAGGGTTATCTCGATAATGACAAATCAATCATCTGATAGGCTTGAAACGAATGCAACAAAAGCTTACATTTGAATACATTGAGACTTAAACATGGCATGTTTAATGCTTGGGTCGAGGGAATTCTAATATTTAGTCCAGTGTAATGAGTGTTTTGCATGGAAAGCGTGTTCTCATCCATGGAAGAAGATATGAAAACACTTGACTCTTAGGATATTTATGCAAATCATGTTTTTTGATAAACATTGAAATTAATGCCTGAAGCCGTTCATTTCTCCTCAAATGGAACATGAAAAACCCCAGGTGAAAGGGATATAAATCCTCTACCTTCAAAATGTTATGCTTATGGTTGTCATTTTTTCATCTCTACCCATCCTTGTTTGTTTCATAATTTCTTACTAATTATTATTCATTTTGATTATATTCTTCTTGATAAAACACAATGAGATTTTTATTTTTAAATGAAAATCCTTTATGACATGGAAATTGAATCTAATTGAAAATTGCATTTTATTCAGACAAGGTACTGAATAAAATGAATAAAGCAAGGTACTAAGTGGTGGAAATGACGTAATTGATGTACAAAAAATAATTAGCACAAAGAGTGAAAAAGAAGAAATAAATGGCAGAGAAAATGATGCATCACATACTGTAATTTGCTTCTGCTTGAAATATATACACACACACACACACACACACACACACACACACACACACTTGTGTTGGAGTGGGAACCATTCAGGATTGCAACACGAGCCAGTAAACTACCTTGCCAGAGCGACATTGTATACAGCATCGTTCATGATGATGACATATATATATATATATATATATATATAATATATATATATATATATATATATTCGACTCTTCCCGCCAAAAATCTGCATTAAGCAACCATGTAAGACTACCACGGTAAGTCCTTTGCTGTTTCAAACCCTTCCCCGCATCCTCTACAGCTGGAAAGATGTTCACAAATATGGGCACGCATGAAATCACATGCCACAACCCCTCAGCTGCCAGACTGGTTTCAATCACTTATTGAACGAATCAATCAGTGACAGTACAGGACAAAATGTATACCAGTGAGTTACCAGGTATGTACCATGTATAAACATTCAAAAGCAGTCACCACATCCCACAATCCCAAGTCTTCAAACCCCTCCTCAAAGCTTCAATCCCCCCCCCCCCGCCCCCAACTGCAGTCCGCAAACTCCCTTCAAAAGCCTCAATCCCCTCTCCAAACTCTCTGATTCGCATTCTCAACAATCACGGTTACAAGTCTATCATTAACACTATACAAGGCTACAGGTGTTTACATTGAAATGAAAACCACATGGACACACGTCTCGCCTTTTTTTGTGGGGTCATCATAATTAAATCTGAAACACAAAATAAACTGTCCACACATTCAACATTCTCAAATGTATACATTAAAATTATAGGCTTCAAAGTTGTTTCATTTCAATGTGGACACCCTGATTAACAACTGACATTTTTTATTTGAAATTTCCCACTATACATCAGCCAAAGAGCCCTCTGGTGCAGAATTCATGATAATGACCATATAACCATGACGAAGGAGGTTAATCTAGGAGTGAGGAGACAGAAGGTGTAAATTTCCCAGACCCTTGCAGGAGCATCTTGTCCCACCTTACTCTAAATAATGACAGCATGGGGAGAAGCAACGTCGAACACAACCACAATGTACAGGCAGTGAACCATAGGCTTAATATCTCCATGCTTTATGTGTGGGAAGAAGAGTGGGGGTGGAGGTTACATTTGAGTTTTTATCCCTACTTTTTGGAGTGGAAACAGATCTCTTCCATGTGATGGGGGGGGGGGGGGGGGAAACAGACGAGGACAGAAATAAAAACCCAACAACATCTTGTGTTGTCACCAAGTCTCCCAAAGAAAGCACTGGTTGATTTCTCAGTCCGATTGAATTTGGCAGTTTCAATTTCATAAGACTGTGTGTGTAGATGTCTTTGTACTATTTTCAATAAAATACTATTCCACCTGCAACATTTCATTTGTTAAGGCATGATTCCCAAGATTCCTGAGGGATTTAACATTATGTTGAGCGATGGCAGTTGGATAATGCAAAAGCTTCAAAAAAACATTTTCAAGCTGGATATTTCATCTTTTCAACATTATTTTTGCACATAATACATGATAATATAATTGCATGGTTCCTGTATGCCCATATGAAGGATTCATTTTGCTTTAAATCTCCTGCTTTCATGCTGGAAGGCATGTTGGAAATGTTTCACAAATGAAAACTACAGAAGACTTTACAAGGGGTAAAATTTCCGAAGCCAATTTACAGAAACCCTGTAAGCAATGCATCTCCAAGGGATGCGTTTCCTATCCTTCCACCAATTATATCTCGTTATGGACATTATTTGTTGATGTTGAAAGGTAAATAAGAGGAAGTGAAAAAAGAGACATCTCTCCTTTAGATTACCAGAAACAATAATCCACAATGGAAAGTGTGCATGCCTGTATTATTTGAAGCAAAAGTCTTGGACAGGTGTCACCCTTAAAGCTTGGTCAGCAAGAGAAAATGAGGGCTTTCCAGAGAGAAAGGTTAGAAAACAGCACTTACGGATTGTCCAAGAGAAGGACGATGGGATTGAGCTCTCTACGAGGCCTGTAGTAGGCCCGCAGTGGAACGATGAAATTGTATAGTCCGTTCCCGGCTGTTTCCACGGAGACGATTATGATTTTATTTTTGAAGCCATATGCCTTGGCGTCCTCAAAACTGTTATGCTCACATCCCTACGTGGAAGAAGTGATAGGGATAAAAAGTAGAAGGTCATTATTTAGAAGAAATATTCCACTGAATGTTGAAAGGATACAGTGAGTAAAAAGAAGCCTTCTCTTAAATACAAGTGAAATTACTATGCTAGCAGTTAAGACATTTGCTTTCAATAGTATGAGAACAAAGATGATTGGCTATGGAGTGGTACACTGATATTAACTAGGAAGTTATTAAATATGAGAGGGGCACACTACAATCTGAACGAGAAAAAGAGCAATCAGAGATTGCAGACCCTCACCAGGAATTGTTTAGTGTGGTGTTTGTGTAGTTTTGTGTGGTGTATTTTGTGTGGCGTTTGGGTACTGATGTGCAACATAATTAATAAGAGACATAACTAGAATTGCCACTTTATAACTGCTGGCAATGATGACCGGATACCAAGACGTCCCACTTTGATTGGACACCTGACCCTGACCCATGACATGTTATATGTTTATTCAATTTTATTTAGAATGGGAATAAAATCAATTCAATTCAAATCCAATGGAAAACCAACTATGTAGTACAGTCCTGCATTAGAGTAATCAGAAGGAACACAAACAAGCAAAAAGCAAAGATGAAGTCAACAGGAGGAACATGGATAGGATTTGCATTTCAACTGCTACTCCTCTACCCCCAAACCCATCCATGCACAGCCAAGTGAGCCCCATTCAAAAATAAAATAAAAATAATAAAAATACAACCCAGATCAAAAAATTAAATAATTCTGGCTGCCAGACCATGCGTCCGATCAAATTGAAATTTAAAACATGTATTCCCCATCACTACTAGGTCATAACTGCAATGTTTTACTTCGATTGATTAAGCAGTTCCAGAGAAAACATTATTTAATATTTTTCTGCAATCCAATATGGCTGCCAAACCATGTGACCTATCGATTATTCCTGAACAAATTTGTACCTCCATGGCTTGTGGAATACATTTTTTGAAGTTTCCCCTCAATCTGTCAAGCCGTTCTGGAGAAGAAGATTTTTTATAGGTTTTAGGGTAAATCTAACGTGGCTGCCAAACCATGTTACCTATGATGTCATATGTGTGAACCATTTGTCCTCATGAATAGGCAGTCATATTTGCAAAGTTTTGCCTCGATCTGTTCAGCCACTTCAGAGAAAATTTTTGAATGTTTCTTTTTTTAACAAGCTCAAATGAGCTAAGATCCTCGTCCCCTTAATGATGACTCTAAAGAACGAATTATGACGTCAATGGATTGTGATGATCAGGTTTTGCGATAAATTATCTGTGCTAATGCCCGGCTTGATTCCCGGCGACAAAATTCAAACAACATTTCCTAGTTTCGGAGATAATGTATAGGCGATTCCATAGCGGCGATATTATGACGTCAACTTTTTTCTAGAAGAATTTCCAAAATCGGAGATGGTTACTGCCTGCGGGTGGGCTTTCGCATATACATGGCAAGTTTCACGAAGATCCGATAAAACTCTGGGTTGTGAAACAAAAAATATCAAAAATAGGAATGACGTCATAAAAATTGATATGACGTCATAATGATGTATCAATGTGGTAATTCATCTCTGCTAATGCCCTGTTCGATTCCACAAACAGAAATCAAAAAGCTTGCCTAGTTCGGCAGATAATTGTTTCGGCGATTCCATTAGCGGAGATATTTGATGTCATAACTTTTTTTCTAGGAGGAATTTTCAAAATCGGACATGTTACTGTCTGCGCAGGTATTTTATACATATATGTGCCAGTTTCAGGAAGTTTCGATGAAAACTTAGGCTGTGAAACAAAAAAAGTCCACAAGAAGAAGATGAAGAACAACAACGTGAGTAAGACTTAGGATCCTCCACGAGGATCTAAAAAAACAACAATATGGCTGCTGAATCATGTGACTGATGACATCATCAAAAAATTTTCTGATGGGACCATCTTTAATTCAAGATGACCCTCAAAAGTTTTCATACTGATAAGATGTAGCATTCTACATGTGCAATTATGACATCATAATGAAGGTACCTGACATCATAAAATATCATAATGATTCCCCATGAGGAGTATTTGCCATGTGCCAAGTTTTAATTTTTTCCTTGCTGCAGTTTCGGAGATACAGAGGTCCAAAATTTTCGCATTTTTCCAAAAGAGCTGCCACACCATATGACCTATGATGTCATAATTACATTTAAAACATTCTGCATGAGTAGTCACTCCTATGCTGATAATTTCTTCTCAATCCGGCAAGCGGTTGTGGAGAAAAACACTAAAGTTCTGTGTGGCCAACAACAAACAAACAAGAAAACAACATCATGCAAAGCAACAGCAAACACTTGCAAAATTCACGCCCCTCTCCAAAGGTTTCCATGGATATATCAAATTGTCCATTTCATTCATATTAAAATTGACAATCTTAATCAACGCTCAGGTCAATCGAATGAAAATTTATTTTTCAGATTTAAATTGATGATTTTCGAAGTTTGACCTTGAGTTGATCTTTGACCTTTTGACCTCAAAAATAGTTGCTTCCCCAATTCAGTGATGCATCATGAAAATCCTGTTCAACTTTCAAGTTTATAGGATGTAAATTGATGATTTTTCAGTTGAAAATCGATGATTTTAGAAGTTTGACTTTGAGTTGACCTTTAACCTTTTGATCTCAAAAATAGTAGGTTTCCCAATTCAGTAATGCACTAAAATTGCTGTTTAATCTTCAAATCAATCAGATGAAAATTGACTTTTTCAGAGAAAAATTGATTTTAGAAGTTTGACCTTGAGTTGAACTTTGACCTTTTGACCTCAAAAATAGTTTGTTTCCCAATTCAGTGACTCAATATGCAAATCTTGTTCATATTTCAAGTCAATCGGATGAAAAATGACGATTTTAGAAATCTGACCTCAAGATTGCCTTTGACCTTTGACCTCAAAATCAATCGGCTTCTCAGTTTAGACTACCTCGACAACTTGGTAAAGTTTCATGATGATCGGTTTAGAATTGTGACCTGTAGGTGATAGACAGACAAACAAACAGACAGACAAGCCGGTAGGTGACATGGGTGGTCGCTAGACTAAGGCGAATTTGAAATACTAGTACGTGCCCGTAACAAAAAAAAATAATAATAATTAATAAATAAATATTCAAACCGCGAGCAAGAAACAACAACCACACAGGCCG
>CM068966.1:64429683-64440763 GCA_035128595.1 Eptatretus atami | reverse complement strand
TTTCTTCGCTCTCGCGTGCCCGTACGTGCGTTGCCCGGAAGTTCACATATCGCAGTTACGATTATTCGCAATTTAGTTTTATGGCCAATTATTCAAATTTAGCGCCAAACGTATTTTTGCCTTTTCTGGCAATGTCGTCGCAAGGAAAAACAAAAAGAGAAGAGAAGAGAGGAAAAAAAATTTACTTCCTGGTTCAGAGCATACCAGGCTCACTCTGATGTTACCGAAATTTATGCACCGCTATATGAAACGATCATAACTTTGGGCATTGTGTTTATCCTATAAATGCCATAAGAAATCGGAATTATTAGATACACGATCATCATTATCCGGAAGCCCGTACGTTGAACCCGTTAATGGGGAACGCGGCTGAGGTTCCTTTCCCCATCGGCACGGACCACGCACAACGTGTCTTGTCAGTGGTTGGTAAATAAATGGCCATAACTTGGGAACCACTTGTCCGATTAATATCAACCTTGAAAGGCACATCTCAGTCCCCAGCAATATCCTGGCAAGTTTCAATCAGATCGGACCGGTGGTTTGTCGGGAAACAGCGGTCACAGACAGACACACACACACACACAACCACACACACACACACACACACACACACATTGCACACACCCACACACAGATTGCTGGAATATTAAGATAGATGTAGATAAGAGAACATCAGATGCATTTTTTGCTGTTCGTTGTTCATATAGGAACATGACGAGCAACTGTCCATTATAATTTGTGTTTCGATTCCCTAACCCGCGTTAGGGAATCCCAAGCGACACGTTGGGGTGATAGCATATAGTTAATATAATTGCATACCTCATACAGTTTTTGTACGGATCGGGCCTTGAAAATTTTTGACAAACGGGTGATTATAGTCGCATAAAAGTCAAGAAGCCGATTTTTGATTTTCGAACTTTTTTTTTTTTTAGGATTTTTTGAAAATTTTCAAAGTCCCGTTGCTAGGCAACGGTTGGCGTCCATAGCAACGGGTGCTCAAAAGCATACGACTAGACCTGGTATGAACCTACCCAGTCAAGTTTCACATCAAAATTGGTTGGACTCTCTGTCCTCCAGAGCTGTCATTACCATATACAAACAAACAGACAGACATACAGACAGACGGAAAAACCTGAGACTAAGGTAGTTCTAGCGACCACCCAACAGAATAGAAGAAAAATAGTCGTGCAGAGCATATATTTGCAAAATCCAAAAAACCAAATTGACCCTCAAAAATAATTTGGTGGTTGAATTCAATGACCAAATATGCCAACTCTCACTATCTTCGAGTGATCGGATGAAATTAACAATTTTAGAAATCGGTGGCCAATGTTGACTTATTGGCCTGTTGTGGACCTCCAAAATAATGGCTGGTGTAATATTCAGTGACCTGAAATATAAATCCTCTCAAATCTCAAATCAATCGGAAGAAAATTGAGCATTTAGAAATCTCAGCTAGGTTGTTGACGCTTGGCCTATGCTTGGATTTGACGAACCTTCTTGTTTATGACAAACCCTCTTCCATGTGGTGAAATTTTTGAAGGTCGGTTTTAAAATTGTCACCTGTAGGCGATTGAAAGACAACAAACAGACAAAAATTACAAAATGAGAGACCATATACTTGAAAAATCCTCGATTTCTGCAAGTTACAAACAAAACAGCAATTGACCCAAACGTAATTACCTCTCCTTTGGCGAGGGTAACTGATGACGGATGCATCCAGGATATGTCGGATCATGTCAGTTTAAGTACCCTCCCAGGGGAAGAGTGGGACCGCGATGTGGGGAGAGGGGGGCACCCACATACTACACTCAGCATTGGTGAGCCAGATGAAGACCATTTGTGGTCAAAATGTCAGATATGAAGCCTACCTAATGGGCAACTGGGCAATAATTGGTGTGTTCCTTATTTTTACCGCTCCACTACCAAAGGTGGATGGAGGTTATGTTTTCACCCCTGTCTGTCTGTCTGTTTGTTACTTGTGAAATCGAAGATTTTTCAAGTGTATTGGTTTGTCTGCGTGCATTATTCTCTCTGTCCTCTTGTCTGTCTATCGTCGCCGACCAGGTCACAATTTTAAACGATCTTCAAGAAACTTCACCACATGGTGGAGTTTCATCATAGCAAGAGCTATTGTTTGTTGGAGGTCAAAAGGTCACATAGGCAAAAGTTCAACAACTTGTCAATTATCTAAATCCTCAATTTTCATCCGACTGACTAGAAATTTGAACAGGATTTTATACTTCACATTAACTGATTTCCAACCAACCAATTTTTGAAGGTCAAATAGGCGGAGTTTCTAAATTGTCAATTACATCCATTGACTTGGAATTTGCGGAGGAGTTGATTATTTATCAATGATTTCAACACTAATTAATTTTCTAGGTCAACATAGGCCAAAAGTCGACAAAGGCCCAACGGTCAACAACTTCGGTGAGATTTCTAAAATTCTCAATTTTCATCGATTGACTTGAAATTTGAAGAACATTTAATATTTTAGCGTCACTAAATTCAACAACCAATTATTTTTGAGGTCAACAAGGCCAAAAGGAAGCATAGGCCAAAATTCTAAAATTGACAAATTTTCATCCGATTCAACTTGGAAATTTGAAGAGTTTGCATATTTCATCATTCGAACTCAACTTCCCAATTATATTTTTTAGGTCAAGTTGTTTTTTTGGAATTTTCGCAAGTATCGTGCTATGCATGAACATCTTTCTTTGGTTGTTTGTCAACGGGAATCTCAAAAGTTGTGGACGGATTCAGATTGAATACTTCGTGGAGAGCTTGGGTATGTGAAACAACGAAATTATTCGATTTTGGGAGAAATCTGGCATCCGAAATCTGGATCCAATAATTTTGAAGCCCTTCCACATTTGGTGATTTGTCGACTGACTGTACGTCTTTTTTCTGCCACTGTTCCAATTTTTCGATTGGGATAAACACAAACGATCAATAAATGAAATTGCTAAAACCACATTAGGGCCAGTCATAATTGTGCTTTTTAATGGGAAAAGAGTGTAGCACAAATCCACACACCAACACATTGCAAAAATAGCTGCACTATGTAAAGTAATATGTATATAAAGCTTTTACAACATCTTAACTTTCCTCGGTTCATCCTCCTCAATCGATTTTGTTCATGTATAAATGGACATTTATTGATATTGCCGATAGACCTCCAGTCAGAAGAGCGTCTCGGGTTAATAGGTGTCAGCGAAACTGAACATGCGGCCATGACGAGAAGGTAAATGTTGCCTTAACTCCAACTTACCCCTGATTTACTTCTACACAACATCCTGTAACAGTGACCTCTTTTGATTAGGCTTTGGGGAGACCTAGTTCAACCACCACAGCATTAAGAACAGCAGCTTCGTCAATATTACAACAAAACAAGGCTAATATGCTCATTGTGTGGTTTTACTAAGGAAATCAGAGGCAAATATAATTCAGAGATTTTTTTAATTACTACAGATCACATTGTGTTCCAAGGAAGAGGGGTCATCAATGCATTAGGCTACATGAGAACTAACAACATTACACAAGTATGAATAAGCTTATGGCAAACTGAGGAGGGGCCATTTGGCCAACCATGCCTGTGCCATCTCCACAATCTAGCACCCCATCAACTGAAGGTCTTGCTAATTGATACAGCTAACCTCAAAATGAGGAATTTGGTCAGGGTTCAAGCCACTCATGGGCATATTATTTCGAAGAGTGCAAGGGATCTTGGATATCTAACAACCAAAATACAGACAGTTCAGCAACTTGACATTGACATCGCAAAAGATCCCAGAAAAAAAATGGCCTTCAGGATAATTGAGGAGAATCGGGCACAAGACTGAATGAAGCACCCTCCATCACCTTGTCCAGCCGGAGACAGCACAAATGGAGCCTTCTCCAATGTGAGATGGGCCAAAAGGCGTGGGTGGGAACTTCCAATGTATGGGACGTTTGGGAGGGTAACCCCGGATCCACCTTGAGATGACATAATTTAACAAGTTAGGATGAATGTTTCGGTTGGTGCATTTATATTCATAATAAAGATGTATACAATGTCGAGGCTCGTATAAGAGCTAACACATAATGTATAACAAGGAAGCAGGGGACAAGAAGGGTGAACAGGAAGCAAAAAAAACAGTGTGGGAACAGAGGACATTATGAGATCTGTAGAAGGGAGAGGGTGGGTGGGGTTACACAGGGTAAATAACATAGACACTACAGGACTTTAGGAAGGAAAACCAGGAATTTGAAGGAGGTGGGTTTGGGGTGGATGAATGGGGTTGAAAAGATGATAGTTTTGGATGGGAAGATAGGATGGTGATGAACAGCTGATATGAAGACCTGGGGAGAGAGTGGGATTCAAGAGAGTGTGGGAGTTTATTCCAAAGCAGACAAAGAGGAATAAGAATGAAGGTGAGCAGTGATTCTTAATTTTGGTAGTTTTATCAGAAGGGGGTTCTGGTGACGCTTGAGCGACCTGTGGAAATAAGGTGGGGGGGGGGGGGACCAGATGCTACAGAGCCAACAGAACAGGGGGCGAGGCCGGAAGAGACGGTAGAAGACAGAAAGACCATCCGACCTGCCTATAGTGAGAGGAGTGAGAGACCAAAGACCTCAGCCCCAAGTGGGAGACACAAATGATGCCTTAAATGCTTGGTTTTCCAACAGTGTGAACCAAGAAGGTTGAGAGGCAGGAGCACCAACCCCAAACGGGAGAGCAGTACTCCATTAGGCTACAGATGACAGCTTTGTTACACGTTCGGAGCTCAGGTGCTGCCAAAAGAAGGATTTGCATGATGGAGACGCCCAGTCGGCGAGCCTGGCTTTTGGAGGCCATTCTTGGAAATGTGGCTTTTACCAGGAAAGATCATGGCAGATCATGAGACCTAAAAGCTTGATTCAAAGGAATATCTTTCAAGGGATTTTTGAGAAAGTAATTGGGGGTGGGGGGGGGTCAGATGGTCCTTTCAGAGAGAACATAGTGAGAGTGTGAGATTTTGTCAGGATTGAAAGACAGATGTTCCAACGTGCCTGGACAGGCTTGTGATTTTATCCAGAATCGCAGAGAGTGAAGAGTCTGCCTGCTTGCCGATCTGAAGCTGACGAAAGTGGTACGCCAGAAGGTAGAGGTCATCGCAAAGACATAAAGATAGTTTTTCAGAGAGGTCAAGAGATCATGTGTGAAAACGGAAAAAATCCAGAGCCCAGAACACTGCTGAGGAACTCCAACCTGGACAGAAGAGGGGAGAGAGAAATCCATTAAGAGCCACACATTGACTATGAACAGGAAAGGAAATTGCGAGCATGAGTGGAGATTGCCTTTGGACACCAATTGGAAGAGAGTTTGCGTGAGCAGGCAGGTGCAAGACCATATCAAAGCCACGCGATATGTCTCGGGAGATGATTTTAATACTCATGTCTGGCAGTTGAGGACCTCCATCCATTGTCGGGAAAGCAGGAGCATCAAGTCTAGCGTAGAGTGAACCTGGTCTGAATACATGATGATCAGAAATGAAGGCCATTGGAGAAGACGAATAATTGTGCCTAGATTATTAGTACGATAAAATCGATGATGATGTAATCATGAGGACTACAACAGGTAACCGAATGTTGCTCTTTATTTTCTTATTTTTAATAAAAAATATATACTGGATTTAACAAATCGCTGAGCAGATATAAAGCAAACTTTTGGCAATTTTGAAAAATCATCCACCGAATTCAAAGAAGGTTAAACGATTAAAAGGCATGAACTGCGAATCAACAGACTCGGTGCTGCATGTTCGAGCATCCCTCGCTGAGTCTTGGTGCTGTCAGTAGTTTGAAGCCGACAATGCCAGAGACAATTCCAAAAAAATTTTAAAATGTAATGCTGCTTTCTTGTGTAATGCTCAGGATTTGAAACGATAGAGCATGGAACATCCATAGCGTTTGCAACAATTGGTGGCAGGCTTGATGGGCCTTAATGGCTTCCTGTGATTAAGTTCCTTGCTGAGGTTGTTGTATTGATATATAAAATGAACGAATCATTTTACCAGCGCTGATATATTCATCATTTAAAAACAAGCTTCTCCTTTTTATTAATATGACTTCCCTTATGGCTTTACAAGAAAGAATTTGACACAGGAGAGGCCATTAGGCCCGTCAGAGCCTCCACTGTATTGCCCACCTTTGGTTGGCTTTTTCTGTGCTATATCCTTTTAAATACTGTCATCCAAGTGAGAAACATCACATACCATATTTTAAGAGTCTTTTATATAAATTGGCCAGGTTTCGAACACCCGACTTCCCAGACTTCAAAGTGGCAGCTCTAACCATTACAACACGGAGCTGCGTATAAAGTGATAATGGAACACGAAGCAAACCTGAACCAGCTGACCAACGCTGCTCAACAAGCATAAGGACACATGTTTAAACGCTAAGCAGACAATTTCTCATGTTAGGAATGGCGTTAATAGCATACACGAAGTCATCATTATCCGGAAGCCCGTACGTTGTAACCCGTAATGGGGAACGCGGCTGAGGTTCCTTTCCCCCATCGGCCACGACCACGCAACAACGTGTCTTGTCATTGGTTGGTAAATAAATGGCCATAACTTGGGAACCACTTGTCCGATTAATATCAAACCTTGAAAGGCACATCCTCAGTCCCCAGCAATATACCTGGCAAGTTTCAATCAGATCGGACCGGTGGTTGTCGGGAAACAGCGGTCACAGACAGACACACACACACACACACACACACACACACACACACACACACACACACACACACCACACACAGATTGCTGGAATTTAAGATAGATGTAGATAAGGAAACAATCAGATGGCATTTTTTCTGTTCGTTGTTCCATATAGGAACATGACGAGCAACTGTCCATTCATAATTTGTGTTCGATTCCCTAACCCTGCGTTAGGGAATCCCAACGCGAACGTTGGGGTGATAGCATATAGTAATATAATTGCATACCTCATACAGTTTTTGACGGATCGGGCTGAAATTTTTGACAAACAGGGTGATATTAGTGCGCATAAAAGTGCAGAAGCCGATTTTTGATTTTCGACTTTTTTTTTTTTTAGGATTTTTTGAAAATTTTCAAAGTCCGTTGCTAGGCAACGGTGGCGTCCATAGCAACGGTGCTCAAAAGCATACAACTAGATCCTGGTATGAACCTACCAGTCAAGTTTCATCAAAATTGGTTGACTCCTCTGGCTCCAGAGCTGATTACCATTACAAACAAACAGACAGACATACAGACAGACGGAAAACCTGAGACTAAGGGTAGTCTAGCGACCACCCAACAGAATAGAAAGAAAAATAAGTCGTGCAGAGCATGATATTTGCAAAATCCAAAAAACAAATTTGACCTCAAAAATAATTGGTGGTTGAATTCAATGACCAAATATGCAACTCTTCATATTTCGAGTGAATCGGATGAAAATTAACAATTTTAGAAATCTGGCCAATGTTGACCTTATTGGCCTGTGTGGACCTCCAAAATAATGGCTGGTTGAATTCAGTGACCTGAAATATAAATCCTCTTCAAATCTCAAATCAATCGGAAGAAAATTGAGCATTTTAGAAATCTCACCTAGGTTGTTGACCTTTGGCCTATGCTTTGGATATGACGAACTTCTTGTTTATGACAAACTCTTCCATGTGGTGAAATTTTGTGAAGGTCGGTTTAAAATTGTCACCTGTAGGCGATTGACAGACAGACAAACAGACAAAATTACAAAATCGAGAGACCAATATACTTGAAAAATCCTCGATTCTGCAAGTTACAAACAAACAGGCAAATTGACCCAAACGTAATACCCTCTCCTTTGGCGAGGGTAACTGATGACGGATGCATCCAGGACTATGTCGGCATCATGTCAGGTGTTAAGTACCCTCCCAGGGGAAGAGTGGGGACCCGATGTGGGGGAGAGGGGGGCACCACATGACTACACTCAGCAGTTGGTGAGACCAGATGAAGACCATTTGGTGGTCTAAATGTCAGATATGAGCCTTACCTAATGGGCAACTGCAATAATTGGTGTGTTCCTTAATTTTTACCTCCACTACCAAAGGTGGATGGAGGTTATGTTTTCACCCCTGTCTGTCTGTCTGTTTGTTACTTGTGAAAATCGAAGATTTTTCAAGTGTATTGGTTTGTTGCGTGCATTATTCTCTCTGTCTCTTTGTCTGTCTATCTGTCGCCGACAGGTCACAATTTTAAACCGATCTTCAAGAAACTTCACCACATGGTGGAGTTCATCATCAGCAAGAGGCCTATTGTTTTTGAGGTCAAAAGGTCAACATAGGCCAAAAGTCAACAACTTTGTCAAATTTCTAAATTCCTCAATTTTCATCCGACTGACTAGAAATTTGAACAGGATTTATACTTCACATTACTGAATCCAACCAACCAATTATTTTTGAGGTCAACATAGGCGGAGTTTCTAAAATTGTCAATTTACATCCAATTGACTTGGAATTTGCGGAGGAGTTGATATTTTATCAATGAATTCAACCACTAATTATTTTCTAGGTCAACATAGGCCAAAAGGTCGACAAAGGCCAACGGTCAACAACTTCGGTGAGATTTCTAAAATTCTCAATTTTCATCCGATTGACTTGAAATTTGAAGAACATTTATATTTCAGGTCACTAAATTCAACAACCAATTATTTTTGAGGTCAACAAGGCCAAAAGGTAAGCATAGGCCAAAATTCTAAAATTGACAATTTTCATCCGATTCACTTGAAATTTGAAGAGTTGCATATTTCATCATTGAACTCAACTACCAATTATTATTTTTTTAGGTCAAGTTTGTTTTTTTGGATTTCGCAAGTATCGTGCTATGCATGACATCTTTCTTGGTTGTTTGTCAACGGGATATCTCAAAAGTTGTGGACGGATTCAGATGAATCTTCGTGGAGAGCTTGGGTATGTGAAACAAACGAAATTATTCGATTTTGGGGAAAATCTGGATCCGAATCTGGATCCAATAATTTTGAAGCCCTTCACATTTGGTGATTTGTCGACTGACTGTACCTGTCTTTTTCTGCCACTCCAAATTTTCGATTGATAAACACAAACAGATCAATAAATGGAAATGCTAAAAACCACATTAAGTGGCCAGTCATTAATTGTGCTTCTTAATGGGAAAGAGGTAGCACAATCCACAACACCAACACATCTGCAAAATAGCTGCACTATGTAAAGTATAATGTATATAAAGCTTTTACAACATCTTAACTTTCCATCGGTTCAATCCTCCTCATCGATTTTGTTCATTATAATGGACATTTATTTGATATTGCCTGATAGACCATCAGTCAGAAGAGCGTCTCGGGTAATAGGTGTTCAGGAAACTGAACATGCAGCCATGACCGAGAAGGATAATATGTTGCCTTACTCAACTTACCCCTGAATTTACTTCTACACAACATCCTTGTAACAGTGACCTCTTTTGATTAGGCTTTGGGGAGACCTAGTTCAACCACACAGCCACATTAAGATACAGCAGCTCGTCAATATTACACAAAAACAAGGCTAATATGCTCATTGTGTGGTTACTAAGGAAATACAGAGGCAATATAATTCAGAGATTTTCTTAATTACTACAGATCACATGGTGTTCCAAGAAGAGGGGTCATCAATGCATTAGGCATAACATGAGAAACTAACAACATACCACAAGTATGAATAAGCTTATGGCAAACTGAGAGGCCATTTGGCCAACCATGCCTGTGCCATCTCCACAATCTAGCACCCCCATCAACTGAAGGTCTTGCTAATGATACAGCTAACCTCAAATGAGGAATTTGGTCAGGGTTCAAGCACTCAATGGCATATTATTTTCGAAGAGTGCAAAGGGATCTTGGATATTCACAACCAAAATACAGACAGTGCAGCAGACTTGACATTGACATCGCAAAATGAATCCCAGAAAAACAAAAATGGCCTTCAGGATAATGAGGAGAATCGGCACAAGACTGAATGAAGCACCCTCATCACCTTGTCCAGCCGGAGACAGCACAAATGGACCTTCTCCAATGTGAGATGGCAAAGGGTGGGTGAACTTCCAATGTATGGGGAGTTGGGAGGGTAACCCCGGATCCACCTGAGATGACATAATTTACAAAGTTAGGAGAATGTTTCGGTTGGTGCATTTATATTCATATATAAAGATGTATACAATGTCGAGGCTCGTATAAGAGCTAACACATAATGTATAACAAGGGAAGCAGGGGACAAGAAGGGTGGAACAGGAAAGCAAAAAAACAGTGGGGAACAGAGACATTATGAGATCTGTAGAAGGGAGAGGGATGGGGTGGGGTACACAGGGTAAATAACATAGACACTACAGGGACTTTCAGGAAGGAAACCAGGGAATTTGAAGGAGGTGGGTTTGGGGTGGATGAATGGGGGTTGAAAAGATGATAGTTTTGGATGGGAGAAGATAAGAGATGGTGATGAACAGCTGATATGAAGACCTGGAGGGAAGAGTGGGATTCAAGAGAGTGTGGGAGTTTATTCCAAAGGCAAGACAAAAGAGGAATGAAAGAATGAAGGTGAGCAGTGATTCTTAATTTTGGTAGTTTTATCAGAAGGGGGTTGCTGGTGGACCTTGAGCGCCCTGTGGAAATAAGGTGGGGGGGGGGACAATTGCATACAGAGCAACAGAAACAGGGGGGCGAGGCCGGAGAGGAGACGGTAGAAGACAGAAAGACCACCGACCTGCCTATAGTGAGAGAGTGAGAGACCAAAAGACTCAGCCTCATAGTGGGAGACACAAATGATCCTAAATGCCTTGGTTTCCACAGTGTGAAGCCAAGAGAGGTGAGAGGCAGGAGCACCAACCCCAAGGGGAGAGCAGTACTCCATTAGGCTACAGATGACAGCTTTGTACACGATTCGGAGCTCAGGTGTGCCAAAGAAGGAATTTGCATGATGGAGGACGCCCAGTCGGCGACTGGCTTTGGAGGCCATCTTGGAAATGTGGCTTTACCAGGAAAGATCATGGCAGATCATGAGACCTAAAAGCTTGATTCAAAGGAATTCTTCAAGAGGATTGTTGAGAAAGTAGAT
>CM068966.1:64403210-64417950 GCA_035128595.1 Eptatretus atami | reverse complement strand
AACACTTCAGGGTAATGTTTAGCGTCAGTGTTCCAGACTCCCTGGTTTGTATTTTTTTGTTTTTTTCTTCGGTATGACGGTGATGTTGACACTTCGATTTCTAGTGCGGTTATAATATAATTAATGAGCGCTGATCCGCTCAACGATTTAAATCATAACCGCACTAGAAATCGAAGTGTCAACATCACCGTAATACCGAAGAAAAAAAAAAAAACAGGGAGTCTGGAACACTGACGCTAACCATTACCCTGACGTGTTTCGACTTATGAGTAACGTACAAGTAACGTGTGTCGACGTTGTCAACAGATCCGTACGTGCCTACAACTTATGGCCAGCGTATGCGGAATGTGTGTCATACGCCGAGTACGTCGATACATTTTCAACATGCTGAAACTTTCTCGACGTACTCGGCGTACTACGACGTATGCCAGCGTACTACGACGTATGTCAGCGTGCTCTTAACATATACAAAACTTACCCATAACGTACTCAACGTGTGCCAGCTTGGTTCGGCAAATTTTTCATACGTCGGCATACGCTGGCTAAAACGTCAAGGTGTGACAGCGGCTTCACACTTCGATGTCTAGTGCGGTTATGATTTGAATCGTCGAGCCGCAGCCTATTAATCGCCTACGCCCGGTGATCGTCGGCGATACACTGCCGCGCGCTATGCATAAGTTAGACTATCGTTGGGCATAGGTTGTGAACGCCGACAACACGCTCAGCATTCGTTGGTATAAGTTATCTATATGTGATTGAAACGTTCTGTGTACGTTACTAATACGTTATGCATACGTCCAACACGTTACTATACGCCCAAAACTTAAAAAAAAAAAACATCAATAGTTCAGCGTACGCCAGCGTTTTACATACATTTTGAGACCTTGCCATACGCTGGCTAAAACGTCAAGGTGTGACAGGGCCCTAAGTTATGAATTGTGAGAAAATAATATCTGATGAAGAAAATGATGAGATAATGTCACGAGGAATAGATAGCTGCAATATGAAAGCTAAATGTTCAAGTGCACAAAAGTACATGGACAGATGATCGTTCTGTCGGTCGGTCGGACGGAGCTCATTTTAATGCTCCCCACCTCCGACCTTGTCGGAGTGGGGGGGGGGGAACAATATTTCATGAAGAAGAGTAAAATGCAGCCTTCATGAATACCCACTCATCTTCTATTGCACAGGCTGTGTATTTAACTCATTAAACCAGCGCAAATGCATTGAACAAACCGAGCAATGCATCAAGCTGCCACGGTGTCAATCCCAAACCGAGCAGAGAAAGAGGATGAAGCTCTCAAATGAGACCTTCAAAAGGAAAGCCAACGACACGTTTTCACCAAATACAGTTAAAGCAAGCTGAATATCAACAGATTATGCTTTTCCACCCTGTTGGCTCCATAATGGGGTCATAAATTATCAACACATTCCTGCAAAGCAACAGCTTGATATAGTCTTTTACCATGACCCTATGATACCAAAACATTTCCTGAAATGACAGAAGTAACAATGATGGCTGTGGGAATGCATTGGTCCAAGTTGTAAGTATAATGAGTGGACTAGTATCACATGTAGATGAGAGCAGGTGGCACCGGCAGATTGTTCTCTCCCTGAAGGTCGTTGATGAACCAGCTTGGCTTTTTACCAACAATACAATAGCGACGTGGCAGTTCTCGTAAAACTATGTAGACTTCCTGTATCTTGGAATTAAAATCCTGAATACAGGTTCCTTTAAAGTTGTATTTGAATCCACAACCTCTGGGATGCCAGTGTCAGTGTCCTTGCAAACAACCGAACAATGTACCCCAAAAGTATACAACAGATACCCTCCCTGCCTGCACTTTCCTGGCAGTTTAATTTCCTGGCAGTCTGACAAGTTCCAATTGAATCTTCCATCACGCCGGCTCATTATATTCTCTCACGTGTCTGCTGGACACACCACACAACACGAATGGACCTCGAGACAGCAAGTCGTGGCATTTCCTCATTCGATCAGATGTTTGAGGCTTTGAGTTGCCACTGAAAGTGCAGAGAATGATTATATTTTTACTCCGAATAGAATCATCTTCCTGAGGAAAGTGGTCAATAGAAGGAGGTTGTGGAGATGGAAGTGTCGGGCAACACAAACCGGTGTGTAAGCTTACATCACCTTTACAATGCTCTGTACTCCTGAGTGCAACTCACAAGATTGACAACAACCGTTTCTACGAGGATAAATGCCTCGAAAGACATACAGAGGAGTACATTGCCAAAGATGTTGAGAATACATGTAAAAACTAGAACAGAACTCAGGAGAGCGCATACCTCTGCCAGGCTGTACAGTTTAAGTTTTGTATCCCACTGACAAGCCGGATCTGCATCTGGACCTGAACCAAAATCTAATCGGCCTGTTCTTGTCACCAAACCAACTCATCCATCAGGTTTTGCCATAATCCGAACACAACTTTATGAAACATCGTGCTATATATCGTTTTTGGCCCCATTTCTCAATAGTGAAGAATCATTTAAAAATTCCAGTATCCGAAGCTGGATTGTCACCAAAATTTAAACAATTCGTCCTTGTCACACAACATACTTATACACAAAATTTCATCTGAATACATTCATAACTTTTTGAGATATCCTGCTCACAGACAGGCAAACAAACAGACAGACAGACAGGGGTAAAAACATAACATCCGATCACCTTCGGTGGTGGAGATAACATAATACCCTTCGTCTACAATGCATGCAAATATATGGGGCAAGTGATATCTGATGTAATCCTAAGAAAAATAAAAGCTACAAGAGAGTGGCATGATGTGAAGAACAATCAAGGGGAAGTATAAGGGTCTCAGTGGACTTCCAGGGTAGTTAGTGATTGTGATTGACTGTCCAATTGGATTGTCACTTAATGCAGCGGTTACCCTGACTAAAGTAAGTACCAAGCCAGTTTCCTGGGTGTTGCTGGAAGGGAAACTAGGAAACCACCTCTGGAAAACATCTTTTCAGAAGTAGAAGGTGATGGATCGAGCTCACAGGTATGCAAAACTAAAGGTCAAATGGATCATGGGCATTCAACATTGGTGTTTATCACAGATGCCTTGAGCCGCTATGGAGTGGATACAACTGCTTCCCCTCAAACACTGTATCGCAAACTACACATTATGAAAACCATTATCAGGTCACACCTGTGCACAAACGACCTTCAATCACAAAAATAACAAAAACAATTGGCTGCATTGGTGTTGTGTCATTGATGCATCATTACAGTATGGATCACAGGATGATGTATAACAATGAGGGGACATGGTCGGCTGGTGTTGTTGTTCTCTCTCACCCCTCCTTCACCAGATTGCTGCTTCCCATATATTAGGATGAAGAGAAGCCTGGTGTTGGCTTAGTGGTTAGGGTGGTGGCTTGGGATCCTAGGGTCCTGAGTTCAACCCTGTTGGCCGCTGAATTAATACACCAGGAGGTTGACTCAGCCTGTCATCCTTCCGAGGTCAGCAAAATGAGTACCAGTGTACTGGAAAGGGGGACACTGCATTAGCGGCGTAGCCGTGTCCCAACCAATGATGCAACCAGCAGCCACAAGCTGCACTCAATAGAGGGAGAGAGAGGATGAAGAGGAGATTTTTGGGGTAACAGCAGCAGTAGACACCAGTGTCAGTGCCTCATTGCACTAGCCATGGCTATCGCCTGATAATACGTAATACTACTCAGCAACGCCTGGTGTTGGCTTAGCGGTTCAGGTGGCTGGCTTGGGATGTTAGGGTCCTAAGTTTGAGCCCCTGTTGGCCATTGAATTAACACCAGGTGGGGTTGACTCAGTCCGTCATCCTTCTAAGGTTGGCAAAATGAGTAGCAGTGTACTGGTAATAGGGGCATTTCATCAGTGGCACAGCCATGCCCTCAGCCAATGATGCTGCCCGCATCTGTGTGCTGCATATAAAGGAGGAGTTGGAGGAATACCACTGAGCATTAAAGGTGTGCCTTAGAACAGCTAGTCAGAGCCAGTCCATAACTGTCTCACCTTTTCTGGACCAATGACATAGATTATATTCAAGGACAAATGGTTACAAGGACTGGATTTTAAAAAAAGAGGCAAATAGATAAATAAATCTCCATTATAATACCAAGCTTGCACACTAAAAACTCGGCTCGCCGTCACACGATCCCTATGAAATTGCTGTGGCACTTAGCGGACATGCCGACAATGTTTGGGAAGTCTTGGCGTTCCATAGTACCACTTGCATTTTGCACAATGCGTATTTTTGTCATTCCCCGTGTACGGTCTGTCGTCTGCTACCAGCTATGTTGTACTGCTATCCCGTGCATGTGCACGGGTATCGCTAGTAAATATATAATGTGCACATGAAAATACAAACGAAATTACCATTTAAATGAAACCACCTCAAATCAACCCTCAGAAGGAAAGGAGGGAGGGTCCACAAGAGAGGTAAAAGGTAAACAAGCTTAAACGAGTTTGGAGGAAAAAAACATCGACCATGACATTCTCTCTTTATTCTTCATTTTCTGACCGTCTTCTTTTCGACCTCTGGTTCCCACAACAGCATCTTCACTCAAGTCATGTGACATGGAATTAAAAACAAAATCTTACCAGTCACCTCTTGCATTACTTTTAATATTGTATTCACAAACCGTTTCAGCCATTCTTGCTGAACCGGACTTGCACTGTAAAGCGCTGAAATGAAACCAAAAGTAAATCATGGAACTCAGACTGTGGTAAAAGGGCAGTTGGTTGCACATCCATTCCACTCAGCAAGGTCTTAAACCACAGGCACGTGGTACCATGATGGCGTATTCGACTGGGTGGAACTGCGCTGGCTGTTCAGTGAGCAATTTAACATTCATTTCTCTCTCCAGTTGCTGGAGTGAGTTTTATTCCAAAAACTCTCATCAACCGGCGATTGGCAAGTGTGGTGAGTTTGTGAAACACCCCTCCACATGAGTTGAGAAAGGCCTTTCTTGAACCTGCTGCAGTGGAATGGAGTATAATAGGCCAAATGGAGTTTGAGGGCAACTTCAAATTACTCCCGGAAATGCAGTCCGAACACAATCACACGGATCACGGTCGGGCCTTACTGTCCACGAGATGTATGCACAAGCAATGTGGTGAGCGTCGACATGGCCGGACACACGCAGTTGAGGGCAAGCATCGCGTACTTGAATTCCTCCTCGCAAACAATGTGCTCTGCAGGTGGTAAAACGAGGAGTCGGAGAATGAGTATGGAATGGTGAGAAAGAAAAATACAGTTTTCATTGTCGTGGCATGAGCCTACCAACGTTTAGCAATCAGCCATACATGGGGAAAGAGTCAAAAGGTAACTCGACGTGGATGGCACCTGTTTGCCATAGCTATTTTAGTACGACTTGTATATCTCGTCACACCGGGGTATTACAAGTGCGATATCGTGATGCGATAATATGCAGTACTTACATCAAGAAAATTGTCGTCCTCCTCACACCCTGAACCCATGGCACAATAAGTTATTATTTTTTTATTAAAACAAAATTTGCATGCTGCCTCAGGGTACCCCAAGTACGGTTTCTGTCAGGGTAGCATATCAGGGGGAGGGGGTTCAGGGTGGAGGGAAGACCCCGATTCTCTCTATGTGAATGCGTATCGTATAGCGACATCCGGTGGTAGTCATTATTACAAATCATCTTCTTCTTGTGTAGGTCACACCCGTGCACAAACAACTTAACAATATGCATAACGGTGATGTTGAAATATGAGTGAGAATAATTCGAAATTTTCAAAATGTTTCATTTCACTCATTTAAAGCTAATAGTGGGGCAACTTAGCATAACAATTGTGCATTTTGTGAGGAAAGCACCAAATTTGGCACACTAGTAGCCTTATCATATTATGAACAGATTTGGATATTGGGCCATCTCAAAATTTTTGATGGCAGTGGAAAATGGCTGCCACAGCCATCAGCGGCTGAATTTGAGATGGCCCAATATCCAAATCTGTTCATAATATGTTAGGCTACTAGTGTGCCAAATTTGGTGCTTTCCTCACAAAATGCACAATTGTTATGCTATATTTAGCTAAGTTGCCCCACTACAAGGTTCAAACCAAAGCATCCACAACTGAGCTTCGCAGAGAAGCGGAAGTGATTTTTGCTCACGCCATATATAAGTAGCAAGGATGGTTGATGAAGGTGATGCAAGCTGACTTTCAAGGAGATGGAAGATGACCTCAGGCAAATTATAGAGTGAATAGAGCAGAATGTTTGTGAAGACACACATGCCATCTGTTGATTAAATACATCAGTAAAGTGACGGGTAAAAATGCCTGATATATATTGTTGCGAATTCGCGCCCGTCGGCGTGCGATCGGCCACGCGACTCGAACCGCGACCGCCTCGCCCACCGGACGGACAATTCAGTCGTGACCCTCCCGCTAACGCCGGGATCCAGTCACGGGTGGTTTCGACCTCACCACAATCGTGCCAATCGGCCACCCGCGTAGGATAGGGTTGTTCGCCAAATTCGACCTACCTAAGTACCCACGCGGATGGTAAACCGGGCGATCGTACCTCGCCGCAGGTCGACTCCGGACACGAGCCGCTTGGCGGGCCGTTCGTACTATCGGATAACCGAGGTGTTATCGTCGACCTCGACGGTTCAGATTATTTACCGGGCGTTTTGCACCCACTACGAACCCTTTACGTGAAGCAGGATGGAGGTTCAATCAAAGAAAGACGAAGCGAAACGGGAAAACAGTTCACACAATGCACATTTATTCCGTGGCACACGGAGCACACATATAGCACGTATTTACAGCCACAATTAACGATTGCACATATATCACATAGAACAAAAAAATGCACATATAAAAGGATTAAAACCGACTACACGACACACGACCACTTATACAGTTACTACCTTACAAGACACGGCGCCACAACAACGCATTCACACCGAAGCAAAAAAAGACCCCCTCAAAGGCAAGGGAGTCAGACTGGGCCCGTGGGCCTAATGCGCGTGGACCTGGATGAGCGGCCAGGCCCACGAGACCGAAGGTCCTACCCGCGCCCTCGTGGCGAGCCGCAGAATGTCGCTGCACGGCGGTTCCGTGGGCACCTGCTGGTGTGAGTGGGAACGGGGCCCTTGTCGCACTCTCTCAGCGCGGGGGAAAAAGGGGAATTGTTGATGCTCTGGGAGGGAGTATGGCTGGCTTGCTTG
Organism: Eptatretus atami; assembly: GCA_035128595.1. Taxonomy (NCBI): domain Eukaryota; kingdom Metazoa; phylum Chordata; class Myxini; order Myxiniformes; family Myxinidae; genus Eptatretus; species Eptatretus atami. Next base: position 64,410,747 of record CM068966.1, on the reverse strand, counting down.
GATCCCGCGACGCGGAGCCTCCAGGTCCACCTCAGCCGTTCGCCTCCGCAGCCGTCTGCCCCACCGATCTCGCCTCACCGATCTCCTCGAGCTCCGTCTCCAACGACCCAGCCCAACTGACTTCCTCACCGATCTGCTGCTCCACCGACACTCTGCTCGATACTGACTTCGCCCCACGATACTGCTCGATACTTGACTTCGCCCACGATACGCTCGATACTCACCAGCTCCTCACTGAGCTCGCCTTTTTATCGGCTTCGGGAACCCAGCATATGCAAATTATCGGATCAAACGACCTCAGGGGCGGAGCCACGCTCGCCGATTGGATGGAGAAAAAGGGGGGTGTATCATTCCTGATCCTCAAATTTGCATATGCCGATTTTCGTCAGGCGGTCTGGAGGCGGGGCCAAGCCCCCGCGCTTCCTGATTGGGTGGATCAGATGTGGGCGTGCATCATTCCTGATCCGAATTCTCCTCAGAAAACCCCGCCATCTGCACTCGCATCTCGCGTGTCTCGCTGAAGACAGCTCGACGCTCGGCGCCCACAGGTGGTGCGGGAATGGCCGTAGGAGAAGGTGGTGGAGGGTTTTCGGCGGTGTCCGATGGCCATGGCGCTGTTGGAATGGCGGTGATGTGAGGTTTGCGGTAGCGAGTGGTGAAGGTAGGTTTTGGCTGCTGGCGTTGTTGTTGTTGTTGGCGTGGGTGGCTCAAAACAAAGGTAGAACAGAAAAACGCCTAACTCAAAGGATCGCAGCCCGAATGAATCACATTAATTCCCTCTATACAATGGGTTTGGGCTACTACACATGTACTTAAGAAATATATCTCACCTACGGGACCTTTATGGTGTTTGCGAATTTCCAGAGCCGTAACAATATATATACAGTGGGGGAACAAGTATTTGATACACTGCCGATTTTGCAGGTTTTCCACTTACAAAGCACGTAGAGGTCTGTAATTTTTATCATAGGTAAACTTCAACTGTGAAAGATGGAATCTAAAACAAAAATCCTGAAAATCACATTGTATGATTTTTAATAATTAATTTGCATTTTATTGCATGAAATAAGTATTTGATACATCAGAAAAACAGAACTTAATATTTGGTACAGAAACCTTTGTTTGCAATTACAGAGATCAGACGTTTCCTGTAGTTCTTAACCAGGTTTGCACAGACTGCAGCAGGGATTTTGGCCCACTCCTCCATACAGATCTTCTCCAGATCCTTCAGGTTTCGGGGCTGTCGCTGGGCAACACAGACTTTCAGCTCCCTCCAAAGATTTTCTATTGGGTTCAGGTCTGGAGACTGGCTAGGCCACTCCAGGACCTTGAGATGCTTCTTAGGGAGCCACTCCTTAGTTGCCCTGGCTGTGTGTTTCGGGTCGTTGTCATGCTGGAAGAACCCAGCCACGCCCCATCTTCAATGCTCTTGTTGAGCGAAGGAGGTTGTTGGCCAAGATCTCGCGATACATGGCCCCATCCATCCTCCCCTCAATACCGTGCAGTCGTCCTGTCCCTTTGCAGAAAAGCATCCCCAAAGAATGATGTTTCCACCTCCATGCTTCACGGTGGGATGGTGTCCTTGGGTTGTACTCATCCTTCTTCTTCCTCCAAACACGGCGAGTGGAGTTTAAACCAAAAAGCTCTATTTTGGTCTCATCAGACCACATGACCTTCTCCCATTCCTCCTCTGGATCATCCAGATGGTCATTGGCAAACTTCAGACGGGCCTGGACATGCGCTGGCTTGAGCAGAGGGACCTTGCGTGCGCTGCAGGATTTTAATCCATGACTGCGTAGTGTGTTACTTATGGTTTTCTTTGATACTGTGGTCCCAGCTCTCTTCAGGTCATTGACCAGGTCCTGCCATGTACTTCTGGCTGATCCCTCACCTTTCTCATGATCATTGAGGTTCCACGAGGTGAGATCTTGCATGGAGCCCCAGACCGAGGGAGATTGACTGTTATCTTGAACTTCTTCCATTTTCTAATAATTGCGCCAACAGTTGTTGCCTTCTCACCAAGCTGCTTGCCTATTGTCCTGTAGCCCGTCCCAGCCTTGTGCAAGTCTACAATTTTGTCCCTGATGTCCTTAGACAGCTCTCTGGTCTTGCCCATTGTGGAGAGGTTGGAGTCTGATTGATTGAGTGTGACAGCTGTCTTTTATGCAGATAACGAGTTCAAACAGGTGCAGTTAATACAGGTAATGAGTGGAGAATGGAGGGCTTCTTAAAGACAAAACTAACAGGTCTGTGAGAGCCGGAATTCTTACTGGTTGTAGGTGATCAAATACTTATTTCATGCAATAAAATGCAAATTAATTATTTAAAAATCATACAATGTGATCTTCAGGATTTTTGTTTTGATTCCGTCTTTCACAGTTGAAGTGTACCTATGATAAAATTACAGACCTCTACGTGCTTTGTAAGTGGAAAACCTGCAAAATCGGCAGTGTATCAAATACTTCTCCCCACTGTATATACACGAGCGAGTTTCCCCCAGCACATGTGTGTGTCATGCTCTTTTTGTTTGTTATACAATTCCGTACCTCTGGGAAAACTGCCCAAAATTTGCTGGACTAAATTATTATAATAGGCAGTCAGTGAACATCACATTAAAAAAATTGCAATTCTTCATCAAATTGAGGTTAAAACAAAAAATAACAGCGATCTGGGTGATAAAGCATTGTAGGTCAGGTGCTCCCCCAGCAGGGAAAGGGGTGGAGCTTGTTTTACACCTTGGAACCAATTGAACCAATTGCAATTTCGAACCAATTGCAGTTAAATATTTTATTCCGTACGCAGAATGGTAGTTTATATACAAAGGGTCCATAGTTGCCAAGGGACCATACTGAATGTAAGTAGTCATTACATAATCCTGTACGACCTAAAACAAGGAAATGAGGCCATTTGGCCCATCATTGCCATGGTGAACTCCTGGGTTCATTTTTGCTCCAATTTTAAACATCAATCTGCTTGATGGGTTACTTTCCACCCGATCTTGATCGGATGACCGAACTAGTTACCACAAATGATGAAACAAGACTGAGCATTTACAACACAGAGCTTTGCCAGGGTATTTGACGAGATGACACCTTTTACACGACAAGCCATTGAGTGTGACTCATAGATTAATAAACACATTTAAAAAATTCAACATTTGTGCTTTAAATATCAAAAAACATTAAACCGATTTCATTACTATACAAAGCTGTGTGTGTGACATAATTATTTAATGCCTCACAATGAACGATATAGATTACAGTAGATCTAGGTATTATTTGCTTAATAATAATAATATACCATTCCTTTCATGCCGTAAAGGTGCAAAGGGCTGCCGATGCAGTCTCATTGGCAAGGAGTACAGTCCTGGATGGGATACCACTCTGCCACAGGTTACCCCGAATGGTTATTGCCATAGTACACTGGTACTCATTTCACCGATCTCAGAAGGATGAAAGGCTGAGTCAACCCCACCTGGTGTGAATTCAATGGCTCCAACAGGGGCTCAAACTCAGGACCCTTAGGTCCCAAACCAGACACCTTAACCGTTCATAATAAAGAATGAATGTCTGAAGGAGGGGAGGGGGGATAAATGAGTAAAGTGCCAAAGAGCAAGAATTTGGACTTTGGTTTGGAAAAGTTCCAAAATTGTGAAGATAATTTGTAGTGGATTTTAAAATGGAACGGAATATTGATGAAAAAAAAGAGGAAGAAGATGAGGAATTACATAATCTCACCTGCGAACTTCACGTGAAACTTGTTGTCGGGTTTCAGGATCTGCACATACAGCGGACAGTTTGGAGCAAAGTCCTTGACTGCCCAGGCACGCAAAATGGTCTGGTGGTCCTGCCAGGTAGAATGGGACACATAAGAGTGGGTTGAAGGTCATTGTGAACCTTATTTTCAATCTGTGTTACATAATTAACCTCAGGAAGTGAGAGAAATTCACTGGAGTGAACCGAATGGCCGCAAAGCAATGACGATCAGATGCAGAAGGTAAACACAGTTTCTGTCTTTTCGATTGGGGAAGGTTTCCCATGATGGAAAATTGTAATTTTGCTCCATCAATCGCTGTGATTGGAAGCAATTTAAAAGTTTGAGGAATACTTAGGAAGTTCATGTCTACTTTGAATGTCACATCTCTGTATAAAAGGGTTTCAGCTGGCGGTGATCAACAGGCCTCCACCAGCAATTTCCTTTTGTGAGAAACGCTCGTGCATTGACAACATTCATACTGACGTTCAATGCTTGCTGCCTTTTAAAATGCCTGATGCACAAGATGAGCATTCAGAGGTAATTGTTAAGAGGAGAGAAAGAAACGAAGAAGGGGAGTGGGAGTGGGCAGCACTTTGATAAAAAGACGAAAAATGGGATACATTTTGAGAATGTTTGTTGCAAAAGTCAAAGATAATCCTCTGAAAATTGGACCCTAAATTATGTCTGTTTGACGTTATCTGATGTAGGTGTTGTTGCAAAAATGCATTGTATGGCAGGTTACGAAGTGCCAAACCGAGTGTAGGTTTTTCCATCAACACACACACACACTCACACACACACACACACACACACACACACACACTCAAGCTCACCTGGAACACACCCGAGTTCAGTAAACTGTAAATGTCTCCGATTCCTTTCTTTATTGTTGAATTATATTTAAACGCAAAACTTGAGGCTTGAGAGAACTGTTGAGTGCAAACCGACTATCAAATTGTGGTTTGAGTGTTTTTGAGTGAGTTGGAAATTGTGATTAAAGGAGCCTCATAATAATGAAACATAAAGGAATAGTTTAGCAAAATTGAAAAATTAAGTTGGGGGGCGATTGTGTTATTAATGTCTCTCTCTCTCTAATGTGTTTTCTCTTGTTTTAAAGTTCCATTTCTATTTATTTCGGCAAATGAACTTGGAATTTGACGAAGGTTATTTCATTGGTGGTTCCAAGTTTTTTTAGTTCACGCACCGCTCCCAAAGTTTTTGTTCATCTTGCATCATCAAATCTGTCTGATCCTTCACTTTTAGTTTCCGTTCACCTGTTCTGTTTGAGGTTTGGCATTTGGGATAAACGATGAATAATCTTGAACAATGTTCTCTTGTCATTTGTCCCAATGACTTCATTCTTCATAGACATCACAACATGTGGATGACAGCACAACGAAATATAGATGGCTGCTTGGGCCTTTCGATAGTGCGAGTCCGTGTACTGCTTGTACAATTGAGTGTATTATTACCTCTGCCACCAAAGGTGGACGGAGGTTATGTTTTCACCCCTGTCTAACTGTTTGTGAGCAAGATATCTCAAAAAGTTGTGGACGGATTTGGACAAACCTTGGTGGAGGGGTTGGGTGTGTGATAAGGACAAATTGATTCGATTTTTGTGAAGATCCAAATCCGGATAAGAGATTTTTTTTAAATTGCTTAAGTGATTCTTCACCATTACATTGAGAGATGGGGCAAAAACGATATAAAGTACGATATTTCAAAAAGTTATAGACAGGTTATGACAAAACTTGGTGGATGAGTTGAGTAGTTGATAAAAACAAGCCGGTTAGATTTTGGTGTGTGACAAGGACGAATGGTCGAGATTCAGATCCAGCCTATCAGTGAGATACAAAACGTAAACTGTTCAGCCTGGCGAAGGTATGCGCTCTACCTAGTGCTGTTCTAGTTTTGCAGTTGAGATTGTGCAAATAAGAAAGAGAAACTTACAATGGATGATATAATCCTGTTCCTGTGCCGTCCAGCTTCATGCACTGCTGTCACGATGACACAAAAGCCCTGTCCTTATGAGAACATAACACTCCCCACCACCCCCCCCCCCCACCCCTTCTCTCCACTACACAGCCAGAATAACTTGGGGAAAGTTATTGGGCAGGATAGCTTTCCTCTTGGGCAGGGCTGAGCAAATGATTTAAACCTTAAACAGGTAGACACGAATGACAGATCAACGTAGTGAACGAATTGAGCAACTCTGTCATGCTGACAAGGATACAACATCAGAAAGGTGAAGGATGTTTTTCGATGAAAACCCACACATTATTACACTTCAGCAATAATCCAAAGGTTAAAACAAATTTTCACGAAAATACAACATTGAAACCAAAGCTCTCAATCACGTGCCGAACAAACCAAAAGCCAAACCAATCCCCTCGTGTTAGAAAAGCAAATGGACAAGAAAGGAAACCAAGCAAGGCAGACTCACAGCAGCTGTGCGGTCCACGTCATTTCGGCTGGTTAGAATGAAGCAGGCCTCGGCGTTGTTTATTCTGCTCCCGCGATAGTGAAAGGCCAATCGTATGCACCAAGTGTTAGTAACAATAAGGAGAGAATGTGGGAAAATAGAGAGGCAGAATGGCGAGAGTAGGGTGAGTAGAGACAAGGCAGCGACACATTGCAGTGTTTGCAGGAGAACAGAGCAGGCTGGCCCACGGCTGAAAAGTAAAGTTGCTACAAAAACCAGTTACAATGGTCAGTCTCAGAAATCTCCCAACAAATTGCATTGACCTCAAAACAAAGGCTCTGTATTTTAAAAGGAGATCAAACGTGCTTTAACTTCCATCAAATGACCCGAGTGAAAAGATTTCCTCGTCATCAGAAAACGTTTCACTTTGATATTAAAAAAAAAAACATCCTTCAAATTTGGAACTATTGACCATGGTTTGGGAACTAACCCTTTCTTGAAAAAGCAAAATGTAACAGGTGATCAACTGGTTAAAAAGAACAGAAATAGTGTGTTGTACATGGTGTTTTAAGAGTAACAGTGCACTGAACAAAATACATATGTTTCATGTGTTGTCATGATCAGCTCAGTTCATGAACCATGCATGCTCCATAAGAGCGTCGGTGCTACCGAAGCAATATCTATTGCTGGGGTTACAATCCCGGTTGGGTCACCACTCCGACACAAGAAGTCAGGGCAGGAATTTGTAATTTGTTCATGATGGCAGCAAGAGCTCGCCAACTCTTCGCGAAGCATAACATGGGGTCTCGTCCAACAACTAAAGCCGGCAGATGGGATGCCCAGTTTAACGTCCATTCGAGTGACGGCGCAAACAGTATGATGAGGAATCATCCTACCTGTGAAACACTGAGACGCCAGTTTATAGCTGGGTAAGGATTCGAACCTGCCTGTGAAACACTGGGATGACAGTTTATAGCTGGGTAAGGATTCGAACCTGCCTGTGAAACACTGGAATGACAGTTTATAGCTCAGCCAAGATACAAACACAGGCTAGATAGCTTAGAGGCAAGTTCGTGTACCTCTAGGCCATCCTGCCAGCCTTTATAATTATACTTATTTTTGAAAATAAGTATTTCTTTGTTTTTATTGTATTTGTTTGTTCTATTTGACATTAAATAGTTTTCTCTGGAAGACATCTTTTTACACAAGGGGTGTCAAGTATTGTGAGGATCTCACTCCGAGAATGCTATGAACGCCGTGTGAAAGTGAAATCATGATTCGTATGGTGTCGGCCCAGGGTAAAGAAGACAAAGTACTGTGGGTAACCAATTGAAGAAAACAGAAATGGATTAGGGTGTG
>CM068966.1:64388164-64399409 GCA_035128595.1 Eptatretus atami | reverse complement strand
CTACCCCCAAATTAATTCAAGCCAAATCATTATGTTTTCCAACAACTTCATGGCCCACGCTGTGGCTTGTATGTATGTATAAACTAAGAGGGGATCAGGGCACCTGATGAATGAAGGATATGACATTTGCATTTAAATATGGCTTCTAACATGAGAAAATGCTCAAACTATAGCATTACATCACAGGCATTTCATTGACTTCTTCATGATGACGATTTTAACTGTTCCTTGTCTCTATAAACATATTGCATAAAATAATTCAATGATCCATTTATAAACCTCTCACTTTTCAAATGTCAGGAACTCGGTAAACAACCGGTTGAGTTACGGAATCTACGACTAATCAATTATTGCATCCAGCATGGAATGTCACCAAATCAGGACATCATGAAGCTAACAGCTCGATGGCACAAGCATTTTGAGGAGTTTAAACCATCAGCATCTTGCAAAGAAATTTGAACTAAATTGCCAAATATATTGGGACATCACAATTCGAAATGAACCCTTTCAACCTACACGTGAATATTTTCCCACACTGCAAAGCAGCACGTGCTTATAAAGGTGTTAACAATAGGTATTGAAACCTGAATTGCAATGGAGATGTCACCAGGTAAACAGCTGAAGGGTCTTTGTTGTGGAATGATTTTTGGCTACAGGCGGAATATGTTACATTTCCAAGTGAACTGCAGGTAATGTCCTTTGTAAATGGAAGACAACAGGTCATGCCAATGTTGGAAATAGGACAAGCAGGACAAAATTATTGACGCGTCAGGTCAGAGCAACTTTAAGCGTGCCGTGGTGTAATATTACACCTAAAAATATTGGTCAAACTCTGGAACAAAGTCCGATACTGATGGGGTTCAAGTCGTGTTTCTTGCCAAAGCTCGACCAAAAATCCCCATGAGAGATCAAGTAAACTCAACGGTTGTGAATTATTAACCCTTTTTTCCAACTATCCTTATACTATTGATAATTAATCAAGTGCATGCTCAGGTGATATTAGTATTGTTAATTTTTTTGAAAACAGTGTCAAATATTAATAAACAGGAAAATAAATACTTATTCAGGTTGAGGGTGATTATTATGTTACAACGTAACATGATGCTCATATGGACAAGAGCAGAAGCTTGATGGCTGGAACAATGAATCTGGAGTTAGGTTTTGCAATTTGTGGGAGGGGAAGGGCACCTGGACAGGTAAGACCATAAGGGCGATGCATATCATGATAACAACGAGGAGCTGCGAGGGCCAGATCTGTGGTGTGACGTCGCCAAAGCCCACGGTGGAGAAGGTGACGATGCAGAAATAGAGGGAACCAAAAAGGCTGAGCTTGTGACCAGCTCTCTCCAGGTGCTGGAAGCCACAGATGCTGCCAGAAACAACAACCGAAAAATAATACTCACAAAGAACCACCACATGACCTAAATACAACCACACATAATTGAACTGGTTTTCGACTCTTTTATTTTTTAGTCATCCATAAAGTTTCGTCCCTTTCTTTCGTGACTGTCGTTCGCTCGAGGCATGAAGTTATCGATGATCAAGAGGGACTGAAGCAGAGGAGGGAGAGGGGGGTTGGGTTGGGGTAGGGAGGTCGGTAGGTGGGGGTGGAGATGGCTTGGGTCAATGTATGCTCTAAGGTACTCTATCTTCGGCTAATGACACATCACTAGCTTGCTGTGCTTGCATGCGAGTTGGAAAGGATGATCTATAGGGTTCTATCCGTGCGACCAGATTCACCGCCTGGTGGATTGAAACAGATGGAATTCAACTTCATTTGTGAAATCATAGCCTGACAATTAAACTCGAACAGAACTCGTAGTGGAATCAAGTTGTGAATGAACAATGAATGAACTTTTCGTATCTCATTCCGATAATCCTCAGAACAAGGTATAATTGTTAAACAAAAGTCATTGCCCTTGTCAAAAGTGGCAATATTTGCAAATTAACTTTCATAGAATTGGGATTTTTTTATTTTTGAAACAAAACAAATTTGGAGTCCGTTTTGAGCAGAAGACTGTTCTTCCATGGCTTTCCCATATTCATGTTACGACTGGATCTGTAAATTGGAAAACATGTTGTTTCACTAAAGAGTCAAAGTAAAGTCTTTGTCTGCTTGCCAGTAGCAATGGTAAGTATCACAGTTTGTTTTCAACATTAATAGAACTGCACATGAGTACACACATGTACAGAACGTGCGCACACCTTACGCCTGCACACACACACACACACACACACACACACACACACACGTACATACACACACTTCTCAAATTATAGTGATGACTATCAGAAACATTGCGCCTGGCTCCATCATACTGCAGTTTTAATTGTCGGTTTTCAGGTTTTCGAAAGTCTCAGCACAATGTATCACTACCGGTATAAGGAAAAGGCAGTGAAGCTTGCTCATACGTGAGCAATACTGGAAAGATTTATTTATTTATTTTGTTTATTCAATTGTTGTTTGCTGTTGGGAGCAGATGCGGTCGTATACTTCATGCATCCCTACTTTCAATTAAATCAGTCTCCACATTTGTTTTACTCTTAATATTTTGAAGGTAAGGCTGGTGTAACAACCTGGAAGTACGTACACTCAACTTTGAGCTCTCTAGCCTGGGTTCGAATCCTGATCCAGTTATAAACTGTCACCCTAATGTTTTTCAGACAGGGTGAGGCATCAGTGTGTGTCCTGTCTATCAGACGAAGCCTGGTGTTGGCTTAGTGGTTTGGGTGGCGGCTTGGGATCCTAGGGTCCTGAGTTCAAGCCCCGTTGGCCGCTGAATTAAAATACACCAGGAGGTTGACTCAGCCTGTCATCCTTCCGAGGTCGGCAAAATGAGCACCAGTGTACTGGTAAGGGGGACACTGCATCAGCGGCATAGCCACGTCCCAACCAATGATGCAGCCAGCAGCCACAGGCTGCACTCGATAGAGAAAGAGAGAGTCTATCAGACGGATGTTAAGCTGGGTGTCCCATCTGCTAATATTAGTTGGTGGACAATAAAGATCCCACGGTATTCTTTTCAAAGAGTAGGCGAGCTATCGTCGACACCCTGAACAAATTACAAATTCCTGCCCTGACTAATTCATGGGAAAGTGCAACTTAGGCAAATCACCGAGCATAACCCAATGTCAAAAAACGGCCTCAACAGCACCAATGTGCTGTTAAGAAGAGCCTGGTGCGTGTCACATTATCATCATTTTAAAGGTCTTTTCTTTCCCATTTACCTTTTCAGCGCAGGCAAACTGTATTGGCCATGATAATGGTGCAATGGTGATGCAACACATGCATGATGGGCTGAATGCCCATTTTACAATTGTAAATTATTCTGGTAAATTCCTTGAGAATCCTCATATGGAGGTATGAAAAAGTGATGGATTGTCAATATCTGTGTGAAGCCGTGTCACCAGTGTGAGGGAAGGCATTTGTGATTGGATTGAAGCAGGGAAGAGGCAAGAGATGTGTGGAAGTTGAGAAAGAAAGGAAGATGTTCATATTATGTAAGGTGGTTCATGTTACTCACAATGTGAACATGAGGCAGACCAGTGTGCAGATAAGCATGAGGACTTGGTTAAACATGGCCGACTGCGTACGCTGGATCGCTCTATGAAGATCATTCTATGAAACAACAAAACACCAGCATATCTCAATGTATTCCAGGAAAGACAACATGACATGGTGGGCGAGCTTAATTGACAGCCATAAAGAGTAAAGTGGCGCAAGATCTGTCGTGAAAGGTGTGAGATGCTATGTACAACCTCCATGGTACTGGCTATATGCCTCGTATCTAAAATAGTCATCACACCAGAGAGCACGATTGCTGATGCTATAGCAGGCAATTTCAAGTCCAAATATTCAGCACTATGTACTGAACAAAACGATGGAATATATCTCACACATACACACACACACACACACACACACACACACTACACTCTCACACACACACACACACACTTCTCAACACACACACAACACCACACCCACACACCTCTCACACCACACACACAATCCACACACACAGACACACACACACACACACACACACAGTACACACACACACACACACACACACACAAATTCTCTCACACACACACACACTCACACTCTCTACACACACACACACCACACACACACAGACACACACACACACTCACACTCTCACACAACACAGACACACACTCACACATTCTCTCACACACACACACACACACACTCACACTCTCACACACACACACACACACACACACACACAGACACACACACATACACAGTACACACACCACACTCTCTCACACACACACATAGACACACACACACATAGACACACACACATACACAGTACACAAACACACATACACAGTACACACACACACACATCAGACACACACACACACACATAGACATACACACCACACATAGCAACACACATAGACCACACACAACTACATCTCACACACACACATAGACACAACACACATAGACACCCACACACTACACATACACACACACATACACAGTACACACACACAGACACACACACAACATTAGACACAACAAACACACACACACACACACATAGACACACACATAGACACACACATACACACATAGACACACACACTCTCTCACACACACACATAGACACACACACACATAGACACACACATACACAGTACACACACACATACACAGTACACACACACACAGACACACACACACATAGACACACACACACACACAAACACACACACACGTCTTGCCCCACCTTTCCTATCGAGGGAATCTTGCATTCGCTTTCCTAACAGGAGTATCTTGCCCCACCTTTCTCAAGAAGGGCAAACAACAGCTTTCTAAACAAATTATATTTGTGTAAAATCTGTGAGAAAATTACAATTAAACAATAGCATAATAGTGAACGTGCAGGTCAGAAAGATATCGATTGTTGGTAGAAGTTAACCGGGAAGTGGGACGATTCAATCGGGTTTGCGGTTTCCAGTTACTTCAACGTTTCTACTCATCACATCATTCTGTACATTCTTAAAAACCGTGCATGTAATTGCAAAATGAATATAATGGTAACAGGGCGGGAGGCGACGATGGTTCGTCAGGGCGCATGTTATTGTACGAAGCCCTACCGTAAAAACCGATCTCTTCGTCGTCAAAATTGACCAATCAAATCGGATATTTTATATGTTGTACTTATGGACATTAGCACAGCTTCTCGGAAATGAAATTGCGAGAAAAAAAATCGAGAAAAAAATAAAATAAATAACAAGTTCAAGAGGGCGTGGGACGTCCCACCACAAGGGGTGTGGGGCACCCCTCATACAAACAAGGACAAATGTGTCCAAGAACCGCGTCCTAAAGGTTTTGTCTTCACCAGAAGAAGAAGAACAAGAGGAAGAAGAATTAAAAAAATAAGTAAATAAAAAAACAACAACAACAACTTCCGATATTTCGTCACGTGCCGTCACGTCACGTCCGTCATGGACGATCTTCGTTCATGACGAGAAAATAGTGTATTTACGAAATCACAATATATTAAATGGAATAATCTTTAAATAGTAACGTGAACTTGTCGAAACTTAAAAGGAAATGTCCGAATATATTTAAAAGTTGATGATAGACGCTCTCAAAAGGCACCGTCAATGCGAGGATGTGTACAGGTGTTTAGTATTTAAGGAGATCCGAATCCTGTGTATAAAAGAGCAGAGTCCAAAAGGTTCTGTCAGAAGAAGAAGAAGAAGAAGAAGAAGAAGAAGAAGAAGAAGAAGAAGAGTACTTGGAGCAGCGCTCGCCTAAACAAAACACAACTGGACTAGACCATGATATCTAGCTTGGTGTCCAAGTTTCATCAAGATCGCATCAAGATCGCATCAAACGTCACGGAGCTATGCTCTGGAGAGGGTCACAAACAGACAGACACAGACACAATGAAAATAGTGGTCACTGTTGGCACCTGCGAACCAAAAATTGAGGTACGTTGATAAAAAAATAACGAACATTATATGTATAAGCATACATCAACTGAGGCTCGATTGCTATCCTGGATGCAGTGCACCATTAACTAGAACGGGCACTCAGTAGAGCGCATACCTTCGCCAACGCTACATTTTGCCCCCCTCCCCAGAAACCGTTGATTGTGAGGGTATTTAATCCCATACAACATCTGCCATCTCATATGTGTTTAGTGATGGCTTAAAAACATTAAATTTCCTGCTGTTTGACACTGATTCACGTACATTGTACAATTTCTGTATGAACTCCCTGACCTTTTCGGGTGTCGTGTCAAGTCAATCTGATGACAACTGGTCACTTATAAGAAATTATTTTCTGGCATTTTAGGGGCATTTTGCACCAACGAGTTTCTGTTTTTCTAAATAAGTTATTTATTGTGAACAACAAACATTCATTTCAGAAAGTATGACATCTGAAATACTATTCAGCTGTGTGTACTATATGTAGAGCGTATGACATTAGCTAGTTGCACGATAGGGGATTGAAGTACTATCGATAAATAGAACTATAAGTTGTGAAATACGCCTCTCCTGGTGCCAAAGTCCCATTGGTTTGCATGGAGGAACTATGTTTTTGCCTGCTAATCCGTTTTTATTACCTGCATCCTCAACTGTAAAATGTGCATATCTTTTATTTTAATATCTTCAAATTGCACCAGCAGCCGAAAGTATCATGGCACATAAAGAATGACACATTTGAAGCACACATCAGGTGATCCTGCTTTTTTTAGAATGGTTGACATCAGCTGGTTTAGAATGGTTGACATCAGCTGGTTGTGGTTGCGCAATCCAAAAGTAATAAGTCAGCTGGCTCCTAATTTATAAAAAGGAACATTTTTTGTTTAGTGTGCGTACGTGCCCTAAGGTATGCACATTTTTAAGTTCAGTGACCCCCCCCCCCCCCCCAATGCTTTAAACTCACCAATAAAGTCACTGTCAAATATTACACTCACAAGGATAGGGAATTGAATTCTAAACATTTTGAATCTGCTTACATGCAAATTGTATAAGAATTGACCGCGTTATGATAATAAAGGTCGTTGACCCCCCTGACCTTTGACCCAAACCGCTAACAAAGGTAATGACGTCATTGTGTCATATCATATATCACAAGATTGGGCATTGAATTCACAACATTTTGGCATTGGTTGCATTCAAATTGGATAAAAATCACGCACTATGGCAAAATGACGATTTTGACCTTTTCATGACCTCGACCTTGACCTTGTACTCTTAATTTTGTAATTGGTATTAGGAGTGTGGGGAACAGAACAGTCAACATTTTGGTGTTGGTTTCATGCAAATCGATAAGAATTGACCGTGTTATGACTAAAACCGCACATTTTGCAATGTCGTGACCCCCCCTGACCTTTGACTCCCAACCGCTAATAAGGGTTATTACGTCATTGTGTCATGTCACATATCACAAGATGGGGCATTGAATTCTGAACATTTTGGCATTAGTTGCATGCAAATTGGATACAAATTGACCGCGCTATGGTAAAAGACGATTTTGACCTTTTCATGACCTTGACCTTGACCTTTGACCCGATCGCTCCAACATCTAATCAAATGGTCCTCGGATAATAACCAATCATCCCACCAAATTTGCTGCGATTCAGTTCAATACTTTTGGAGTTATGCGAATAACAAAACAAACAAACACACATATTCACAAATAAATAAATACACAGCGATCAAAACATAACCTTCGCAACAAAGTTTGCGAAGGTTAACAAGAGCGGCACTCGGCAGAGTGCATACCTCTGCCAGGCTGATCAGTTTACGTTTTGTATCCAAATGCTAAAACTTAATTGGCTTGTTCTCATCACCTAACCAACTCCTCCACCAAGTTTCGTCCGAATCCGTCCATAACTTTTTGAGATATCATGCCATATATATTGGTTTTAGCCGTCTCTCAATGGTGAAGAATCACATTTAAAAATATACCATCAGAGATGGGGAATCCTCCACCATTGAATGAAAAAGGTCATACATATTCCAGATAATGAGGGAGGTGAATTGGAAACAAGACACCATTTGGTCATCATCTCGAAAAAGTTCCCCAGGGGTGAGGAACGTAGTAACCAAAAATAATTGAAATCAGATAAGCGGTTTTCCATTTATTACAAAAAAACATTTTTTTCAAGATGGCCGCCCCAGTCGGCCATCTTGGATCCGGCCACACCCAAAATCAATAGGGTTCTTCCTTTTCAGGTGGTACATGTGTGACCCAAATTTCAAATCGATATGGCGAACAGTTTATGAGTTATCGCACTCACAGCTATAAATGTTGATTCCCAGACGGACGGACGGACGGACAGCTGGACGACCTGGGTGACAACAATATCCCCCTTCCGCCACGCGGCGGGGGATAAAAAACTCTCGGTTCCAGATATGGATTTGGATCTTCACCAAAATCGAATAATTTTGTTGGTGTCATCTACCCAAGCTCTCCACCAAATTTCCTTTGAATCCCTTGACAACTTTTTGAGACATTTTGTTCACAAACAGACAAACAAACAGACAGACAGACAGAAAGACAGGAGTGAAAACATAACCTCCATCCTCGTTTGGTGGCAGAGGTAACGCTTTTCTAACTTATTAAGTTAAGAACAAGATTTATCAAATACACAGACACTGAAAGGGCAATTTGGCCTGACACGGTTGTGGCACAACTTGAACAGCATCTGATATGTCCAACATTGTGATGAGGCAACAACATACTGATTGATGAAGCAATTATACTTGAATAAAGATGTTTCCTCCATTGTGCTGACTAAAACACATCCAACATACACTCAGTAAGTCTTTTTGCAATGACTCAGCGTTCCCTGGTGGAGGAGGCGTTATTACAATTACCTAAAAGCGCATCTTGATAACAGCAAGACATCGCGAGTGAGAGAACAAAACGTACGGAATGGGTGCACCAATGTCTCATCAAAACCATTTCAATCAGGTAAACGCATCAATGGGAAATTTTAAGGTGAAGAGGAAACAGCTTTAAGTGGTTTTTCGAGAAACAGCGTGTCAATGGGCTGTTATTTTTCTCTGTGCGAACAAACAATTGGCTTCTGTATGGCGAGACAGGAGGTTTTCATGAAAACTATTGGCATTTCGTGGTAAAAAAAAAGCTGTTTCCTTGAAATTTCCACTTCACGCTCTTCATTTTCACAATGTCCAGACCAAAGGCTTTGATAATAGAAATAATGAAATTGGAGAATGAGTTTAACTCTTTTATTCCTGTCAGTTTCCCATTACTCTGTTCAACCTTTTTTGTTCACTCCATAATTGTGTATTATACAATAACAAGGCTGAAACTCTTTTGAAAATAAAATATTGGAACAAATCATTTTTAAATTCCAAACTTCTGCAGAGATCTTAAATTCAAAAAAATTGCAAATTATAAAAAAGATACAGTGTATTACATCGGTTTCTTACAATAGTGGATCCAAACTGCCCAAACTTTGAACGATGGATCCGACCCTCATGATATTCTTATCCAATGTTAAAAAATAATGTCTATTCAAATAAGAAAAAAATAAAAAATAAAAACCCACCAAGAACTGCACAAAGCACTACTCCAAGCGATTTTTAAACAGTATAGAACAATGAGACGATGTCTGCTCTATCCTGTTTACAATATCTGTGCAGGACAACTTTGTGCAATTTCACGTTGGCTTTGTCTATTAAATTCTTGAGTCTGGAAATTCGGTGGTTCAAAACCATGAGTCATATCAAAGACTTTTTTTGTAATGCTACGTGCTGCTTTCTTGCTTGGTGCTCAGCATTTAAAAGGATACAGCATGGAATAATAATGCTGGGAAGGCAATGGCAAACCACCGAGTACAACCCTTGCCAAGAAACTGCTTTGGCCGAGAGGTATGCACACTCGCCTCTGAGCTGCACACTCTGCGTTTGAATCTCAGCCTGGCTATAAACTGTCATCCTGGTCCATCCAAGGGACGGCACCACACATTTATGAATCGCAGGCAGGGTGATTCATCAAAGTGTGTTCCATCCCTTGGATGAACGTTAAACTGGCGTCCCGTCTATCAGTATTAGTTAGTGAGCTAAATGAGACCAAAGAGTTGGCAAGTTATCGCCAGCACCCTGAACAAATTACAAACTCCTGCTCTGACCTACAGGAGACACTGCATCAGGTGGACAGCCACACTCACAGCAATGATGGAAACGTTTCTCATGTGTGCGCCGTAATGATGGTGATGATCGGTTGTGTTTGTCGAGTCAAGTCTGGTACTGTCAATATCTTTATCTGCGTGTGTGTGTGTTGTGTGTGTGTGTGTGTGTGTGTGTGTGTGTGTGTGTGTGTGTGTGTGTGTGTGTGTGCATGATTTGTGTTCCAGCTCTTCCCCGAGCCTGAGACCATGTAAGAAATAAAAATCGATATGTTAATATAAAACCTATTCTGCTTCATCTGGAAATATAAATTATATTCATCTTCACATAGCATTGTAACATAACAAATCTTCCATTGCCCTTTCCTTCATTACATCCACTCACGATCATGTTTTGAAGAGCCAGTTTGGCGAGCCAGCAATTTAGGAAAACTGGGATGAAGATGTTACGAAGAGGCGGCCAAAAGATCTTGGAAAGGATGAGGATGGAGAATACAGACAAAAGCACAATAAGTACAAGGAAATGTTTCTCCTACCTTTCCTAACCCAGGCACAACTGCACAGATGTCACTTTAACTCAATTTCCTTGGTCTGAATCTCTGGCATTTGCCGTTTTCACTTGGAATGCAATTCGAGTCAAACGGTAAATCTGCAGCAATCGATTCCAATTTCACTCTTGTTAATACCAACACTGTTCGAAACTCACTTTGTCTCTCATTTTCACAATTTTCCATTCCTTACATGAATCCTTTATCCCTGGCCTGATTCAAAATTTGTGCACACTACAATAGCTTACTGAGACACTATATACAGGAGGTTCTGTGCTTATTTTTACATTTAGTGGAACACATATGCGCTTATTTTCCAGATGTGCTTACCATGAATGGTCTTTATCATAAAGGGTCATAAAACACCCTTTTACAACCCTTTTTCAGTTTTCAAAGCCTTACTATCATGTTTTAATATGCGCTTATTTTTAATGTAGAAATAAAATAGGAAGGCCCGTGTGTGCTTATTTTTCATATGTGCTTATATTCATGCATACGCATATTATCCAGATTCTACCGTGTGTGTGTGTGTGTGTG
>CM068966.1:64374282-64388154 GCA_035128595.1 Eptatretus atami | reverse complement strand
ATATATACATTTCCTGAACCTCCACCAACATCATATATTTGTGAGAAAATGAAATGAGTCACGGATGTGTCTTCTGCACGTTGTTTATGGTGACAAGCTTTTGGCCAAATAAACCTTCTTTGTCGACAAGAACAGCAGGCATGCATATGAGCTAATGGTGCAATATTGACACAATATACAATATATACCAAATATATAAAATTACCCCATGGTGGGGGTGACGGTCATCTCTATAATGTTTTTTACTATCATAATCGATGAACCGTTGCCAGATATCTCCTAAAATGACAGACTAGATAGGTTTTGAAAATGGTGACTTCACAACTTTTCGTGACCTCGTGACCTTGACCCTGACCTCGAATCGGGGAAAAATATGTCGTTGGGTATCACTCATCGACCTCTACCCACATACCAAATTTCATCAAGATCGGAAGTAAAAAGTTTTCTTTGTACCGGGAGGTGTTTTTGACCATCTTCCAGGTTACGTGGCGGCCAAACGGGACGGAAATTCAAAAATCTGTCCGGTTAGCTACAACATAATATTTTTTACTATCATAATCAATAAACAGTTGCCGAATATCTTGTAGAATGGCAGACTAGATAGGTTTTGAAAATGGCGATTTTTATAACTTACGTGACTCATGACCTTGACTGATGACCATGACCTGACCCGACAAGTTATTGTTGTGTTCGTGCAACACTCATCGACCTCTACCCACATACTAAGTTTCATCAAGACGCGGAAAGAAAAATTGTTGACAGACGGACGTACGGACGGACGGACGGACGGACGGACATTGGTCCGGCTTTATTAGGTCATCTCAGTAGAGATGACCTAAAAATGGATACCAAAAGGTAATGGCCATGGCTCTCACCTTCCTCAATGGGAGTGAACGTACAGGAGGAGCATATACACACATACATATATAAACATACACCTGTGCATATTCACATACTACTTATATTTTATATACATGTGTACACCACACACACACACCACACACACACACACACACAACATACACACACACACACAACACACACACACAACACAACAGCTGCATAAGTGAAGGAGTTAAAGTGTGTTAAAGTGAATGAGTTGAGGTACTTTAGAATGAATGAGTTGGAAGCTGTCGAATGTAAACTTGATGGTTGGATCCATCAAATTGAATTCATCAAGTTTCAATTCGACAGCTCACAGTCCGACGTTTACTTTCTAGACACATCGCTCACACTTCAAAACAACAGATTTGAAACAGAACTATACGCCAAACCAATAGACACACACTCTTACCTTATCTCATCTTCATCTCACCCAAAACATACAATTACAAGCACACCATACACTCAAGCAATCAGAGTAAGATGTATATGCTCAACAAAAAAGGCAGAATAAACTTGTCTCCCCCAATTAGAAACACACTTCATTGCAAGACATGAAGACCCTCACTCTGTAAAATTAGTCATAAACTGAGCAAAACATAGACCTCACACAGACCTCTTGACCTACAAACCTTAACCTGCAACAAACTGTGTCCCACTGGTAATGACCTACTTCCCTACCAGCATTCTAATTGTCAAGTATTTATTGAATAAGGCCCTTCCTCTACTCCATCAGTCAGAAACACTCTACACTACATTTCCTGAACCTCCACTAACATCATTTTGACATGTCCAGACACGCAAGGACCTTTTGATAAAAGCAAAACACCCACAGCCACAAAGCAAAGAAACTAAGACTCCTGGCTTCCACAATTCCACAGCACAAAAAAATGCATCACACACAAACATATATAATATAAGAACGAAACAAATTCCACAGTTCTACCACTTAACAAAAGTACCCCCATCACCTCCTATATGGACTGTAAATCCAAATGGGTCATATACCTGATCACTTGTCAAAGATGAACAAAACAATACATTGTAAAGACTGAGAACGCACTCCGTACACGCTTTAATAACACACGGTCAGAGATTAGAAATTTTCACACCAATCAGGGAAAATATCTGCCCCACATGTTTCATTTTAATCTACCAGATTACTCAATTGATGATATTTAAATCTCGGCCATCGAAGCAATTGCAAATCAATCACACACCACGATCCTGAGACGTGAGTCTTTTTGGATAAACAAACTTCAAACAAAGTCCTCTCATGGTTTAAATGTTGATGATTAATGCATGTTCCAACTCATTCAGTCTAAAGTACCTCAACTCATTCACTTTAACATGCTAACTCATTCACTTATACAGGCAGAGTGTGTATGTGTATGTGTTTGTGTATGTGTATGACTATGAATATGAGTAATATGTGAATATGTACATGTGTATGTATGTATATATATATATATATATATATATATATTATATATATATATAGTATTATGGATTTCAGAATCAGATCTGACTAATGCACACAAAATCCAGTTCCTCAGATAGTTATTTCCATAAATGTATATTCAGAATTGACCCATCCCCTTTGTCTGGTGGGATTCTAACTCTTTGACGCACTGGTGAAGGGTATAGAACAGATTCCCTGTCAAATGGGATGGCCTTTTCCCCTTTACAACACGTTTATGCACGCAAGAGATAGCCGTTGACCAATGGAGACTCATTCTACCCCCTATCCATCAGGACACTTTGGACTTACAGGATATTTGATTAAACACACCATGGGTTTTCACATTTCATTCATTCTGACGGTCAAATATGGCTGTGGATCATTTACCTCACCCATCTCTCTTCCATTGAAGTTCGACACCCACCTCTATTTCACCGACGTTGACTTCCAGCTTTTTCCATTGACGCCCGACACCCCGTTCGGCAGCTCCATGGATGCTGGTTGGCTCCTGCTTATGTCAGGCCGAACGGGGAGGCAATGGCCACCGTTGACGTCTTGTGAGCACCCCACATTTCTGCTCCACAATTGCGGCAAATGGCCACCCTTTGGTTCCCGTCCAGTGCCCCAAACGTAGCGTCGTGGGCTGGGCCTGTGTTGATTGGGGGTTGCATCTCTCTCAATGGTAAGGAAGAGATGATCGCGAGATTGACGGTTGGAGGTCACGTGCAGCGATGCGCCAACATGCAAGCTGGATTTGACTGAAGTCTGCTTGAGGCTCCGCCCACACTGGTCGCCTCTGAAAATGGCGGGTGGACCATCGTCCTGACAGTTGGTGACAGTTGGTGATAGTTGGTGACAGTTCCTGACCATTGATGACAGCTCCTTACAGTTCCTGACCGTTGCTGACAGCTCCTTACAGTTCCTGACCATTGCTGACAGCTCCTTTAGGTTCCTGACTATTGCTGACAGCTCCTTACAGCTGTCTGTGAGTT
Source organism: Eptatretus atami (assembly GCA_035128595.1). Classification (NCBI taxonomy): domain Eukaryota; kingdom Metazoa; phylum Chordata; class Myxini; order Myxiniformes; family Myxinidae; genus Eptatretus; species Eptatretus atami. The sequence goes on along the minus strand of CM068966.1, from coordinate 64,384,818 downwards.
GCAGCTCCTTACAGCTGCCCGTTGGTTACGGCTCCTGATAACTCCTGGTGGTTGGTGAAGGTTGGACTGTTCCTGGTGGTTCTGCTCAGCACCTGCTCTTGGCGTACCTGATTATTGGCGTACCTGATGGCGTGCACGGCGAGGCAGGGAGCTGGCAGCGGACCAAGGCACGAACACACATTTTGGAACATTTTATTGGACGCACGATGACTTCTGCCTTGGTGAACCGAGACCGAATTTCTTTCCCCACTGAATGATCTGCTGGGTACCCTTGTCTCGTGTTCAATTGGTAAATAAGCCATAGTGATAAGCATCTGCTCTTTGTCTGTTTTTCTATCAATGCCTGTTGAATTCTTTATTTGTTTGAGATTATTTTGATTGATTTGAATTCATCAATTTACACCACAAGGAAATAAAAAGTTTGTCAGTTTATATATTTTTCTAATTAATAAATTGCTTGTTGACGTTTCAACCTGTCCGTGCTTGTCTTTTCCTTCCATTGATCCAGCATTGTCAGAATCTAGATAGACTGGGATGTAGTTCCCAAACTAATTAACCTGTCATAGTCGGCGGGCACCAGTGGTAAATGCTCGGCCGCCTTACTTAAGATATAATCAAGATAAGATTGGTGCATCGCCGAGGACGCGTCCCCAATTCAGGAAGCCATGTGACCTCTAGTTAAACGGCAAATTAGATGGTGGACACTGGAACTCGTGCTTAACTCATTGGCGTTTGTGGTTGTAAAGCAACCCACGGTACCACAGAGTTAATTGTGAGCGGCGACCACAGGTCCGGTTCTTCCGAGGAGAAACGAGGATTAACCCCCTCATAATACACTCAGTACCCATAGCAGTAACAATATATATATTTACACACATATATATATATATATATATATATATATATATATATTATATATATATATATATATATATATATATATATACACACACACATATATGTTACGAATTCGCGCCCGCCAGCGTGCGATCGGCCGCGTAACTCCAATCGCAACCGCGTCGCCACCGGACGGACAATTCAGTCGTGACCCTCCTGGAACTACCGCCAGGAACCAGTCACGGGTGGAGGTTTAACCTCACACAGCCAGTCCGCATTCTACCACGCGAAATAGGGTGAATCGCCGAATGTCGATATACCTAAGTACCCGCGCGGGTAACCTACCGAGGGCTGCACCGCGCCGTGGCAGGTTACCTGCCCCCCCCCCCTCGGTGGTCGGCGAGTCGCGACGTTCCGCTCCCACGACCGTCAGCATGGTCGCGCCTGGTTCCGGCCTCCCCAGTGACTGGCAAGCCTCTCCGGCGCTCCTCGTCGGACGCGCAGGTCCATCACACAGCCGGCACTGCTGCGCCTTCCGTCCGCGTCTCCCACCACCAGGCCGCTCACAGGACCCGAGCGCAGGAACCAAGCGAGGAAGGGGGGACCAGCGCAAACGAGAGCATGAACCAAGCGAGAGGAAAAATAAAGACCATCGACCGAGAAGAGCTCTAGTTATGACCACCCGGCCAGCTTCGCGTCCGGTCCGCCCTTTATAGCGCGGGGCTCCGCCTTCGCTCCGCCCCGTTCTGGCTCCACCTTCCTTCTAGAAGCTTCTCGAAAAGGAGCGTGCCCTCACTCCGACCGCCTCACGCCGTGCATCCACCAATCGGAAGCGAGCTGCCCTGCCCCCTTCCCTTCACACCAAGCGCGGGGAAAATAGGCGGGAAAACCCGCGCGTCATCGCAGTTCCTTCCTTGGCGCCTTTGTTTGCCGTTCTCGGACGGTTTTCGACGCGCAAAGGGTGGTAGCGTGCTCTGTCGTTCCAAAATAACGATAGATAAAGAAAAACGGCTATCTCAAAGAGTCGCAGCCCGGTGTACACGAAGAATTCCCTCTAAACAACGGTGGGGTAACCTATCTGCACATAAACTTACCGGGATAACTGATTAAGGAACCTTTATGATGTATTGCGAATTTCCACAGCCGTAACAATATATATACACACACATATATATATATATATATATATATATATATACACATATATATATATGTATATATATTTGACACCTCCCACACTCCTCGAGCCGAAGGAGCTGCAGAAAGCAACCCAAGAAGACTTACACAATTTAAGCACTTTCTGTTTCGAACCTTCCCAGAGTTCCTCCACAACTATAAAAATGTTCACACACAATACACACATCAGGATCCCAATGTTACACCCCCTCAGCTACCAGACCTGATGATATATATTTTACGTGTGTGTGTGTGTGTGTGTGTGTGTGTGTGTGTGTGTGTGTGTGTGTGTGTGTGTGTAAATATGTAATATCGGGGACCTGCGGAACATCCGCACAATGTAAAATGTGACTTTAGTCATAACACCCCCCCCCCCCCAAAAGCCACAACATCACTCCACAAACTCTGTCCCATCACTGCTTCCCCACTACCCCACCACCCCAATACAAGTCCTCTCCCACCTCCCTCCATCTAAGGCGTCATCCTCTCCATATTTCAAGCCTATAAACACCCCTACCCATGCCACCCCAAAACAACTCTGACACCTCCCCCCAAAAGTCCTCAACCCCCCCCACAAATCCTCAACCTCCCCCTCCCAACTCTAACTCTCCATCTTTCTCCCTCCCCCCCAACCAACCCAAACTCTGTCCTCCTCACCTCCCTATCCACTCCCCAGATCATGAAAGCAAACCGGTATTTTCACATTGAAACAGCAGAATAATTGACACTTTTCCCTCCTTATCATGCTATTCCTGACTTCACAGAACCGCAGTCGAAACAGCTCCTACATGTAATGGCCCATCACGGTCTCCTGCCCAACTCACAATCATGCGAGACATCGGAAACTCTATGGAATTGCAATGATCAAGTTACCATTAGACCTGGAATCCAATTATCTTCTTCCTGATGCATATATCCACATCGTTAAAAGTAAATAATGATGGATGTTTTCTTTCACAATGTCACAAGTCCTCAAAAAAAGATCTTGATGATGACATGGGGTTTACGGTCCCTGGTCGAGTCACTTAAGAGAAAATAGTCGAAAATAATAGCACGAACCTGCGTTACCTCCATGGTGAAAACCCTGCTCGAGAGTTTGTTTATATATATATGTATATAATATATATATACATATATAATGTATATATACATATATATACAAAATTATACATATATATTTATATGTATAGATATATATATATATATATATATATATATATATATATATATATATATATATATATATATATATATATATATACAATAGCAGGGTATGCTTACACATTGTGGAAGCATACCCTGCAGAAAAAAAGCAGAAAAAAATTCTTATCCACAATCCTAAATACCATGTTTGAAAACACACTCATCCTTAATGCCTCGCACCACTTTTTAACTCTAATCATTATCATTTATTCCTAAACACCGTTGTTGTTGCTCTGAGCCATATTACTTAATCCTAAACACGATAATTACAGCCAGCTTACACATTGTGTAAGCATAGCAACCGTTTCTCCCCATTGTCTCGGGTCGCTCAACTACATTTTATTTTTCATTGATTTATTTTCATTTTTTAATTTATTTAGATTTTCATTTATGGATGCTTTCCGATGGTTCTGTGATTTTTTTTCCTTGTGTATCGGCTTTGCTGTCCGTCGGCATACAAAATTACCGTGCTTCCCCATTGTCTCGGATCACTCACCTGCATGTTTTTTCATTTATTTATATTTTTATTTATGGATGTTGTCTGATTCTTTGATTTTTTTCCCATTGATGTGGCCATCAGCATGCAAAATTTCAGCTTTCTATGTCACCCCAAAAAGGTACTGATCTTTAATACCAGTCAGTGAGTCAGTCAGTCAGTCAGTGAGTCAGTAGTTTGAAAGGCCTTCATATAATGTGTGTATATATATGCATACATCCTCAACTCAACCCTTCATTTTCACTTTTGGAATTAAAGTAGGTCTTTTAAGAAACCAACAGAGAAAAAGCAGACCTTAGGTCTAAATTTATTCATAATTTATCGTGCATGCTAATCACTTATTATCTTTCACAACCGAGTAACTGTGGCTTGTGCGCCAAACATGTTCATTATACATAATACAAGGTTGAGCTCAACTCCTCTCCACTTCCTCATCAATTCTTTCCCTTTTCTACTCTTCATCCTGCATTCCTTTTAATCTCTTTCAAGAAGACGTCCTTGAACTCCTTTCAAAGTGGGCACTTTTTCCATGATGTACTTTGTGGGGGTGTGTGGGGGCGTTATGGGCCAAGGGAGGAGTAACTAGTAGTAGATTCATTATTTATTTATATGCAGCCTTGTTGGCCCACCATGTCTCTAAAGGGCCGGCCTCGCTCATGGCTATCACTATTCCACATTTTGCCGACCATCGAAGGCTGACAGGATGAGTCAACCCTCCTTGGTGTTAAATTCCTGGGGGAAACAGGGACCTTGACTCAAGGACCCTAGAATCTTAGGCCAAGCACCTTCACCATTTAAGTCAACACCAGACCTAAAAGATATAGATAGCCCTAGCTGTGTTTAGTTGTGATCCTTGATCCATTTGTTAACGCTTTTCCTGATGTAAAGTCATCTCAACCTATGTTGTGTTTTGATAGATAATACTCACATGCTCTACTGGTTGAATGGTCTTTGCGTTGCTCAACACTTGTGGATTCATCTTTCTTTTCCTGTTCTCTTTGGCTCCTTTTTTAAATCATTCTAGAATCTTTTCACGCCTGCAGACTCGCCAATTGTAATTACAAGATCCTTTAACCCATGCTCTCACATGCTCTTTGTCTTTCCAGGTAACATACTGTGAGCAGTATTCTGCAATCTCATTTAATACTGGAAATGGTAACAACAGTACCCTTTCATTGTCACGGTAATCTTGTTCTTGTTCGCATTATCTCACAGACACATTCTCTAACCACTTTACGTAACTTTTTGAGTTCCATTCTATTTTAATATTAAAATCATCAACCCATAGAGATTGGGTGGGGACATATTGTTATGATAAATTATTGATATTTTTATTATTAAATATTATTATATTATTATTATTACCACAACCCACACATATGAAGCAAAGATTGGTGGGTAAACAAAATTGGTTCATCGCCCGTCTGTTTGATCATTTATGATCGTTCAGTTTATGATCACGGAACAGCTTATTTTAAAATTGAATGTTATATTTTTAACACAAAAAATCTGCCTTTTCAAAAAACCGAGTTTTGGTTCTGGACTTTGTCCCGATCGCACATCACAAGATATGAGTAATATTTTTACAACTGTCTCCTTGTCAGTCAACAGATTGAAAATCATTCCAAACAGGAAACTTCCTGTTTTTTAAAAGACGTTATAAAGACACAAACAACATTCAGAAGAAACGTAAGTTAAGGTGTTAGATATAAAGGGTGATCTAAATAGCACTGGGAAAACTGCGGTGAACCCGGAATTAATTAATTTTATATGCCTTATAATAACCCTTAACACCTTTATTCAAAATTGAATTATTTAGACTAGAACAAACTGCAGAACACAAATTGCCTTCATGACTTGCCTTCCAAGAACCATGAATATATTATATATGCATGAGAGGGAATGCCATGTTGATAAATGGGTAAATATGAGGCCACCATTATAGCTATGTATGATGCTGATTGACGCTGCATTCTATGGGGATCAATAAAGCCCCCATCTCGTAAACTGGAACTCAATGTCGTCTTTATTACATTGTATAAGGGTGGATGGTGTGTAAGAATGCTTCAGTCTCACTGAACTTCCAGATTTTTTTAAAACGAACTTTAAAATCATTATCTAATATTACTCAAACTCTCATTCTTGTATGTATGTATGGATGTATGTATGTTCCCGAAATACAGCCAAAATGGTACACGATAGCGCAAAAATTTTAGGCCTCCTTACTCACCATTCGCCTGCGGTGTGAAGTATCAAGTTTCATTAAAATCGCGGCAACGAAAAAATTATTAAAAAATCAATTCCCGATTCAGTTCAAGTACTCTTCGGAGAATTTGATCAATGCAGACAACCTCAGCGGTATAGATCGCTGGAGCTATCTTTGTTTTTTCTTGAAATGATTTTTTCATCAACTGCTTGTTCACAACAGGAACCCAAGGGTCACGGGTCGTCTAGTTTATTATTTAAATTGAAGTACAGGAGGACCTTCCCATTCGTGGCACGATAGTTAAAACTCCAGCAAATGATGTTATGATACAAATTGCAAATATCAAAACTGACCTTCTCATAAATGCCTACAAAAGAGAAATATTTAAAATTTTAAAATAAAAAACATGCAATTCAAAATGATGAAACATGTTCAAATTCACTGTGTATCCGATGTTAGAATTCATTTTCTCTGGCTACGTTCGAACACTAGTTGACAAAATCTTCGGGCAGATCCTCCGACTTGTCTTTGGCTTCGGAAGTTTATGGACGATGTCATCCCTTCGTCCTTTAGATTTGGTACAAAATATGGTTGTCCTCAGAATCCACTCGACCCCAAATTTGTCTGCAGGAAAATGGCCTCATGTTCAGCCCCTTCTATTCATGTTAAAAAAAACAACAATTTTCAAACACTAATAACATGGGGGTAAGTTGATCCAGGCTCAATTTGCCCCACTTTGACTGGCTCACCTTACCCCACAGTGTACCATTAAATACTTTAGATTAGTCTGACCAACTAATGAATTGTAGCCGAATAGAACCGGCCATGATAAAAGCTTACTATACCAACGTTGGTTGCCACCGAAGGATGAGCAAAATCTTTAGGAGTAATTAATTCGGAAACCACACAACAGTACCTGATTCAACAAAGTTCTACTGTATTAGCCCAGAGTCAGATTTTTTTCACTGCATGTTTTCTCCTTCAATCTAAAACTCTTTTTCTTTACATCAACAATCAAAGTATGCGACTTGTTATAAATAGATGGCGACACCTTTCAGCTCTCTCCATCCTGGCATTTCCAGTAGGGTGACTCAACTTACCCCCTCTCCCGTATGTATGTATGTATGTAGTATGATCTCAAATAAATTATTTTAGGCATATCCATGACAGTATTATTTTATTAATCCTTTAAATCTTATTTCCAAGATTGGATGCATTTTACAACATGAACTAATCATGAGAAAAGTTTGTACATCCCAATTTATCCGAACCAGATGCATGCATGTAGATGTTGGCTGTAATTATCGTGTTTAGGTTGGTAATATGGCTCAGACAACGGACAACGGTGTGTTAGGAATAAATGATAATGATGAGAGTTAAAAAGTAGTGCTTGAATGAAGGATGAGTGTGTTTTCAAGCATGGTCATTTAGGATTGCTGGATAAAATTTTTTTTCAAACACAAAGCTTGAGGTGAGGTAGATAGCAAGGGGGTAGTGATCAGATACAGGAAAGTATTGATACTTGCATAGATTGGGCAGAAGATTGGCAGATGGAATTTATCCTGAAAAAGTGTAAAGTGTTGGGGATGGGAAAGAATAATGAAAATAGAGATTACATGATGCAAGGGGTAATTTTGGAGTGTGTCACACAGGAGAAGGATCTTGGGGGTGTTAAGAGATATGGAGGTAAGCAGGCAGCAAGAACCAGGCAGCTATAGGAAAAGCAAAAGAGGGTTTTAGGTTGTATTAGGAGGGGGTCAATATAAATCAAAAGAGGTGGTGTTAACATTGTACAGGAATTTAGTGAGGCCACATTTAGAATTTGTTGCAGTTCTGGTCACTACAGTTCCGGAAGTACATGGATGCCACAAACTAGATTCAGCTATGAGGAGCGGCTGAAGGAGACGGGCTTTATACACTAGAAAGAGGCGGTTACGAAGGAGATATGATAGAGATGTTTAAGATAATGAAATGTATAAGATAAAATAAGTGCAGATGAATTATTCAACAGAGTCGACAGTGATAGGACCGGGCCGTAGCCTGAGAGTAAAGAAGAGGAGATTAAGATGGTAGTAAGGTAGGGGACTTTTACTCAGAGAGTAGTTAATGCATGGAATGGCCTCTCTGGTACGGTAGTGGCAGCAGAAAAAGTAGATAAGTTTAAATTGGAATTAGATAGGTACCTGGAAGTTGATGAGATAGAGGGGTAAGAGGATGTTGACAGGACTTTTAGGTAGTTTGAGCATTGATGGGTGATTGTGTGCATGTGTACGGAGTGTTTTTTGGTGGGGGTCATGTCAAGGGGGGTTGTGTGGTTGATGTTGTGTGTGTTTAAACCAATCCCATGCCCCCTCCCCTGAGGAGAAGAAAGGAAAGAAAAAAAATTACAAAAACTACAAAAAACTGCAAAAAAAAATTTCATTAATTTATAACTTTTTTGCATTTTCTTCTTTTGATCTTGTGTGTATGGATTAGTGTGGTGTTCATGCAAGCATGATGGGCTGAATGGCTTCCACCTGTGTTGGGTTTCCTTGTTTCCTTGTTAAGAGTGAGAGTTCAAGTAGGATGTATGGGATTATTGATATGAGTCGGTGCCTCAAATAAGGTGTTCATGTGGTAATGGATAGACTCGGTGGTATAATGGTTAGAGCATCTGCTCTGAGTCTGGATGTCGGTCGTTCAAACACTGGCCTCGTCATACCAAACACTTTAAAAATGGCATGTGCTGCTTCCTTGCTTGATGCTCAGCATTTAAGAGTATAGAGCACATAACAAATAATGCGGGTGGCAATATGTATGGCAAAACCACCCGTATAATCTTTGCCAAGAAAGTGCTTTGGGAGCACCAATGCTTTGTAAAAACAATGGCTAAAGGTCAGATTTCAAACAAATTGTTTGGATTACTAATAAAGATCAGAGTTCAAACAGCTTGTTCTCGGTCATTGATCAGTGTCAGAGGCAAATAAGTTGTTTATTGTGATCATTTATTTGGATAAAGCTCATCGTTAAAAAAAGAGTTTTATCTTTGGAAAAATGGGCCAGAGTTCAATCCAGCTTATAAACACTATACTGTTTCGATTTTAGTCATTTACATATTTGTGCGTGTGTGTGTGTGTGTATATATATATATATATATCTATATATATATGTATATATTGTTACGAATTTGGAAGCTTACTGCACTCAGCATTCTGGTCCTTATAGAACAGTTATATCAGTAAGTGTGTGTTTATAGATAGAACCCGTCCCTAGTCTAATGGAATTACGTGTACGTGCACTGGGTTATTTTATAGATAGGATTTTTTTTACATCACTTACAACAACGACAACAACGCCCCTCTTCACTTTCACATGACAACACTCTGCTCGCGGCATTCTTCGCGTGCTCGCCAGCAAGCGCGCGCGTGGCGGAGTCTAACATAGGCATGGCGTCCCTCTTTAGCCAATCGGCAAGAAGTGGGCGTCTCACCCACCCCGTTCCCGACTCAACACCATCGCCATTATGCACGTGGCCAGAGGTGAGGAGTGGGCGGAGCCACAAACGCCTCTGATCGGGACTCCACCCAGAAGGGTGGGAGTTGCCCGCCTACCGTGGGCCTGTCCAATGGAGGACGGCCAGGGAATCGCGCGATGGGTCCGACCAATGAGTGGCGAGTGGCCAGGAAAAGAAGCCCCTCCCTCCTGAGGAGAAGAAGTGCTTGTCTGGACCAGCGTGAAGAGACGGTTGTGCTCGTGGCAGGAGCGTTCGGGAGACAGATATCGTGGCATTTGTCAAGCAGCCGTCATCGTGTGTGAGACCTTTCCAACCTGGCATCCAAAGCCAGTGAGTGGTCGTCGACGAGGGCTCTGCAGACGCGTCGTGGTCGTGGACTTCGGGTTGTGGGTTCGAGTCCCACCATGGTGGTTTCGAAGTCGGTGTGGCCGCACGAAGCGGACAGGAACCATGGTCCGGCTTGCGCGAGATAGACCCACGAGGTCCATCTCTTCCTGGGGTATTTGTTGTGTGCGTGTGTGTCCCTGGGCCCTGTCTTTAAGTAAAACTATGTAAGTGCTTTCTTTTGCGCATTTGTACATTTGCCTTGCCTTAGTCGTGATAACTCTGCCCTTATGTGCTCCCCTCGGTTCCCCCGATTATTGTAAATAAATTCCCCTCTTGTTGAATGTTTCAGCTCGTTTTTGTGTTTCTTTCATTGTTTTAGCGCGGTGCGTGTTGAGAAATAGCGAGGGTAAATTGTGCATTCGGTTCTGGCGGCTCTGGTAACTCCGCTCGGTTACGCCGGATCCGAGCCGTTACCGCGACTCGGATCGGATAGAGTCGCCGAGGGTTTGGTTTCCCCGGTAATTGGACGGCGTGAGTACTTAGGTAAATTGGAGTTAGACAAGTGGACCCTACCTCACGCCATCAAAATATTGGCGACCACCGGTCCTGTAAGGGACCTGTGCCTCTGCGAGTTCTCCGAGAAGCAAGATCTAGATTCCGGGTGTTCGGTGGAGCCGACTCTACTGCTCCAACTAGCGGTCGTGCTCACCGCCGCGATACCCGGCACCACAACAATATGTGTAGATGTATATATATATATATTTATTATATATTATTATGATATGTATATTATTGTAT
>CM068966.1:64352915-64373228 GCA_035128595.1 Eptatretus atami | reverse complement strand
GCCTCGTAACCGAGCGGAGTTACCAGAGGCCGCCAGACCGAATGCACAATTTACCCTCGCTATTTCTCAACACGCACCGCGCTAAAACAATGAAAGAAACACAAAAACGAGCCTGAAACATTCAACAGAGGGGAATTTATTTACAATAACGTGGGGAACGAGGGAGCACATAAGGGCAGAGTTATCACGACTAAGCAAGGCAATGTACAATGCGCAAAAGAAAGCACTTACATAGTTTTACTTAAAGACAGGGCCCAGGGACACACACGCACACACAAATACCCCAGGAAGAGATGGACCTCGTGGGTCTATCTCGGTCAAGCCGGACCATGGTACCTGTCCGCTTCGTGCGGCCACACCGACTTCGAACCACCATGGTGGGACTCGAACCCACAACCCGAAGTCCACGACCACGACCGTCTGCAGAGCCCTCGTCGACGACCACTCACTGGCTTTGGATGCCAGGTTGGAAAGGTCTCACACACGATGACGGCTGCTTGACAAATGCCACGATATCTGTCTCCCGAACGCTCCTGCCACGAGCACACCGTCTCTTCACGCTGGTCCAGAACAAGCACTTCTTTCCTCAGGAGGGAGGGGCTTCTTTTCCTGGCCACTCGCTACCTCATTGGTCGGACCCATCGCGCGATTCCCTGGCCGTCCTCCATTGGACAGGCCCACGGTTAGGCGGGGCAACTCCCACCCTTCTGGTGGAGTCCCGATCAGAGGCGTTTGTGGCTCCGCCCACCTCCTCACCTCTGGCCACGTGCATAATGGCGATGGTGTTGAGTCGGGAACGGGGTGGGTGAGACGCCCACTTCTTGCCGATTGGCTAAAGAGGGACGCCATGCCTATGTTAGACTCCGCCACGCGCGCGCTTGCTGGCGAGCACGCGAAGAATGCCGCGAGGCAGAGTGTTGTCATGTGAAAGTGAAGAGGGGCGTTGTTGTCGTTGTTGTAAGTGATGTAAAAAAAATCCTATCTATAAAATAACCACAGTGCACGTACACGTAATTCCATTAGACTAGGGACGGGTTCTATCTATAAAACACACACTTACTGATATAACTGTTCTATAAGGACCAGAATGCTGAGTGCAGTAAGCTTCCAAATTCGTAACAATATATACATATATATTAGATATATATATATATATATATATTATATATATATATATATATATACACACAACACACACGCACAAATATGTAAATGACTAAAATCGAAACAGTATAGTGTTTATAAGCTGGATTGAACTTGGCTTCCCATATTTCCAAAGATAAAACTCTTTTTTAAACGATGAGCTTTATCCAAAATAATGATCACAATAAACAACTTATTTGAACTCTGACACTGATCAATGACCGAGAACAAGCTGTTTGAACTCTGATCTTTATTAGTAATCCCAAACAATTTGTTTTAAATCTGACCTTTAGCCATTGTTTTTACAAAGCATTGGTGCTCCCAAAGCACTTTCTTGGCAAAGATTATACTGGGTGGTTTGCCATACATATTGCCCACCCAGCATTATTTGTATGTGCTCTATACTCTTAAATGCTGAGCATCAAGCAAGGAAGCAGCACATGCCATTTTTAAAGTGTTTGGTATGACGAGGCCAGTGTTTGAACGACCGACATCCCAGACTCAGAGCAGATGCTCTAACCATTATACCACCGAGTCTATCCATTACCACATGAACACCTTATTTGAGCACTAACTCATATCAATAATCCCATACATCCTACTTGAACTCTCACTCTTAACAAGGAAACAAGGAAACCCAACACAGGTGGAAGCCATTCAGCCCATCATGCTTGCATGAACACCACACTAATCCATACACACAAGATCAAAAGAAGAAAATGCAAAAAAAGTTATAAATTAATGAAAAATTTTTTTTGCAGTTTTTGTAGTTTTTGTAATTTTTTTTCTTTCCTTTTCTTCTCCTCAGGGGAGGGAGCATTGGCTTGGTTTAAAACACACAACATCAACCACACAACCCCCCTTGACATGACCCCCACCAAAAACACTCCGTACACATGCACACAATCACCCATCAATGCTCAAACTACCTAAAAGTCCTGTCAACATCCTCTTACCCCTCTATCTCCATAACTTCCAGGTACCTATCTAATTCCAATTTAAACTTATCTACTTTTTCTGCTGCCACTACCGTACCAGAGAGGCCATTCCATGCATTAACTACTCTCTGAGTAAAAGTCCCCTACCTTACTACCATCTTAACTCTCCTCTTCTTTACTCTCAGGCTACGGCCCCTGGTCCTATCACTGTCGACTCTGTTGAATAATTCATCTGCACTTATTTTATCTATACATTTCATTATCTTAAACATCTCTATCATATCTCCTCGTAACCGCCTTCTTTCTAGTGTATAAAGCCCGTCTCCTTCAGCCGCTCCTCATAGCTGAATCTAGTTGTGGCATCCATGTACTTCCGGAACTGTAGTGACCAGAACTGCACACAAATTCTAAATGTGGCCCTCACTAAATTCCTGTACAATGTTAACACCACCTCTTTTGATTTATAATTGACCCCCTCCTAATACAACCTAAAACCCTCTTTGCTTTTCCTATAGCTGCCTGGTTCTGTGCTGCCTGCTTACCTCCCATATCTCTTACCACCCCCAGATCCTTCTCCTGTGTGACACACTCCAAAATTACCGCTTGCATAACTGTTCTCTATTTTCATTATTCTTTCCATCGCCAACAGCTTTACACTTTTCAGGATAAATTCCATCTGCCAATCTTCTGCCCAATCTATGCAAGTATCAATACTTTCCTGTATCTGATCACTACCCCCTCTGCTATCTACCTCACCTCCAAGCTTTGTGTTTGAAAAAAAATTCTTATCCACAATCCTAAATACCATGCTTGAAAACACACTCATCCTTCATGCCAAGCACTACTTTTTAACTCTCATCATTATCATTTATTCCTAAACACCGTTGTCGTTGCTCTGAGCCATATTACCCAATCCTAAACACGATAATTACAGCCAACATCCAATGCATGCATCTGGTTCGGATAAATTGTGATGTACAAACTTTCTCATGATTAGTTCATGTTGTAAAACGCAATCCAATCTTGGAAATAAGATTTAAAGGAATTAATAAAATAATACTGTCATGGATATGCCTAAAATAATTTATTTGAGATCATACATACATACATACATACGGGAGAGGGGGTAAGTTGAGTCACCCCCTACTGGAAATGCCAGGATGGAGAGAGCTGAAAGGTGTCGCCATCTATTTATAACAAGTCGCATACTTTGATTGTTGATGTAAAGAAAAAGCAGTTTTAGATGAAGGAGAAACATGCAGTGAAAAAAATCTGACTCTGGGCTATAACAGTAGAACTTGTTGAATCAGGTACTGTGTGTGGTTTCCGAATTTAATTACTCTAAAGATTTTGCCTCATCCTTCGGTGGCAACCAACAGTTGGTATAGTAAGCTTTTATCATGGCCGGTTCTATTCGGCTACAATTCATTAGTTGGTCAGACTAATCTAAAGTATTTAATGGTACACTGTGGGGTAAGGTGAGCCAGTCAAAGTGGGGCAAATTGAGCCATGGATCAACTTACCCCATGTTATTAGTGTTTGAAATTGTTGTTGTTTTTTCAACATGAATAGAAGGGGCTGAACATGAGGCCATTTTCCTGCAGACAAATTTGGGGTCGAGTGGATTCTGAGGACACCATTTTTGTACCAAATCTAAAGGACGAAGGGATGACATCGTCCATAAACTTCCGAAGCCAAAGACAGTCGGAGGATCTGCCCGAAGATTTTGTCAACTAGTGTTCGAACGTAGCCAGAGAAAATGAATTCTAACATCGGATACACAGTGAAGTTGAACATGTTTCATCATTTTGAATTGCATGTTTTTTATTTTAAAATTTTAATATTTCTCTTTGTAGCCATTTATGAGAAGGTCAGTTTGATATTTGCAATTTGTATCATAACATCATTTGCTGGAGTTTTAACTATCGTGCCACGAATGGGAAGGTCCTCCTGTACTTCAATTTAAATAATAACTAGACGACCCGTGAACCCGTTGGGTTCCTGTTGTGACAGCAGTTGATGAAAAAATCATTTCAAGAAAAAAACAAAGATAGCTCCAGCGATCTATACCGCTGAGGTTGTCTGCATTGATCAAATTCTCCCGAAGAGTACTTGACTGAATCGGGAATTGATTTTTTAATAATTTTTTTCGTTTCCCGATTTTAATGAAACTTGATACTGCACACCGCAGGCGAATGGTGAGCAAGGAGGCCCTAAAATTTTTGCGCTATCGTGTACCATTTTGGCTGTATTTCGGGAACATACATACATACATACATCCATACATACATCCATACATACATACAAGATGAGAGTTTTAGTAATATATAGATAATGATTTTAAAGTTCGTTTAAAAATCTGGAAGTTCAGTGAGACTGAAGCATTCTTACACACCATCCACCCTTATACACTGTAATAAAGACGACATTGAGTTCCAGTTTACGAGATGGGGGCTTTATTGATCCCCATAGAATGCAGCGTCAATCAGCATCATACATAGCTATAATGGTGGCCTCATATTTACCCCAATACACATGTCATTCCCTCTCATGCCATATATAAATAATATTCAATGGTTCTTGGAAGCATCATGAAGGCAATTTGTGTTCTGCAGTTTTCTAGTCTATAATTCAATTTGAATAAAGGTTTAAAGGGTTTTAAAGGCATATAAAATTAATTAATTCCGGGTTACACCGCAGTTTTTCCCAGTGGCTATTTAGATCACCCTATTATATCTAACACGTTACATTAGTTCTTCCTGAATGTTGTTTGTGTCCTTTATAACGTCTTTAAAAACAGGAAGTTTCCTGTTTGGAATGATTTTCAATTCTGTTTGACTGACAAGCGGGCAGACAGTGTAAAAATATTATCTCATCCATCTCTGTGCATGTGCGATCGGGACAAATTCAGAACCAAAACTCGGTAAAACGGCAGACTTGTCTTTTGTGTTAAAAATATAACATTCAATTTAAATAAGCTGTTCCTTGATCATAAACTGACGATCATAAACTGATCAAACAGACGGCGGCATGAACCAATTGCTTAACCCCAATCTTTGCTTCATATGTGTGGGGTAATAATAATAATAATATTAATAATAAAAATAATCAATAATATTCATAACAATATGTCCCCACCCAATCTCTATGGGTTGATGATTAAATATTAAATAGAATGGAACTCAAAAAAGTTACGTAAAGTGAGTTAGAGAATGTGTCTGTGAAAGATGAATGCGAACAAGAACAAATTACCGTGACAATGAAAGGGACTGTTGTTACCATTTCCAGAATAAATGAGATCTGCAGAATCTGCTCACATATGTTACCCTGGAAAAGCAAAGACATGTGGAGCATTGGTTAAAAGGATCCATTGTATTACAATGTGACGAGTCTGCAGGTCGGTGAAAAGATGTCTAGAATATTAAAAAAGGAGCCAAAGATGAACAGGAAAGCAATAGATGAATCCACAAGTGTTAGCAACCAAAGACATTCACCAGTAGATGTGAATTACATCAAAACACAACAATATGGTTGAGATGACTTTAATCAAGGAAAAGGTTAACAATGATCAAGGATCACAACTAAAACAACAGCTAGAGGCCTATCATATATCTTTATAGGTCTGGTGTTGACTTAATGGTGAAGGTGCTTGGCCTAAGATTCTAGGGTCTTGAGTTCAAGTCCCTGTTTCCCCCAGTGAATTAACACCAGGAAGGGTTGACTCAGCCTGTCATCCTTCCGAGGTCGGCAAAATGAAGTTACTTAGATGCACAGCCGCCCCCAGAAAATGACATGGCCAAGCAGCCACAGGCTGCATATAAATTAATAAATGAATATATGTTACATCCCTCCCCCCCCCCATAACCGCCCCCCCACACCACCCCCACAAAGAACATCATGGAAAAATTGCCCACTTATGTAAAAGACAGTTTCAAATGGGAGACTCTCTCTGAAAGAGATAAAAGGAATGCAGGATGAAGAGTAGAAAAGAAGAAGAATTAATGAGGAAGTGTGGAGAGTTTGGACTCACCTTGTAATTAAGGTAAATGAGGAGCATCGTTTCTAGGAAGCTGATCAAAGCCACAGTTACCTGTGTGAAAGTAAATCATGTGAATTCATTCAAAGCACACAAATTCATGATAAATTTAACAAGGTGCTGCTTTTTCTCTTGTTGGTTCTTAAAGACCTACTTTAATTCCACAAAGTGAAAATGAAGGGTTGAGTTGAGGATGTATGACAGGTAGTGATGAAACGAAATTGTGGTAAAAGTATGATGAACAGAAACAATATTTTAAAACATGAGATGCCAAGACATCTACTCACACATTTAAGTGTCTTATCTGTTGATAAACACACCTGTGGTGTTATAGAGAGGAATAAATACTTTGATATGGGAAGATTATTGGGAGGGCAGGATAGTCTACAGGTACGAGTAGGTACTCTCCTTTGAGCTGTCTCGTCTGGGTTTGAATCCCGACCCAGCTATAAACTTCCAATCTGGTGTTTCACATGTAGGGCGATACATGTATGTGGGCACCGTCCATCAGGTGGACGTTAAGCCAGAGGATCCATCTGTCAGTACTGGTCATCGGATCCCACAAAGTCTTCAATGAAGAGAAGGTGAGTTATCGCTGACACCTTCAACAAGTTACAAATTTGTGTCCTGACTGACTTGCTGGGAGGGCAACAGCAACCGACCCAATATAACTAAATCACCCAACACAACCGAATCACCAAGCACAACCAAACCACCCAGCACAACCAAACCACCCAGCACAACCAAACCACCCAGCACGACCAAACCACCCGCACAAAAACCACAACACAACAAACCACCCAGCACGACCAAACACTCAGCACGACCAAACCACCCAGCACGACCAAACCACCCAGCACAACCAAACCACCCAGCACAACCAAACCAGCCAGGCACGACCAACTACCCAACATGACCAAACCACCCAGCACAACCAAACCAGCCAGCAAACCAAACCACCCAGCACAACCAAACCACCCAGCACAACAAACCACCCAGCACAACCAAACCAAGCCAGCACGACCAACCACCCAGACACCAACCACCCACACGACCAACCACCCAGCACGACCAAACCACCCAACACGACCAAACCACCCAGCACGAACCAAACCACCCAGCCAACCAAACTACCAGCACAACCAAACCACGCAGCAACCAAACACCCAGACACAACCAACCACGCAGCACAACCAAAACCCCCAACACAACCAAACTACCCAGCACAACCAAACTACTCATTTCAACCAAACCACCCAGCACGACCAAACCACCCAGCACGACCAAACCACCAGCACGACCAAACCACCCAGCACGACCAAACCACCCAGCCGACCAAACCACCCAGCACCCACCAGCCACACACCAAACCACCCAGCACGACCAAACCACCCAGCACGACCAAACCACCAGCACGACCAAACCACCAGCACGACCAAACCACCCAGCACGACCAAACCACCAACACGACCAAAACCACCCAGCACGACCAAACCACCCAACAACGACCAAACCACCCAGCACGACCAAACCACCCAGCACAACCAAACCACCCAGCACAACCAACCACCACAACGACCCAAACCACCCAGCACGACCAAACACCAGCACGACCAAACCACCCAGCACAACCAAACCAGCCAGCATGACCAAACCAGCCAGCACGACCAAAACCACCAACACAACCAAACTACCAGCACAACCAAACCACTCATTTCAACCAAACCACCCTGCATGACCAGACCACCAAGCACAACCAAACCACCCAGCACAACCAAACCACCCAGCACAACCAAACCACGCAGCACAACCAACCACCCAACACAACCAAACTACCCACACAACCAAACCACGCAGCACAAACCAAACCACGCAGCACAACCAAACCACCCAGCCACAACCAAACCACGCAGCACAACCAAACCACCCAACACAACCAAAACTACCAGCACAACCAAACTACTCATTTCAACCAAACCACCCTGCATGGCCAAACTACCAAACACAACCAAACCACCCAGCATGACCAAACCACCCAGCATGACCAAACCACTAAGCATGACCAAACCACCCAGTACAACCAAACAACTCGGCACAACCAAACCATCCAACACAACCAAACCACGCAGTACAACCAAACCACCCAGTGCAACCAAACCACCCAGCATTACCTTTGCCAAGAAACTGTGTTGGCAGCACAAATACTCTGTAAACAGTTGGTATAATGATGATGATCCATGAATTCATAAACTATTCCAGTTGTAGTGTCAGGAGGGGAAAAAAAAAACTGTTGTGTGATGATACAGCAAAGTGCAAACATTGTTTTGATATTGAGCATATATCAAAAACGCAAACTCAAACAATCCATCAACAAGTTTGCTTTGTTAGGGTTAGGGTTAGGGTTAGGGTTAGGGTTACCTCCATTTAAATCACACAGACTTCATTCACACTGGTTTCAATCAGAAAGCAATTTCAGGAGTGATGGTTGTCGACTCAGTGACAAAAATAACACACACACACACACACACACACAAAAAAAGTGAAGACACGATATAAATGGAGTAGTTAACAGGCCACAAACATCTTCATGGTGGTCCATACATCATGTTAACCACAGTGCATATTTTTTTAAACCAAATTGAAATTGATTCCATGGATTTATGTGTCGTGATGAAATGTGCGTTACTTAATCTATTCACAATGCAAACCATGAACCTCATGAACATTCCAAACTGACAAGAGAAACAAGACATAGGGACCTCCCTGTATGTACTCTAGGCCGACGTTCTGCAAATAAATCCATGGCCCGGCAAGTTGTTTAACAACTGCAAACATCGATTCATACAATCAAGTCTGGCAGGGTCCACCGTCGTGTTACATTTGCCTTTCCGTTGAGTTGGCTTTACTAATCGAGGTTCGTACCCTCACTATATACCTATCTATCTACTGTATGTAAGTATAGCCGTGCGAGAAACGTGGGTACGTTCTGGCTAACGAGAGAAAATCACGTGGGGTAAAACTTCCCGTCTCGCATTAATGAAGACTGTGTTGGACCAATGAAGGAAAGGAGGTGACGAGCAGGTTTAGATGAACAATTAACAGGGGTTTATTCACAAAGTGGAGAGCAAGGAAAAGCATGTGGCACAAGGGGTTTATTTACAAGGGCATCCATACAGCAGGGACATACAGTATTCATGTGGTGTGGCAAAAGACAAGGATAAAACAGCAAAGGGACAAAGAGTCGAGTTACCCTGATCTAGCTACGTTGTAGAAACTAAATTTTTTAACATCACAGGCACCACCAGATTCATTCTGCGGCAGGGTACATCAGAGAGAGAGAGAAAGATAAGAGAAGCTGACGCATTGGCGACCTCCTTGCTTACCCGGCATGAACATGCGGCACATGTTGGTCCAAAGTGCAGGAAAGGTGAGAGTGGCAGAAGTGAGGAGTAAAGGGGTGTCGACATGCATGTTCTTCTTCTTGCATATGGCAGCTTTGCTGCCAGGTAGCTATCATTTTGTTGGGGTGCGACCACGCCGCTGACGCTGTGCCCCTATACCAGTACACTGGTACTCAATTTGCGGACCTCGGAAGGATGAGAGGCTGTCAACCCCACCTGGTGTTAATTCAATGACAGACAGGGGCTCAAATTCAGGACCCTAAGATCCTATGCCAGCCACCCTAACCACTAAGCCAACACCAGGCTTCACATGGGTTTTCAAGAAGCATGAACTGGGTGCAGTGTCAGTGCTTCGAATCAGAATGGACAGGGTGCGAATCAGTAAACAATCATAAAAGAACTTTGGTCAGGCGTTGCCCTCGCTGATACTTCATTGTGCATCCACATTAGACGAGGTGGAAAAGAGAAAGAACACGCGAGGGATAGCACTGTATAATGTGTGACATTGCTGGTCTGGCCTCTCGCTCCATACTGCACCCAGACTGAACAGCGCTCGGACTGTTTGCTTCCACAGCATTTATCACCGTTCCTCTGATCAGCGATAACTAGCAAATAGCTGCAAGCTACAAACCAGCGAACCAACACCAGCAGCAACCAACACAATAGCGAACTACCAGCTAACTCTCGATTCCAGTGACTAACTTCATTATTTGAGCATCTCGGGAGGGGTGGAGTTTGGTGGGGGTTAGAGTGGATTCCCTGACTCTCGTAGGCATCATTGCCGGAAGCAAAGGTCATGCACCACCTCCTTTTCTCCAAAAGCAGTGTGCTCATTGGGTCAGACATACTCCGGTGTGATGTCACCCTCTTCATGAGCTTGTGGGTTTTGAATCATCATCCTCAATACCTCTCAGGACGTGCCGAGAACATGAGTTCCCGACTCAACATGGAGCCAACTTACAGCGGTCCCCGCCTGCCACCCGAACACCCAGGAAGGGCACGGATGGCATGCTGGATAACAGGGTGGTCTTCACTGGTAGGGAAATGTAATGAAACAGTGAGCACACACTTTCGCCCATGTGTAACTGGCTCAGTTTGTGGTGCACTGGGCTTGGGTGTGAGCATGATCCAAAGGCATCCTTTGGCAAGGTGAGATGATGACCTGGGGGTTGAGGAAGGCAGTTGCAGTGGTGAGGTGTATGGAGGTTTGTGTAGTCATTGTAGAGAGGCGTATGGAGGTTGGTGTAGTCATTGTAGAGTTGAAGTGGCACTGCCAGGCAGTGCAGATGTGTGCTGTGGGCGAAGGCTGGAAAAGCGAGCTTGAATTTTGAGTGAGATGAAAATAAAGTAGGATGTGTGTTTGAGGTAGGCAGGGTGGTTATCGCTGGCATTGAGAGAGAATTGCAATGGAAAGGCTATTGGGGTTGAAGTGGAAGTTTTATTCTGGCACACAGATTCAAATATGGTTTTGGAGTGCAAGTGGGGCAAACCCACAGTAACTAATCCCTCACAATGCATATTCTCTCTGTAACCAATTAAACACAAAGGAGGACCACTCCTAGAAAATGGCAAAATGAAATAAATGAATCGCTAAACACCGGATGGTGTGTGCCATTGCCTTGGGGTCTCGGTTACCAGAACCTTAACAATAGATAATCATCACAGGAATATAAATGCGGTTTAAAAACAAATGCAATATTAAGAAGTTTTTTTTGTCTACAGAGTCAAGGCTCATGGAAGAGTTGGAACACAGAGTGGATCAGGATGCAACAGAACAAAAGTAACAGCAGAAAGATAATGGAAAATGCCAACAGCAGGGCCGAGGGAGAAAATGGATGGAAAGGGAGAAACAAGGGATGTGGGTAACAATGAGGGGTAGAGGAGAAGGTAAGGGGTGCACAAGATGGATGCAGAAGCAAAAAAAATTGGGGGGGCTTGGGGGTTTGGGTGGTTTAAGAGGTGTAGAAAAGATCATGGTTTTGGATGGGGCCTGATCTGTGATGGTGTTGAACAGCTGTATTTAAGACCTGGAGGGAAGAATGACATTAAATGGAATGTGGAGGTTGGTTCCACAGGCAGGAAAAAAAAGAGGAAAAATGAGTGGAGGTGAGCTTTGATTTTGGATTTTGGAACTTTCACTTGAAGGGGTTGCTGGTGGATTACATGTGTCCTACAGATACCTGGGGGGCGGGACAAAGAACGGAGATGGCAGAAGGTGCAAGCCCAGAAAGGAGGTGGAAGAAGACAGAGATCATCGACTGTCTGCGATGGAAAAGTAAAAGGCCCATCGACTCAGCTTCATTGCAGTAGATTCCAATGATCTTGAAGTCTTTGATTTCCATGGCGTCAAGATGAGGAAGGTATGAGGCATTGGCAGTACTCCATCAAGCTGCAGATGAAGGCCTCGTAGGTGAGTTGGATTTCAGGTGTGCCAAGGAATGACTTTGTATGATGGAGGATGCCCATTTGATGACTGACTTTGGAGGCCAACTTTGAAATGTAGTTTGCCCAAGAAAGATCATGGTTTATAGTGACACGAGGAGTTTGAATGATTGAACTTCCTCAAGAGGATTGTTAAGAAAGTCGATCAGAGGGTTTGCCAGATGGTCCTTTCGGAGAAAGAAAGTGAAAGCTTGGGATTTGTCAGGATTGAAAGACATATTCCAAGTGTTTGACCAGCTTGTGATTTTGTCAAGGTCTGAAGAGAGGGAAGAGGCTGCAGCTTGTGTGTCTGAAAGATGAGGGATGTCACGGCAGAGGGTTTTGTCATCAGTACAGATAAAGGGGATTTTCCAGAGAAACAGAAAAATCTTTGATGAAGATCAGGAACAGGACTGGGTCCAGAACACTGCCTTGGGTCATTCCAGCCTCGACAGGGAAAGGAGATGAAAGGATTCCGTTGAGAGCCACTCATTGGCTCGGAGTGTAGAGGAAGTCAGTAAGCCGTGTGGAGTTGGCCTTGGATGCCATATGCAGATAATTTGGAGAGTAAGGCAGGATTCCAGACTGTATCAAAAGCACGAGATATGTTCAGAGAGACGGTCCTAATCTCATGTCTGACATTGAAGGCCTCGGTCCATTGTTGTATGAGTAGAAGCAGCATGCCCAAAAACCAAATTGGTGATCTGAGATGAGGTTGTTGGAGAAAAGGATGGATTTCATATCAACTGTGATGATGGATCCATGACCTTGCTGATGATTGGAAGTAAGGTGATAGGTTTGTAGTTAATGGGATCAGCTTTTGCACCTGTTATAAGTAATACAGTGATGTTGGCTGACTTCCAAGCAGATGGAAGATGACATTGGGCAAATAACAAGGTGAAACGGCAAAGAGAGGAAGTGCAAGAGCAGTAGAGCAAGTTTTTAGGACACGTGAGCTGATGCCATCCGGTCTAGTTTCAGAATCAGTCGGTTTACCAAAAACTTTGCCACCTTCTCAGGAGCAAAATTTATAGTCCAGGATCAGCTCTTGGTGGGCATGGAAAGAATGAAGGGTTGGAGATACAAAATTTGGTAGCAAACTTAGAATTGAGGCATTCAGACTTCTCACGAGAGACGTCAGCTGTGGTGTCAGTACAGGAGAGGGAAGGGATGGAGGGGGAGCATATACCGAAGAGAGACTTGATGAAGAATCACCAGATTTTTGAGGAGGGAGACAATTTTGAAAGCTCATTCTTGCGCTTGGGCAGATGTTGTTTTCTGGCTCTCCTGAGAGTGGACACACACTTGTTGCGGGCTTTGCGGAATGTTCTGAGGTTGCCTTCAGTCGATTTGCCTTCCAGGTGGAGAATGCAAGTTGTTTCAAGGTAACTGCCTCACCACAGGATAAAGTATACCATGGGCAAGAGGATGGGTATGATAACTGAAGAGGCAGGATTAATCTGTGTATAAGGCATAAGTGAGAGCAGGTTTCTGAGGAGAATTCCTAGTATAGGCTGAGTCAATATCAGGGGTGGTAGAGATGGGAGAACAGTCCTAAAGTGTGATGGCTGCTTGCAGTCCCTGCCAGTTCGCCTGAATGAACTGCCAGACTCGCAACCACTCCGGCTGTTTTCTCACAATGGCCAGAGAGATGTTGACCTTCACAAGAATATTATCAAATGAACCAATTGGGGCAGAATAAGAGCAAGATACATTGGCAGGGAAGTTGGTCATAAGCAAATCCAGAAGGGAGGATATGCTATTGACAGAAATTCAGGTAGGAAAGTTTATAGATTGATTTGATCCCATGGCATCACAGAAGTCCTTTGCAGAAGTACAATGGCTGGTGAGAGAAGTACCAACACCCAGCCAATTAGCATGGTGACAATTTAAATCACCACATTTGAGCAAGAAAGAGTTGGGATGGTTGATTGAAAGCTGGTCCATGTTGTCTGAGAAAGAGAGAGAGAGATGGAGAGGGAGTCTTCACTGCTTAGAGGACAGTACAACACACATACAAACGTGAGGTGTGAGCAGAGTTGAAGTCACAACCAGAGGTACACATATGGGTTGGGAGGTTAGGAGCAGTGCACAGAGAGTAAGAAATGGAGTTCCATGTACAGTGTGACTTCACCTCCAGGGCAGGGTTCAGGTCTATCAAACCAGAGGAGACAATAGCCAGGGAGAGACACTAAATAGTCAGGGACATCGTGTGGGAGGAAGGATTATGTTAAACAGATGATGTCCAGTTTATCGGCAACTGCCTGGATTGAGGGATCTGTCAAGTTGCAGTGCAGGCCTCGGATGTTTGAGGTCCACGCAGAAAGGAGTAGGAAAGGAAGAGCTGCTGGGAGGGTGTAGGAATGTGGAAAGGGGCAATGAGAACAAGTGGAACATGGGTAAGCTGGGAGGGTGTGGGGCTGGGGCAAAGCTAGAGGGGTGTGGAGCTGGAGAGAAGCTAGGGGTTTAGGCTGGAGCAGAGCTGGGGGAGGGGATGGGTGAAACTGGGAGGGAAAATCGAGAGGTGAGGGAGTAACCATGAGGGTGAGGAGCAGGGGATGGGGAAACCAACAGGGTGAGGGACAAAGGGGAAGTTGAGAGGGGGTGGATGAGGAGGAAGCAGAGGTGGAGTGGGATGAGGGGGAAGTAGATGGGTGGGCGAGGGTACTGACCTGGAGGGGTTTGATACCATAAATGACATGAAGGGGAATTTATTGTTGGGTGCACCCAACCTCTGCAAAAAGGATGGCTCAAGATTCCCATACTGAATAAACGGTGGCAGACTTAATGAGTGGAGTTATAAAAAAATGTATTTGCTTGAAGGAAAGGAGAAAAATTTGGCTGTAGGTGAAAGTGGAGGCTGTATCAGCTAAGCATGTAGGAGTGACGAGGTGTTAGGAAATAAGTCTTGTGAAACTGAAAAGGAAGAGATTTTGATGAAGAATAAGAATGAATGGGTTGTTCTGATGGAGTGGTAAGGAGAGTGAGGCATTTCAAAATACATTTTTTGAAGCATTTTTTTAATGTTATGAAGAGCTTTTAATGGAAGACGTTTTATTCAGCGAAGATTCATTTTAGGGATATTAAAAAGGATAAGGGATAGGGATTTAAGGAGTAACTGAGTTTGGCAGATAGAGTTCGGTTTATTTCTGGTGTTGTTTTGGAGTGAAGAACAGTCTTATGTTGTTTGCATAAGGTGATCAGAGATCAGAAGTAACAGTACCCGGTATAAAAGGAGTGAAAACGAAGCAGAAGGGTTCAAAAATGGAGGCAGAAGCAACAACCCGACTAACACTAGTAGGCCGGACTTTACCAGGGACACACAAACTCGACAATTCAACACAGCAAGTTATGGTTTGGCACAGAAAATTGGACGAAAGACATGACCAGCAAACCAGGAATTAAAATAAAACAGAAAAAAACATAAGTATCTGTTCCGGAAACCTCCTCTTTGATGCACTGGAAGGAGGAGCTGCTGCAGATCCGACATCCAAGTCTCAGCAAACCCAGAACCAGTTTTTGAGTAAATATTGTTGTTCCCCCAACAATAAATATTGTAAGTAGTGTTTCATTTCTCACGCTTCAATAAGTTGTGGCATTCTGTCAAAATTAAAAGGATGTTTCAGCAAAATCGTATTAAATCAAGTGAAAGGGTATTCGAGTAGAGTTGGACAACATTAAATTTATAACTTGTTTCCTTTCCAGATTTAAGCAAAATGGCCAAAATTAGGACGTTTTAAAATCAAGCTTCTCCCTTTTTCACATCAATCACAAACACCACCTGACTATAGGCCTTCTCTACTTCCTTCGTCATTTTCTCTCACCTTATTTTCCATTCATTTCTTACACTCTCTTACTTCAAAGCGTATGAAGCCACTGCTAGGGTTGGGTAAATAGTGAAGTTTTTTCGGTTAAGTGTCTTCGCATAGCATTTTCTATGGCCATTTTCGATGCTGAATCTGAAAACGTTGGAATTTTTTTTTTTACCTCTGATGACTTTTGATCCCCGGAACTTTAATTTATTCAAAATGGCGACAAAAAAATGATATTTTTATGAATTTCTGACCAACTGAGAGAAAATAAGGCTTGTAATATATCAATTTATAGGTTTTTCCGATCAGGAAATACGAAAATGACACTTATGCAACGATTTGATGATTTTTAAAACACAATTTTTGAAAACCGCACAATATTTTGCTAAAATTGAACTGTTTTTGTCATTCTCAGATCAACATCAGACCGAGATCACACCAGTGTCGCCAGCAAAATTCATTAACGTTATCCTGCACGGATTCATCGGGTTTGATAGCATTCTTTATAGAGTTGTGTAGCTCGGTCAAACTGAATTTTTGAGTACGGAATTTCCCTGCTCCATCCTTCGCACGTCTTTGTTGGCGTATGTCTGGGGCTACAGTTAAGTGTAAATATGTCACTTCCGCTAGAAGTTCTTTCTCCGATAGTGTACTCAGTAAATATAGACTGTCTGGGGTCAAAGGTCCTTTGTGCTTTTTGCAAGTTTTTATAGTATTCAATAGCCTAGTATTTTTCTTTTTCTTTAAGTCTTGCTTTTTCCTAAATTACTTGATTTCGGTTCTATGCAACATCCAATCAATTTGAAAATGTGATTAGCGTATTCCTTGACCTGAAAAACATATGGAATGATATATTACAAGCCTTATTAGTCACATTAGAGAAGGAAAACATGAAAAAGGTCAATTTTTGGCCGCCATTTTGAATAAATTAAGGTTCCCGGGGTCAAACGTCATCGGAGGTAAAAAAAAAAATTTGACCTGATTCGGATTCAGCATGGAAAACGGCCGTAGAAAATGCTATGCACGAAATTTCAATCATATTTACCCAACCCTACCACTGCCAGCTTGTTTGCAGCAATCTGGTACAAATCCAAATACGCCATTAGTCTGGGACATTGAATAACGCAAGTCGCAGGCATACATAAACAACCTTAAATATCAACCTCACACACACAAAGATTGTAAACCCAGGGCAAAAGAAATGAAATTTCAAAACACAAGTAAAATCAATAGACCATTGTGCACCTTTTCCACACCTATGATCAAATCATCTGCATGATTAAAGTGCATGCTTGCTAACATGAGTGGTTTTGGCAGATTAGAAGTATGAGGTTAACAACAGTCGCGAGCATGTGGCAGGTGTAATGGGTTTCTGTATTTGCTACAATTCAACCTTGGGGGAATTGAATGTTGAAAACACAAATTCAGACGCGAAAGCAAAGAAAAAGCTCTTCGGTAGGCGCACCAACGAATTTCTGCATGGTTCATAATTGTTGAATGGCAAGGGTGGGGTCCGAAGAGCTATGTCAATGCAAAGTGCCTCTGTGTATTAGAGCAAGGCTCAGCATGGAAAAACCTTTGTGAGTTCGAGTCATAAACTGAGTGATTTCGAAAAAAAATTACTCACAAAAAACATTTGGAAACAGCTACTGATAAGGGTATTATGGGTAATTTAAAATGAAAAATGTTCAATGTGCTGAACAATGACAAAGGGTTAGGGTTAGATAAGGGGGGGAATACAATTATATATATATATATATATATATATATATATATATGTATATTGTTGTGGTTCTGGGAAGCGCATCCCTCCAAAGCAATAGCAACCATCATACAGCGATCCCTCGACAGTTATTTCATTAATGTATGTTCAGATAGTCCCTTCCTTTTGTCGGGACGATAGTCGTTGTGTAAACTTCATAGCTCGGTCTGATTAAATCTCTGCACCCATTCCTATTCCTTTTTCTACTCTTCTACTCTTATTCCTGAGGTAAATCCCAGCCACGTGCGCCCTTCGCCGTGAGATGGGTCCTCAGCGAAGGCCAAGCAGGCATTACGCCGGACAACCCTCTGCAGAAATCACAACCTGCCAAACGCACGCGCAGCAGTAATTTCCACCCAATGGATGGAAAGCACATCCAACACGACGCCCACGCTGCACGGAACACGTGCCGAGGAGATGGAAGAAATGGCACACCCTAAATGCTGGCAACTTCCAGTACACACTCGGCGCACACTTTTTTTCCACTCATTTCTCCATTTAATGATTATTTCTATCTTCTTCTTCAACTCAACCCAACATACATAATTATATCCAATCCTTTCCCTCAATTCTCTGACACAGATCAGGGCTGGCACTGTGCATCCCACCGCCTTTGATAACCGCGAACACGATGCACGATGGCGGGTGGAACCGCGCGCTGGCCACGTGCTTAATGGCGGACTCGCGCCCGGCCTTGATACTTTATCATCGTTCAGAACGAAGCACGAATAACACACATCTTTGGTCGGGTCTGCGCATTGACCAGCACCAACCGTGGGTCACCGGGGCATGGCACGGAGTTCGGTGCAAGGCAATTCATGTCACGGTGCTCGGAGCGAGACAATTCCGCAACTTGGAACAATCCGGCCGGAAGTGAAGTGGAGCCGTTTCCGGTAATGGCGGCCACCCTGTGTGCTGGCCGGGGCCCAACCAGAGTGCCCGATTCGGGTGACAACACATCGCTTTGGGTCATCGCCCATGCCCCGCACCACCGGATCTATAAAAGGACGGGTCGCAGGGCGGTTGGAGAAGAGTAGTCATCGTTCAAGAGTCGTCGTCGTTCCTGCTCGTCGTTCCTGGTGTGTCGTTCCAGAGTCGTCGTCGTTCAAGTGTCGTTCCTGAGTCATCGTCCCTTTCTTCATTCCTGTCGGCTCGTTCTGTCTGGCTTGAGATCGACAACCTACCCATTCGCCTGCTGGCTCCGCCCTTCTTTACCAATTTGCCTGCTAACTCTGCCTTCTTCACCGCCTCGTCATCTCTCTCCACGCATTGGCTTCTGACTCCACCCAAGTCCCTCCCTTCACGCTGGACGGTCGCGTCTCATTCTCTGGACCGTCGCTAGCTGCACGAAGTGCCACGAAGCAAGAGATGACGCGTCAGCTGTCAGGGAGGTCTCACCCAGTGGAGCATCCCCCAAAAACGTATTGGTGGCGCGATCGGGCAATCATGCAAGGTATTGAGAGACCGTTATCCTCATCTCGTCTCCTTTTTTCTGTGTGTGTGTGTGTGTGTGTGTGTGTGTGTGTGTGTGTGGTGCAATTGTGTGTGTGTGTTTGTCATGGTGCCTGTCCTCGTTTGAGTTAAGATTGTACAATAATTATATCGGGATAACTCTGCTCTGTGTCTGCTTTTGTAAGTTGCTTGTATATTGCCGCACCTTTCACATTTCTTCCTTTCACCTTTCACCGCACCTTTCATATTCTAGATATTTATAGATGTATATAGATATTTATATACATATATATATATACATATCCAAACATATATATATATATATATATATATATAAGTCAAAACACCTCACCGCACGTCACTCGAGAGAGCGGCTTGTTTTAACGGAGGATAAGTACGTGAGTTGCCGTGCTTTTATCGATTTACTACCTAGCAGAATTGAAACACTTATTTTGGAAATATATTTGTAATATTCGTGATAATACATTTTATGAGCAATTTAAGTTGAAGATTTAAATTTGAAAAAATATCAATTTTTTCAAAAATTTTCAAATACCCGTACGACATACACCCGGGAGAGGTAGGTGCAGCCCAGAGTTTTGATACAATTTCACAAAAGTCTGAGGAGTAATGTAGTCCAGTGACAATACATCACATGACAGACAATGCACATATATATATATATATATATATTATAATATATATATATATATATATATATATATATATATATATATATATGTACATATTGTTGCTGGACGCGGGTCTGGGTGAGAAGACCACTCGGGAGGGAAGCTATCTCGGATTCCCACCAGACTATGCCTGTCATTGTCCATACCCACCCCTGTTAGGTTATAACAAAGAAATTAGATTTAGAAAAAAAACAAATTTTTCATTATTGTTATTTTTATAATGTGTCCCTAACCCTCTTATCGTCTGTTCCGCTAACCTGTTCTAACTGTCTATTCGCAATCTCGAAGATCCCTTCAAAGTGGATTGAAAAAGATCCCAGTAAACCTGTCCAGAGTTCCAATGCAGCCTCAGAATAACTCCCACAGGCCTCAGCATTTCCATGATGAGTTCAGCGGCCTACAACCAGTGAAGGGATGGATGGTGCGAACGGGAACACATATTCTATCTATCCTATCACTTAATAATCTTTAAACTATCCCCGGGGTTTTTCAATACGCCTGTCTCTTTAAACTATCGGTTCTAGCAACCACGATTCCCGTCGCCTGTATTGGTGACCATCATTAATTTAGGCCTGGCCCGCAAATTTTCCTCCGTGCTCTCGCACAATTTTGTGGCTGAGCAGCGTGGCTCCACTGGCAGGTCTGCCCACCTGCCG
>CM068966.1:64327109-64348692 GCA_035128595.1 Eptatretus atami | reverse complement strand
CAGGCGAGTCGGTGAAGAAGGGCAGAGTCAGCAGGCGAGTCGGTGAAGAAGGGTGGAGTCAGCAGGCGAGTCGGTGAAGAAGAGCGGAGTCAGCAGGCGAGTGGGCAGAGAAGGCGGGGTCGAGAGAACAGCAGGATGAGCAGGAACATAGACGGCCTCGCGACCCGTCCTTTATAGACCCTGCGGTGCAGGGCGGGGCGCCACCCTGAAGTGATGTGTCATCACCCGAATGGGGTGCCCTGATTGAGCCCCGGCCACCGCACGGCCCGGCCGCCATGACCGGAAGTGGCCTCACTGTATATCCGGCTCGCCATAGCTGAGCTGTGAAATCGTCTCGCTCCGAACCACGTGACATGAATCACCTTGCACCGAACTCCTGGGCCGTGCCCCGGCGACCGGCCGAGGGTCGTGTCGGCCCCGCATGCCCGCCCGGGCACCCCCGGTGACCCGTGGTTAGCGCTGATCAATGTGCTTGCTTTGTCCGTATGCCATGCAGTCCTAGCGATTCGGGTCGTGCAGCATGCCTCTGCCTGGTAGCAGCTGTATTGAGGCGGAGATGTGGGAGGATGCCTGCCATCCGCAGGAGACATTTGTGGCCATTGTGGTGAGCGAAGACCGATGGTAAGACGTTACTGTAACCCCATGCGCAGACCCGAATGAAGAGATGTGCAATGCATGCCCCGTACAGTGCGCGCGGGGCCGATATTGTACATGTGGTTATTTATTACGGGGCTACGCCTGTGTCTACCATTGTGCTCGCGGTTATTTTATCACAGGCGGTGATGTGCACGATGTCAACCCTGATCCGCACCATGAATCCGCATTCAAGAACGCTTTCTGATGGTTCTGTGATTTTTCCTGGTGTATCGGCTTCGATGTCGATCGGCTCGCAAAATTTCAGCTTTGTACATCACTCGGAAGGTACCAAACTGTAATATCAGTCAGTCGGTCAGTGAGTATGCCTGGTGTTGGCTTAATGGTTAGGGTGATGGGCTTGGGATCCTGGGGCCTGAGTTCAAATCCTGCTTCGCTGTTTTATTAATACCAGGTGTGGTTGACTCAGCCTGTCATCCTTCTGAGGTTGGCAAAATGAGTACCATCTTCTGTGATGATTGAGCCATTTGTAGTATCTTGTGTTGGAGTGGTGACCTGTCCAGAGGTCAGATTGTTCCCAATACCCTAGGAGACTGCTTTGTCAGCACCGATGCTCTGTACAGAGTATGGTCCCAAATATCTGAGATTGGATCCGAGTAATGCACACAACCTCCAGGTCCTCAGACAGTTATTTCCATAAATGCATGTTCAGAATAGACCCATCCCCTTGTCTGGTGGGATTCTAACTCTTTGATGTGTTGGAGAAAGGTATAGAACAGGTTCCCTTTATTTCCTATGGGATAACCTTTTCCTCTTTATGACACGTTCATGACATATGATTTTACGTCAGTTTTCATTTCTGCATGAGCGATATTCACCGTTTGTGCAAGCGACAGTTAGCCGTTAGCCCAACGGATACTCGTTCTATTCCCTTTCCATCAAGATACATTGGCTTGGAAATACACTATTTATTTAAACATTTTATTTTGGTTATCAATTTCACATTGGACTTACAGAAGATTTTAGTCATTAATCACACCACAAGCTTTCCCTGGACAGTTCATTCTGATGATCAAACATGGCTCTGGTCTCGGATCATTTACCTCAGACATCCACCTTTTTCCATTGACGTTCGACACCCACCTCCTTTTTTCGTCGACGTTTGACACCCACCTTCTTCCATCAATATCAACACCCCGTTCTGCAGCTCTATGGATGCTAACTGGCTCTTATTCGTATCGGGCTGAACAAAGAGGTGATAATTTCCCATTGATGTTTTGTGAGCGCTTCATGTTTTCGCTCGGTTGTTCCAGCAAATGGCTGCTTTCTGCCGTTCGTACAGCACCCGAACATGGCATCATAAGCAAGGCCTGTGTTAATTTGGAGTTGCATCTCGATCGATGGTCAGGAGAGAATGACCGCGAGAATGGACGGTTGGAGGTCACATGCAGCGATGTGCCAATAGGTGAGCTGGATTTGGCTGAAGTCTGCTTGAGGCTCTGCCCACACTGGTCGCCTATAAAAGGACAGCAGGACTGCCTTGTGGACAGATGGTGACAGCTCCTGACAGCAACTGATGGTTGGTGACATCTCCTGATGGTTGGTGACAGCTCCTGATGGTTGGTGCCAGCTCCTGACAGCTCCTGATCAGCAGTTGGTTACAGTATGTAACCAACTGCTGATCAGGAGCTGTCAGCAGCAACAGCAGTTGGTTACAGTATGAGTGGTAATGCTGGTTCGGCTCAGTACCTGGCTCTTGGCGTACCTGGCTCTTGAACGTACCTGGCTCTTGGCGTTCCTGGTTCCTGGGCGTGACAATGTGATGCCGATCGGTGTTCGAGCCTCTTTGCAGGTGGGTGCATGGCGAGGCAGGGCGCTGGCAGCGGAAACGAGCCAAGCTGTAGAGAGCTCATTTGGGGAGGTAGTCCAAGCCACGCTCACACGTTTTGGGTTATTTTAGTAGACGCATGATGACTTCTGCCTTGGTAAGCCGAGACAGGATTTCTTCTCCCCTGAATGGTCTGCTGGGTACCCGTGTCTCGTGTTTAATTGTTAAGTAAGGCATAGTGATAAGCATTTGCTCCTTGTCCATTTTTCTACAAATGCTTGTTGAATTCTTTCTTTCTTTGATATTATTTTGTTGAATGAACATTTGATTTGAATTCATCCATTTAATCAACAAGGAAATAAAAAGTCCTTCAGTTTATTTTTCTTCATAATAAATTCCTTATTGATGTTTCAACCTGTCCGTGATTGTCATTTCCTTCCATTGATCCAGCATTGTCTGAACTTAGATAGACTGGGGGATTCTAACTCCCAAACTAATTAACCTGTCATAGTCGGCATGCACCAGCGGTAAATGCTCGGCTGCATTACTTAAGATCTAATCAAAATAAGATTGGTGCAACGCCGAGGGCACATTCCCCAGTCAGGAGGCCAAGTGACCTCGAGTTAAACAGAAAATTAGACAGTGGACACTGGAACGCATGGTTAACTGATTGGCATTCGTGGTTGTTAAGCAACCCCCTCATAATACACTCAGTACCCGTAGCAGTAACAATATATATATATATATATATATATATATATATATATATATATATATATATATATATATATATATATATATATAAAATCAGCATTTCTTGGATTGGTGCGAGTTGCTGTTCCAATAACATTTTGAACACCTGGCACATATGCACAAAGGTTTATAAAAAAAAATACGTGCAAAATAAGTAGATGGCTCCAAAATATAGAAATATAAAAGAATAAATATATTTCGAATTAAAGTTATTCACATCAAATATACAAATGTTGAGGTTTCTAAAAGAGCTAAATAAGAGAATATGAAAGTTTAACCAACTAACTATGGAATGTGGTGTTCATCACAGGTAAATGTGATGTAAAGATGAAGAATATTTAAATGAGAGCAGAAACGATGTTGAGAAGGTAGAGAGGATGGCCTAACATGGGTTTAAGACTCTACCCAAAAGGAGTATATGAAAAGAGTGGGGCAGAATGCACATGGTAAGATATAAAATAGGTGGGATAGAAGTGGGATAGCAGAGTGGGTGGGGTGTGGGGAGGAGGGGGTGGATGGGGAGGGGGAGGTTGATGAAGAGTGGACTTGTGGATGCAAGCATGTGATTTGTCAGAGCTGAACAATGTAGGACAGCTGTAAAGACCTAGGGAATTGTTCACTAGGCCATGTCCCTCAAACTGCTTAATGCACACTATCAGTGAGTGAATTCTAACCTTTCATTACACCCAGGAGAACAAGATGTGACACAGTAACTTTAAGAGACCATTTGAAATGGATTCTGCGCACATAAAACCTTTTTTGTCATGCCCACAAAAGAGAATACTTCATCGTACCTTTTCTGAAAGCAGAATTTGAGGGATGCCAAGAGATAACTTGGACAGCGGGGATTTGCCTTGTGCTGCAGAAACAGGAAGCTTCAAAAGGTGATCTTCCTGGGATAATGGTGAGGTCTAAGAGCTTAAAGGTCTGTACTTCTCCCAGAGGGGGGAAGATATATAAGGGGTGGGATTGTTCATAATGTGTTTTTTTCTGAAGTAGCGAGGAAAGGACATCTGTCTTATCTAAAGTGAATGTTATGTTCAATAAAGCGGATCAATTAATGATAATCACCTGAAATCATTCTTGATCTTTCCTATCAGGCGTCTGAAAGATGAATGGGTGAAGAGGAGCTCTCCGGCAGAGGGGTGAATGCATATTCAGTTCTGAATTTGGCCCACTGGTTGCATCAATACTGAGACATAGCTGTGTCAATGACGCACATTCTGGCAGGAATTTGGAATTTTGCCAAGGTGCAGATGCTTAATGACCTCTTGTTCATGTCCACGAGCAAAAGTGAATGGATGAAACAGTCAGCTTTAGAGCCATGCGAGGGAGGGCGTACTCATAAATGCATATTATTATTTAACTCCCTGCCTGGAAACCATCACAGTAGTCGGGCTCGGAATTAAATCTGACACTACCTCTCCTGCCTGCTCAGATGTATATTAATGGCTAATATTGATTAAGGTTGAAAGAGAAAAATAAAGGGAAGAAGAAACATAAAATCGCAAATGTCAAATATACCTTACAATGAAAGTCAAACATTGAGCAAATGAAATAAAGCAACAGAAGAAAAAGAACAACGAAGAATGATAAAAAGATGATGATGATCATGATGAGGAGGAGGAGTATGAAGAGGATGATGAGGAGGAGAGGAGGAGGGTGTGAGAGTTTTTACCTGACATGCCCAAAGTCGAACATCTCGTTCAACCCAAAAGATTGCAGACCTGGGAAGACAATAAATGCAAAATCCAGGCACAAACTGAATGAACCAAATAAGGAAATATTTTGCAACATTCAGCTCCATTAAAGAGATGGTAGTTAGCTGTTTATTTTGCTTCTTTAACCTTCACCGCTCACTTACAACTTAGCTTCACTATCAAGTACTTCAAGTACATCGTTCTACAGTCTT
Source organism: Eptatretus atami (assembly GCA_035128595.1). Classification (NCBI taxonomy): domain Eukaryota; kingdom Metazoa; phylum Chordata; class Myxini; order Myxiniformes; family Myxinidae; genus Eptatretus; species Eptatretus atami. The sequence goes on along the minus strand of CM068966.1, from coordinate 64,343,605 downwards.
GTTCAAATAAATATTTATTTTCCAGGCAGTACAGAGGGCAGATCAGGCTCCAGTCTGTTTACTGCATTTACACCCTGAATACTCAATGATGTGGCCAATACTTCCACATGAGTTGGCAAGTTTAACAAGACAAACCTAACAATAATCATCAACTTGCAGTAACATTGTCAAAGCACTGTTCGGTCGTTTGATCAGAAATAATGTTTTGTTTCAGTTTAGTTTAATTAATTGGAGTTAGTGGTTGCGGAAAGGAGATGCAGATAAGTGACGAGGTTGAGAACCAACCAGTGAATGAATAGCTTTTAATTATTTTATGCATGACGCCTTTTGGGGAAATAAAAGGAAACGGAGATGCAGGATGAAACCATTTGGCCCACCATGGCTGTGCTACATATCCATAGCCAAACACTTTGAACTGCTGCATATAGTTCCGATTATATGGATATCCGGCCTTATCAGAGGATATGCAAAGACCAGCGTGCTGGCAAACAAAGCCCAACTATTATAAAACGACAACGTGGGGGTATTAAAGATCCACAATCAAAATGCAAATAGGACAGCCGGCTTTAGATCCAAAAACTAAAGGATGTCATACCCCAAGATGATAATAATAATAAAAATGATTATTGTAATGCATCATCATAATAATAATAACACTAGTAATCATAGTCCACAGCAATTATATAGCACCAATAAAGCCATTGAAAGATGCTCCATGATACAGTAAGCCAAACCTGTGCAATGGTTGCCAACCTATTGTTGCAAAGAAAGGAAGCAACACATACTATGTATTAAACTCGTTTCACATGACTCAGGAGGGGTTCAAGCTCAGAACAGATGCTCCAACCATTATGCCACCAATCCCTCCATTGGGATCATACTCCATGCAGAGTGTTGGTGGTGCCCAAACAGTCTCCTGGCCTATTGGGTGCAATCCTGGAGAGGTCACCACTCCAACACAGGATACCAGCAAGCTGGTACTCATTTTGCTACATCAGAAGGATGACAGGCTGAATCAACCCCACCTGGTATTAATTCAACAGCCAAGCAGGATTTGAACTCAGGATCCTGGGATCCCAAGCACACCAACCTTAACCATTAAGCCAACACCAGGCATATTATGCCACCAAGTCTGGTCAAATTATAAATTCCTGTCCAGAATGTCTCATCAACCTGTGCTTGACAAGTGTGGTGAGCATGCAAATATCCCAAACGACAAACGCAGGGAGGCCTTCATCCTGCAGTGGACTGAAAACAGGCTGTTGATGATGAAGATGATGATGATCGGTTTGATTATTTTCTTCAACAATACTTTCATTGATTCATACTAAAATCCCCAAATGTAATAATTATTTTATGGATATCACTTTCCCCATCCCCACAAAACTTTCACCACAAGAAGTTCATAAAACCAGCAAAAAGTTTTTGCTGATATGAACACATCAACTGATGACACCTACAGTCATGAGGCCTCATCACTGCAACACAATTCCTGTCAAATTTCAGTTGATGAAACGTTCTAAGAAGATCTCCCGAAGCACCCAAGTATAAACTCAGCACACGGGGCACGGACGTTTGGTCTGATCAGCAGGGAAAGAGCAAGCTGACAATGGGAGGCAGATAAATGAAAGAAGTAAGCTGAGATACCTGGGGAACATGGGCAGGAGATTATAAGCAGGTGTCCTGTGATTAAAGTTTGCTCACGCTGCACATTGCTCGTCATATCTCCCACACGTCCTTTGGACGTATCACACCACCGGCATTAGCAATGAATGAAATGATTCCTCAGGTTTAACGTCTTTATTTTAATCATGACCATATTATCTCATCAACATACATTACAACTGATGTCAGGTGCAGGCTTAACTTCATACACACAGCAGATATACTGCATGAGCATAACTCCCTGTTTGGACATTATTTTTCCTCCAAATGGTTTTGTGACACTTTATTTAATAACCTGATCCCAATAGGTTTGGCTTTTCCTTTATCGACACAATTTACTACAAATATTCTCAAATTTCTGAACAGGCTGGTTATATTAGTGAAACTATAACAGGTTTATGCAACAGGTCTCCGTATCATATTAAAAAAAAATTTGATACAAAGTAGACATTTGTGGAAGAGCGAGAGCACAGTCTGGACTAGAACATAACAGAAGAAGAAGAATAATGTGGAAAGGAGGGAATCACACTAACAGCAGGGTAGAAGGACAAAAATTGAGGGACATTTCGAGGAAGAATGGGCGTGTCCGGCATGAAGAAGAATAAGGTCAAATGGAATGGAAGGATGACACATGGGGTAAATAAGCTGGATACAAGCTCAGACACAGCAAGAAGAGAACTACTGAAGATGAAACACAAATGAAACAAAAACGAAAAAAAGGTGAGGGAAAGTGGGGAAAAAAACAATAATCTCGAAAGGAAGGAGTGGGCTTGCAGAGGGTTGATGAGGGTAAAAAGAACATGAGTATGGATGGGGGATGACCTGAGATTGTGTTGAACAGCCATCGTGAAGCACTCAAGGGAAGAATAAGATCGAATAGACGAAGGAAGTTAGTTCCACCAGTGAGAGAAAAGGGGAAAGAATGAGCAGAGGAGAGCAATAGCCAGCATTTCGGGAGTTTAAGCAGAAATGGGTTAATAGCAGACCACCACACACCCCGCAGAAGAAAGGTCAGAGGGTACAAGACCAGAAATGAGATGGCAGGAGACAGATTGGCTACCAACCTGTCTGAAATGTGAAAGTGACAGGCCCAGCAATGTGAAAGTGACTCATCTCGTAGCAGGAGATCCCGAGGATTTTGAGGGCCTTTGCTTCCACGGCATCAAGAAATGCAAGTTGTGAGGCAGGGGTGCCAGTTCAAAGGGGAGATAGACCAAATCCACAGCTCGATGGACAAGAGGGATGAGAGAGGGAAGCACAAAACAGTGGGGAATAGACACATGAGGAGATCTGTGGAAAGGAGAGGGATGGGGTGGGGTACACGGAGTAAATAACATTGACACTACAAGGACTTCCAGGAAGGAAAGCAGGGAACATGAAGGAGATGCGTTTGGGGTGGATTAACGGGGGTAGAAAATGTGATGACTCCGTTCTCCGGCCCGGTATGAAGAGAGTCAGCAAAAGAGGATTCACCAAAATGCAGTTTTATTGAAGGACCACACGCCAGCGGAGTTGGTGTAGCAGCTCAACCAACACAGTAGAGAGCTACCAAACCACACTGGCGTGTGTTCCTTCAATAAAACTGCATTTTGGTGAATCCTCTTTTGCTGACTCTCTTCATACCGGGCCGGAGAACGGAGTCATCACAGAAAATATCATGGTTTTGGATGGGGGAAGATGAGAGAAGGTGGTGAACAGCTATTTTGAAGACCTGGAGGGAAGAGTGGGGTTGAAGAGAGTGTGGGAGTTTGTTCCAAAGGTGGGAAAAAAGAGGAATTAAAGAGTGAAGGTGAGCAGTGATTCTTGATTTTGGTAGTTTAACCAGAAGGGGGTTGCTGGCGGACCTTGAGCGCCCTGTGGAAATATGGAGGGAACAGATTGCAGACGAACAGGGGGGGGGCCAACTTTAAGATGGTTTTTTGGACTATTTGCAAGTCTTTAGTGCAAGTTTAATAACTGCAAGCCTTTAGTATGCCTGGTGTTGGCTTAATGGTTCGGGTGGTGGGCTTGGGATCCTCGGGTCCTGAGTTCAAATTCCACTTGGCTGTTGAATTAATAACAGGTGGGGTTGACTCAGTCTGTCATCCTTCTGAGGTTGGCAAAATGAGTACCAGAGTGGTGACCCATCCAGGATTGCGCCCAATTACCTAGGAGACAGCTTTGGCAGCACCAATGCTCTGCACAGAGTATGGTCCCAATGGATGGATGGATGGATGGAAGCCTTTAGTGAAGAAGATGTGTTTTTGGACCATATTTATGACTTGCAGTGATGTTGGCTGATTTCTAAATCGATATAAAATGACTGAAAGCAAATTATATGGTGAACAGAGCAGAAATAGGGTGTGCAAGAGCAGTAGAGCATATTTATATGACATGTTTATTGATACCACCCAGGCCTGTTATAGAATCGGAGTCGAGTGTTGTCAGAAAAAAAAAAGAAAAGTGTGTTGTGTCTGTGAGGTGGTCGGGTGGGTGTACGAGGGGGGTAGGCGAACGGGAGGGTACGTGGGATTTGGAAGCGAACAGATTTGAGACATTCCACTTTTTCATGAGCAGAGTCGACTCTGCTGCCATTTGAAGTGAGGGAAGGGATGGAGGGGGGATAATCCAGAAATAGACTTAACGAAGCACGACTAGGATTTTGAGGAAGGAGACAAGTTTTAAAATCCAATATTGAGATTGGTCAGATGTTTTCTGACTCTCCTGAGAGTGGACACACACTTGTTGAGGATGTTGAGGAGTGTTCTGAGGTTGCCTTCAGTCAGATTTGCCTTCCAAGAAGACAAGGCAAGTTGTTTGAAGGTAACCACCTCACCACAGCATTCAGCATACTAGAGGTGATAGGATGTGTATGATTACTGCAAATAAGATGGAATAAATCTGTGCATGAGTGAGAAGCAGGAATTAAATATAATGTTCCTTTACCAGGAATTTTAACGCAGAAGGCCATGAGGCCCATCAACGTCTGTGCTAGTACTGATAATTTATAGTTGTTTGCCTGTACTCAATCCTTTTTAAATACGAAGCATCAAGCAAGGAAGCAGCATGTCCATTTTTAAAGCATTTGGTATGACTCGACCAAGGTCGGATTTGAACAGCCCACCTCCCAGACTCAAGAGTGGATGTCCAAACCGTTACACCACCAAGTCTGGTTCGAATTCTGAGGCGGCATTAATATCAAGAGAGGCAGAAATAGAAGACCAGTCCTAAAATAAGAGGGCAGCTTGCAGTCCCTGTCATTCAGCCTGAGTGAACTGGCAGTCTCTCCGATGTTGATGCAGCTCTCTTTGGCGATAGCCAGAGAGATGTTTACTCTCACAAGCATGGGATCAGATGAACCAATTGGAGCATAAGAAGACCAGAAGAGGTTAGCGAGAAGGAGACGTTATTTCTACATTTATAATATGCACGTTTTTTTTTTTTTAATGAGTAAGTCAAGGGCAAGCGTGTGCATATACCATTCACCGACCATCAGGATACGTACTCATAAGCAGTCACGAATGTCATTGGCTGAGAGCAAACTCTGCTGGACAGGTGGAGACTGTTCTATGGCACTATATGTTGGGGAAGTAATTTATAATTTGGATCGGATACTGGGACACAATACTCTTGAAAAAAGACACCATGAGATTTAAAGTTCATCAGCTTTGTTAAGTAGACCGGACACCTAGCCTAACATCCCTCTGGAGGACAGCATACTCAATGATGCATCACCCCTGCCTGTGAAACACAAGTGTTACAGTTTATAGCTGGGTCAGGATTCAAACCCAGACAAGACAGCTCAAAGGTGAATGTGACACCTACGAGCTATCCTGCCAACCTCTTGACCAATTGCAGTGGTGCAAAGAGGAGGGGGAGTGGTTGGCATGGATACCCAGGTCTACCCCGACGACGTCAAAGTACAGCCAAAGCTATTTCTACAACTACACATGATACCCCACACTCCTTTTAATTCACAGTGATTGCTGCTACTTTACAAGCACCGTGGGATATGCCCCTACCCATGAGAAAATTTCTGGTTGCACCCTCGAGTAAGTCCTGTGCATTTTTCACAGGAACTACAAAAGCATCCACAATCTTGAATCTGCAAGGAAGAATATCTGCAGAGAAAGAACAAATGAAACCACTATATTTGGTGAAAAAAATAAATCGTACAAGTTGATTTTTAAAATTCATCATTTCATAACGTAGGGCGATGAAACAAAGCCTATGGGTCACACTAGATCCAGTGGCTAATTACGGGTCATCTTGCTTGTTTACAATGAAGTAATGCTAGACCAAATGGCGGCTAAGAATTGGCAGATCAACCCGTAAGACCTTTAATCAGTTACAAGTAATGACTGTGAAGAAGTTTTAATTATAGCTGGTGTTATTACCCAGTTAATGGCCAATAACGAAAGCAGCTGGGCTGAGAGTGCACAAAAAAAGTTCCACACCACACGATGCCAACACTAACCCATCCACTTCCCTGTTGAATATTTCATGAGCAAAAGCCTGTGCTGATAGCCCCGACTACCTTTGTGACATCGATTATTGTCGACCTCCCGCAGACACGGGAGGAATATAAATGCTGACTGGTGCGTGTAGCAACAATTTTCAAATAATTTAAATAAAAACAGCCATTATGTATTATGGACTGGTACTTGGGCTATTTACATGCAGACTTGGACTCTCGATTTTATTGGTGTGTACGATACAACAACCACGTATTATATGAGTGGAAGTAGGGTATTTTTGATAATATATCTGTCGGAGAGGCGACACATTCAGGATTGTCCCCAAGAGTCTGGGAGACTGCTTCGACAGCACCGATGCTCTGTACAGAGTATGGTCCCGATGGATTGGATGGATTGTCGTGCATTCTTTGATCTGCTCTCATTTACCAAAAGCTCCATCTGTCTGTATCACACTTATACACACCGAAACAGCTGAAATCACAGTGAGATGGAATAAAAAGAACTATGAACATTTGACAATGTGGGATGAGGACAGCGACCTCAAAGTAGCGCGACACTATGTTGTCATTGGCAGCACAAAATGTAAAAAGAATTCTTGAAATTCTCATCCTATCCTATTGTATGAAATAAGACATACATATGAAATATGAGACATATGAAATAAGTATGAAATTGTATGAAATTGTATGAAAATTTTCTGTGTGTATAAAAGTCTGATAATTATAGGATCGAAAATGGCTGAACCAATCTCCACCAACTTTTGCATACCTGCTCGGGATACACAGAGTCAGGTTGTGGGCACAAAAGAATCCCCCCCCTTACACATCCCCTGTAACAATGGGGAGACGAATTGCGATCTTTGCCTGTCCATCGAGAATAGTGAAAGTTATTTAACCACTGAACTCTGTCAAGGGGAGAGGGTAGTGACACCTTTTGTTTGCTCCCGGAGGGAACGCGTGCTACTATTACGAAAAGGAGATGCATCCATCCGTCTGTCCGTCATGTGAAGCAGAAGCAGGACCTCAAGCTTTAATGTAGCGGTTCCTGCTGTCATAGAATAATAAAAATGGTGCAGCTGGAAAGCGAACAGTCGATTTACTTCGAACAAAAATTCATGGCTGTTTAATCATAACGATGCCCATTTTAAAATCCCATCTTTATGGGATTTAAGAACAAGAAGTGGGAATGGAAGCTTTATGCAGCAGTTCCAACGGTAATATTTATTATTCTATGGTATTAGGAACCCTTTGGAAAGACACAAAAGGAGCACACAAATTATACATAGTCATACTTCTTGGAGCAAAAGAACAATACACAAAAGTTCACAGAAGGAACACACAAACAACCACAGCCATGGCAAGAGCAGAAAACACAATAATTACATGTTATAAACGAGAAGGACACTTCGGTAGAGGGCATACCTCTGCTGGGCTGAACAGTTTACGGTTTGTATCCCACTGACGGTCCAGATCGAGATCCGGACTTGAATAAAAATCGAATCGCCTTGTTCTTGTCACCGAACCGACTCATCCACCAAGTTTTGTCATAACTCGTTCACAACGTTTTGAGATATCGTGCTATGTACTGTTTTTGGCACCACCTCTCAATGGTGAAGAATCACTTGGAAAATTAAAAAAATTATCGTATCTGGATGCGGATTTGGATGTTCATCAAAATCGAATAAATTTGTCCTTGTCACAAAACCAACCTGTTCACCAAGTTTCGTCTGAATCTGTCCAAAAGTTTTTGAGATGTCCTGTTCACAGACAAACAGACAGACAGACAGGGATGAAAACATAACCTGCATCCACCATCGGTGGCGGAGGTGAAAACCTATTTTCATACGTTTCACTTCATATGTATGTATGTATATGTGTATGTATGTATGTATGTATGTGTGTAATGTATGTAGTGTGTAGTATGTATGTGTGTATGTGTGTATGTATGTGTGTATGTATGTGTGTATGTATGTATGTTATGTGTGTATGTATGTATGTGTGTATGTGTATGTGTATGTGTGTATGTGTATGTGTATGTGTATGTTTGTATGTTGTGTGTATGTTTGTATGTGTGTATGTTTGTGTGTATGTATGTGATTGTATGTATGTGTGTATGTTTGAATGTATGTATGTATGTGTGTATGTATGTATGTATGTGTGTAAGTATGTATGTATGTATGTGTGTATGTATGTGTATGTATGTTGTTTGTGTGTATGTATGTATGTATGTGTGTGTATGTATGTATGTGTATGTGTGTATGTATGTATGTATGTATGTATGTGTGTATGTATGTGTGTATGTATGTGTGTATGTATGTATGTGTGTATGTATGTATGTATGTGTTGTATGTATGTATGTGTGTATGTATGTATGTTGTGTATGTATGTGTGTATGTTTGTATGTCTTGTGTGTATGTTTGTTATGTGTGTATGTGTATGTATGTATGTATGTGTGTATGTAATGTATGTATGTTGTGTATATATGTAGTGTGTGTATGTTTGTATGTATGTTATGTGTGTATGTATGTATGTTTGTGTATGTATGTATGTGTGTATGTATGTATATGTGTGTGTATGTGTGTATGTATGTTTGTATATGTATGTATATATGTATGTATGTATGTTATGTGTGTGTATGTGTGTATGATGTATGTATGTGTTGTATGTAGTATGTTGTTTGTATGTATTGTATGTGTGTATTATGTGTGTTGTATGTATGTATGTGTGTATGTATGTATGTGTGTATGTATGTATGTATGTATGTGTGTATGTGTGTGTTTGTATGTCTGTGTGTATGGTATGTATGTATATATGTTTGTATGTATGTGTGGTATGTATGTATGTATGTTGTTAGTTGTGTGTATGTATGTATGTGTGTATGTTGTGTATGTATGATATGATGTTAGTTTGTGTGTATGTATGTATGTGTGTATGTGTGTATGTATGTATAGTTTGTGTGTATGATGTATGTATGTGTGTATGTATGTATGTATGTATGTATTTGTGTGTATGTATAGTATGTATGTATGTGGTGTATGTGTGTATGTATGTATGTTTAGTTTGGTATGTATGTATGTATGTAGTGTGTGTATGTATGTATGTGTGTATGTATGTATGTATGATGTGTATGTATGTATGTATGTATGTGTGTATGTTTGTATGTATGTATGCGTTAACCTTGTAGAATCGAAGATGGTTTGGCCGATCTCCATCGAATATTGCATATGTGTTCAGGGTAACCAGGGTCAGATCATGGCACAAAATACCACCTCCCCTACCCCGCTTGAGGGTGTGGAGATGACTCGCAATTTGTGTCTGAACATTGCAAGTCGTTTAACCACTGATCCCTGCCTGAGAGAGGCGTTATTTCCACCATATTTCACTCCCAGAGGGGGTGGGTATTACTAGTCCTGTATTTAAAGAAAACACATTAATTGACTATTTTAACAGAAATAACTGCATTTGATACACAGATACTCATGCTCATTTTATACTCATGGAAAAGCAAAACAACAAGGAGCAAAGAATCAGTACACAGAATAGGGGCAAAGGGAAAACAAATGTTGGACAAAAAACACATCTCAGAGGTAGAGATGGGAGAGACCAGGAGTTGGTAGTTGGCAATAGATTTGAAATCCTGAAGAAAAGGGTATAACATGTCAGACAACAGTCTCAGGAAGACATTCCATAAGCGAGAGACGAGAAGGATGAATGAATGGAAAATAAGTGTGAAGGGTTAGACATGGGAAGGGAATGGGTTTGCAATCGAACATTTGCAAACTGAATCAACAGGGCCTGGGCGGAGAGGTGTGAGGGCAGGAATAGCAAGACCAGAATTGAGCCGGTCTTCTCCTTTTCATGTGCAGAACATAGCTATTGCTGCGGTGCAGCTGTGTCACTGATGCAGTGCCCTCTGTAGGTGAGAGAAGAAATTTGGAATTTGGTCATGGTGTTGGCAATAGCTCACCTACTCTTCACGAAAGAATAGAGCAGGTAAAGAACTTGCGAGGCCACAAACCTGCCTGAGGTGAACAATAAGCAGACACTGAAACTTAGCCTTTGGTCAGACGCCAATGACATGGACCACCTTTGAGTCCACGGAATCTAAGGTCGTCCATGCAGTTGGCATATTACCTATGGAGGCTGAGTCTCACGGACTGCTTCTTCGGAGCAATGTGGGTGTGGGGGTAAGGAGGGCGTTCGGTGCCAATGGCACAGCATCTGAAATATGATGGCCTCAAGGTGGTCTACATCACTCTTTTTTGAGTCTATCCTTTTGGGTGGTTTTGTCCAGTATATTATGCTGAGGGCTTGTGACATAGAAAACACATATGATATACAGAAGTGGATGTTTTATTGGTTCATGAGTCAGTAAGTGACCACTATATTCGTTATGGGTGGCTGTCTGTCTGTCTGTCTGTCCCGAGCATAGCTCCGTGGGTTTTGATCCGATCCTGATAAAATTTGGGTGGGAGGTTTATATCATGATCTAGTTGTGTTTTCCTGAGAATGGGCGTGCTCGCCCATTATGGGCGGAGCCACGCCCAAAAACATGTGTTTTTAGGGGTAGCCGGTTTTAAGTTACATCTTCTCCGAGGGGATTTGTCGAATCTGGCAGGGGTTTCGGTATTTGGTTAGCCCAATGGCACCTGCGTAGCCCCACGGAGCTCGATTTTTCATTTTCGTCCCAAGGTCAAGGTCACAAGGTCACGAACTTAGAAAATGTCAAAAACCAATAAATTGGGCATCGAGCTCCTAGGGTTTTCAACTGTTTCGAATGAAAGTTGGTATGCAAGTAGTGCTCTTTGAGTACTACAACTTTCATCATTTACGTTTTTCCCGATTCCCCACCAGTTTGCCCGTGGCGTCCCCTCGAAGGTCAAAAAATAAAAAAGGCGAACCGTGTACATTGCTCGTCAACCATCGCCGTCTCCAGACTTGTTTAATCAAATTTTTAAGAACCACATCAGACCTCTTGGTAAACCAGGTCAAGATTCCACATGCTGGGAAATTTGTCTCAAAACGTTGTTTTTCAGGTTCTTGGCATAACACGTCTTACCAAAGGCTAAGTCTCAGTGTACACCATCACTATAACAATGTAACTCCAGTCGATATGTGCAACAGAAAGGCAGTTTAAAACGAAAACAATTGTAACGATGCTTGTCATGATGTCTGAGAATTATTTATTAATGTCCCGATGGCAAACTGACGCACCACCGCGGAGGACAGAGCTGCATCTATAAAGGAATACTAAAGCAAGAGGGAATGTACGTGTCATCAAACTGTCTCGTACCATGATCATAAAGCAATCCACTGCTTATCAATTACTGTGAAAAAATATATTTGCTCCAAACTCCTCAATCTCAATCTCCATCGACATCTACATGCGAATAAGCCAGCTGAAAGTGAACAATGAAGCAAGTGATCAAATTTGACTTTTTGATGAAGTCAATCATGTACCGATTACTTTTCAAATAAAATTTTTATTTTATTCCATCACAAAGTGGTTTTATCTAGGAAACACTCAAAACGACATTTCTGGAATGTAACCAGACTCGGTGGTGTAATGAATGGTAAGAGCATCCCTTCTGGATTTGAGAGGTTGGCAGATCGAACCCTGGCCGAGTCATAAGGCTTTAAATGTAGATTGTTTTGCTTGCTTGACACTCAACATTTAAAATGGACAGAGCACAGACAAACAACCATTGGTTGGCAACCACTGTGCAGGCTTGATGGGCCTAATCACCTCTTCATGCATTGAATTTTCTTCTAAGGGGAATCAATATTTATAAAAACTTCACCAGTTTGTCGTTTCGTATCTCCACTCATGCGCTATCGTAATACACTCTGTGATGTATCAAATTACATCAAGTTATCAATCAGTATTTTTTTCTTTCAAAAATTATTTTTTTTTCAAAAACACATGTACTTCTTCTTCTTCGTTAACAGCCACAATTATTCCCACGTTCTTGTGGGGTTGGCTATTGGTAGCTTGGACCAAATCTTTCATGAACCAGCTGGCGAAGCCAGACATTTGACGAAGGTTAGGGTGGAAATTTGGAATTTGGTCATGGTGCTGGCGATAGTTCGCCTCCTCTTCACGAAGGACAATGTAGATCTTTAACGTCCACCAACTAATGCCAGCAGATGGGACGCCAAGTTTAACATACATCCGAGGGATGGCACATACATTGATGAATCACCCTGTCTGTGAAACACCAGGATCACGGTTTGTAGCTGGGTCGATATTCAAACCGTGGCTGGAGAGCTTCGAGGCAAATGTGCATACCTCTAAATCTAGGGCCTCGAGTCTAGGCCATCCTGCCAGCCCATTAAGACCAATTAATTTTTTTATAATTATTATTTTTATTATGATCATTTAATTTCACTTGTACCGAAAAGCAACAATAAATAAAAATCCCAGTTACATGCATGGACTCATAAACCATGAAACCAATCAGAGTATGTGGTACTTACCAGTTGATGGGTAAGGCAGATTTTGCTGCTGTTCCATTGTGCTCCCAGCATGGCTTGCTATAGCACAGTACAAGATGATAGAATATCAAAAAACATTGTCAGCATTCAGTGCAACCACATAATTACAGTCAGAAGAGGCCATCTTTAGCCACATTTTCAGGTGAAACAAAAGAAAAGAAGCTCCCCCTAATCATTCAGCTTCCTATCATTGAGTTCCCATCTACTTCTCATCGCCGTCTCAATCCATCCGGATGATGGGACTGGGGCAAAGCCTTTGGTGCCCCCATTCTTTGATAATAGGATGGGAACCATGCGGAAACCCTGCTGGGTCGGGTTGTGGTGGTGTGTAGCGGGGTGGTGCTGAGGTGTTGTCCACCATACAGCAGTCCTCTCGAGTAAATTTGCATGTTCCTTCTGTTAACCTGAGGCGGTCCTTTTGGGTGCGTGCCTGGAATGTCCTCACTCTAAGAGAGGATGATCACCTGTCTCTGCTATCATCTGAGCTCCAGCATTTGAACATCAGTTTTGCATCACTTTCTGAGTTTTGAATGCCAGATAATGCTGAGATCATGGTGGGTGGCTTACACCTACAACTGCTCTGGTCTCTGTGGAAGTTGGTTGCCATTCCCAGGGAGTTGCTGCGGCTGTGTCCAAAACGTTGACACCCATGATAATAGAGGTAACGCCGGCCAATGAGCATATTATGAGATTGAGGATTCGTCACACATTGGGTGTCGTTTCCCTGGTCTCTGTGTATGCTCCGACTAAAGCGAGTGATCTCACCGTGAAGGACGCATTATATGCCACGCTCGAGTCTGTGGTTGATCAGTGCCCCAGGGGAGATGCTCTTCTAGTCTTGGGGGATTTCTGTGCATCGACTGGAATTGATAGGGATGGTTATGAGACATGTGTTGGTCTCCAGAGGACTCTAACCAGGAACCAGCACAGTTTTTTTCAGTTCAGTTCAGTTTATTTATTTTTCCACACTTAAGTCAATAAAACAAATACAAGAAACACATCAAACAAGAAAACAGTGGAAGAATCTGAAAAAAAGCAGGGCTTGGAAGATTTCAGGTCCCCATGACAATGTATAATGAATAAAATATATTAAAATGTGGGAAAAAAAATGAAAAGTGAAAAGAGACACAAACAAGGACAATATTGTAAAACAAGATGACTATATTAAGAATAGCAAGGAGTTGGACAGACAGAAGCCAAACCGAAGGAAGCTAAAATAGGAATGAACACAAATGGAGGAATGGGGCTGCAGGAGGGAGGAATCAGCTAGAATGCAGTTCTTTATGGTAGCATCCCAAGATCACTCATTACTCATTTATTATCAGTGAAAATTCTATCAATTTCAATATATTATATACTTCTCCAGTTATAACTTTTCAGCATATGTTTAAAGCTATTTACACCATTCGTTTGCATTTGGCTCATTTCAAGTGAATTCCATAATTTAGGTGCTTCCTGAAGCTCACCTGGATCAGGAGAGACAGTCACTCAAACCCCTCGCGGACCCCTTACACCCTGATTTTTTTTTCATGCCATGAACAAACATTGGTACATCATGGGTGATTAAGGTTGTGGTCACGTTTCATCGAAATTGTGTGTGCAGTTTTGGAGAAGAGAGCAAATACATATTTTGGATAGCAAACCCCCCCCTAAATCCCCTTCGTGAGTGCCCCCCCCTGTAAATCCCCTTAATGAGCGCAAATTTTGATGTGGGCAGAAACCTTCGTTAGGAATCAAATATGAAGCTTGTGGCCAAGTTTCATCAAAATTGTGTGTTTGGTTCAAGTGATAATGACCGAAGTGTTTACGGACTGACTGACTGACTGACTGACACACACTCAATCACTCACCTACGGACACTGGTCGATCACATAAGCTCACTGGACTAACATGCAGGTGAGCTAATAATAGTTTATTTTGCAAAGAAAGTTCTTGTTTGATGTAAATGGTACATATCAGTTTGCCTTTTTGAGTAATTATGAATTAGTATTTTTCACAAAACATTAAGTTATTTAACTTCGCAACATCCCGTGGATTTAGGGTGACTGGTTCACGGTTTCAGCACCCACAGCCACATTGCTGGACTTGGTATTCCAATGCTGGTGGTGTGGCAAAGGAGAATGACGAATTCTCGTTGATGGTCACTGGAGGTTTCTCCAGAACTGCAAGATCTACCGCAGTGTTCAGTTCTTCCATACCAATCACACGTTTGTTGTAGCAACTCTGAAGCTGTGGTTCAAATCAAAGAGAATGGTAAAATCCCAACCTCGGATGGATGTTGACAACCTCAGGGACGAAAGAGTAGCTCAGGAGTTTGTGAACAAAGTGAGTGGGGGTCTAAGGGATTTGGGTGTTTTGGGGGATCCTGAAGAGTTATGGAGTGTCTTCAAGACTACCATCCTTGATTTTCTGGTGGGTGTCTTGGAACCCACCATCAGGCAAAGAGGAACTTTGTCTCCAAAGGAACACTGGATATCATTGACCAGAGTTGCAGCACAAGGCTTGATGGCAGAGGTGAGCTGTTCAGGGAGCTAAGGCATAACCTGTACGTTCACTGAGAGCAGACAAGGAGGCCTATATGTGAGGAATCTGGGAAAGGGTAGAGCATCACCTGTGGTTGAGTGATGCTCGTTCTGCTTACAGAGAAATCAGTGCATTGCATTCCTCCAAGCCTGTCCCTCGGTGTACTATAGTTAGAGCTGAGGGTGAACCAGGTGAAAGGGGAGTAATGCTCCTTGGATCTGTGGCATCAATGCTGAACTTCTCAAAGTTGGTGGAAATGCTGTACTCATGTCATTGCATACAGTTCTGTGCTCTGTTTGGAGCATAGGCATCCCAACTGAATAGTTGTCCCTCACTGGAAAGGGAAGGGTGATCGCCAGGACTGCAACAATGACCGAGGGGTGACTGCTTTCAGTGCCGGGCAAGGTCTTTGCTTGGATAATTCTTGATATGGTTTGCCACCATCTGCTTCGGCACCAGCGCTCAGAGCAGTCAGTCTTTACATCAATGAGATCAACGATTGACTGTATCCTTGCTCTTCGGGTCCACGCCAAATGCAGGCAAGTGTTTCAGCAGGAGCTGCTTGCAGCATATGTTTGTCTCCACAAAGCATTTGATTCAGTGAATCGGGATGCCCTCTGGAGGATTCTCAGTCTTCAGGGGTTGCCACCAAAGCTGATTGATCTGATTTCTGAACGATACCCTAGTATTGAGAGTGCTGTCAGGTATGGTGGTTCCATCTCTGACTTATTTCCATTTGTTACTGGAGTTCTGTTACTGTTACTGTTACTGTTACTGGGGTGTGTACCGGCCCCGGCACTTTTCAATGCTTGTATGGACTGGATTCTGGGGAGGATTTCAGAGAGATCTAGCTGTGGTGCATCGTTTGGAAATGTCAATATCTCTGATGTCGATTTCACAGATGATGCACTCATCTTTGTGAGTCTCTGAACATCCTTATGGAAGCCCTCAAGGTGCTGAATGAGGAGTTGTAGCCACTGAGGTTATGGGTCTCCTTGGTCAAAACTAAGATCCAGGCTTTCAAAAACATATTGGATGCTGCTATCCTGTCTGTACCTGTCTTTGGCGAGAATGTTGTGGTCACAGAGAGATTCATTTACTTTGGCAGTGATATTCATGTCTTCGAATGTTTTGAGCCAGAGGTCGATGCAGGAGTATGATATTCTGAGTCTTTCAGTCGTTGGTACTTCCAGTCTTGCTCTAAGGATATGAGACTTGGATTCTGACCAAGGATTTGAGACAAAGACTTAACTCCTTCAGTTTCAGGTCTCTTCAGAAAATCCTAGGATATCGCTGGTTGTACTTTGTGTCTAATGAGAGTTTGTTGAGAGACTCAAATGAGATTTGTTACCTGCAT
>CM068966.1:64295282-64320484 GCA_035128595.1 Eptatretus atami | reverse complement strand
GAACGCGTGCTACTATTCGAAAGGAGATGCATCCATCCGTCTGTCCGTCATGTGAAGCAGAAGCAGGACCTCAAGCTTTAATTAGCGGTTCCTGGTTCATAGAATAATTAAAAATGTGCAAGCTGAAAGCGAACCAGTCGATTTACTTCGAACAAAAATCATGGCTGTTTAATCATAACGATGCCATTTTTAAAATCCCATCTTATGGGATTTAAGAACAAGAAGTTGAGGGAATGGAAGCTTTTATGCAGCAGTTCCAACGGTATATGTTATTATTCTGATGGTATTTAGGAAACCCTTTGGAAGACACAAAGGAGCACAAATTATACATAGTCATACGTTCTTGGAGCAAAGAACAATACACAAAAAGTTCACAGAAGGAACACACAAAAACCCACAGCCATGGCAGAGCAGAAAACACAATATTACATGTATAAACGAGAAGGACACCTTCGGTTAGGGCATACCTCTGCTGGGCTGAACAGTTTACGGTTGATTCCACTGACGGTCCAGATCGAGATCGGACTGAATAAAAATCGATATCGCCTTGTCCTTGTCACCGAACCGACTCGATCCACCATTTTGTCATACTCGTTTCACAACGTTTTGAATATCGGGCTATGTACTTGTTTTTGGCACCACCCTCGAATGGTAAGCAATCACTTGGAAAATTAAAAAAATTATCGTTCTGGATGCGATTTGGGATGTTCAATCAAAATCGAATAATTTGTCCTGTCACAAAACCACGCTTTCACCAAGTTCGTCTGAATCAGGTCCAAAAGTTTTTTGAGATGTCCTGTTCACAGACAAACAGACAGACAGACAGGGAGTGGAAAACATAACCTGCTCCACATCGGTGGGGAGTAAAAACCTATTTTCATACGTTTCACCTATAGTATGTAGTGTATATGTGTATGTATGTATGTATGTATGTATGTATGTGTGTATGTATGTATGTATGTATGTATGATGTGTGTATGTGTGTATGTATGGTGTATGGATGTGTTGTATATGTATGTATGTATGTGTGTATGTTATGTATGTGTGTATGTGTATAGTGTATGTATGTATGTGTGTATGTGAATGTGGTTTGTATGCTGTGGTATGTTTGTATGTGTGTATGTTTGGTGTATGATGTATGATTGTATGTATGTGTGTATGTTTGAATGTATGATGTATGTGTTATGTATGTATGTATGTGTGTAAAGTTATGTTGTATAGTGTGTATGTATGTGTATGATGTTAGTTTGTGTGTATGTATGGTATGTATGTATGTGTGTGTATGTATTATGTATGTGTATGTATGTATGATGGTATGTATGTGTGTATGTATGGTGATGTATGTGGTGTATGTAGTTGGATGTGTATGTATGTAGTAGTGTGTATGTATGTATTGTGTATGTTATGTATGTGTGTATGTATGGTGTGTAGTTTGTATGTCTGGTGGTATGTTTGTATGTGTGTAAGTTTGTATGTATGATGTATGTGTGTATGTATGTATGTATGTGTTTATAGTATTATTGTGATGTTGTATGTTCGATGTGATGTATGTATGGTATGTATGTTGTATGTTATGATGTGTGTATGTATGTATATGTGTGTGATGTGTTGTATGTATGTTGATGTATGTATGTATATATGATGTATGTTGTATGATGTTGGTGTATGTGTGTACTGCATGTATTATGTGTGTATTGTATGTATGTATGTATGTTGTATGTATATGTATGTTGGTATTTATGTGTGTTGTATGTATGTATGTTGTATGTATGTATGTGTGTATGTATGTATGTATGTATGGTGATGTGTGTATGTTTGTATGGTCTGTGTGTGATGTGATGTATGTATATTTTAGGATGTTAGTGTATGTTATTGGTGTGTATGTATGTTGTATTTGTATGTTGTTGTTGGTTATGTATTTGTGTTGTATGTTTATGTTGTATGTAAGTGTTGTGGTATGTATTGATGTTGTTTGCTGTATGTTATGTAGTGTTGATGTAGTTGTCATGTGATGTATGGTATGTTAATTTGTGTGTAGTATGTATGTATGTATAGTGTTATGTGTGTATGATTGTATGTCTAGTTTGTGTTGTATGTTATGTATTGTATGTGTGTAGTATGATGTAGTGTATTGTTGTATGCATGGTATGTTATGTATTGATGTGTATTTTGATGTCTGTGTGTATGTTATATATATGTTTGTATGTATGGTGTATTTATGTATGTTAGTTTGTGTGTTATGCATGTCTGTATGTATGTATTGTGTGTATGTTTGTATGTATGTATGCGTTAAACCTTGTAGAATCGAAGATGTTGAGCCGATCTCCATCGAAATTGCATATGGTTCAGGGTAACCAGGGTCAAGTATGCACAAATACCACCTCCCCTACCCCGCTTGAGGGTGTGGGAAGATGACTCGCAATTTGTGTCTTGAACATTGCAGTCGTTTAACCACTGATCCCTGCCTGAGAGAGGCGTTATTTCCACCATATTTCACTCCCAGATGGGTTGGGTATTTACTAGTCCTGTATTTAAAGAAACACATTAATTGACTATTTTAACGAAATAACTGCATTAATACACAGATACTCATGCCTCATTTATACTCATGGAAAGCAAAAACAACAAGGAGCAAAGAATCACGTACACAGAATAGGGGCAAGGAAAACAGAAGTTGGACAAAAAACACATCTCAGAGGTAGAGATGGGAGAGGACCAGGAGTTGGTAGTTGTGCAAATAGATTTGAAATCCTGAAGAAAGGGTATATAACATGTCAGAACAACCAGTCTCAGAAGACATTCATAAGCGGAGAGACGAGAAGGATGAATGAATGGAGAAATAAGTTAAGGTAGACATGTGGAAGGGAAGGTTTGCATCGAACATTTGCAAACTGAATCAACAGGGCCGGGCGGAGAGGTGTGAGGCAGGAGAATAGCAAGACCAGAATGACGCCGTCTCTCCTTTCATGTGATAACAAGTCTATTGCTGCGTGAGCTGTGTCACTGATGCAGTGCCCTCTGTAGTGAGAGAGAAGAAATTGGAATTTGGTCATGGTGGCAAAGCTCACCTACTCTTCACGAAAGAATAGAGCAGGTAAAAACTTGCGAGCCACAAACCTGCCTGAGGTGAACATAAGCAGACACTGAAACTTAGCCTTTGGTCAGACGCCAATGACATGGACCACCTTGAGTCCACGGAATCTAAGGTCGTCCATGCAGTTGGCAATATTACCTATGGAGGCTGAGTCTCACGGACTGCTTCTTCGGAGCAATGTGGTGTGTGGGGTAAGGAGCGTTCGTGCCAATGGACAGCATCTGAAATATGATGGCCTCAAGGTGTCTACATCACTCTTTTTTGAGCTATCCTTTTGGTGGTTTTTGTCCAGATATATTATTGCTGAGGGCTTGTGACATAGAAAACACCATATGATATACAGAAGTGGATGTTTTATTGGTTATGAGTCAGTAAAGTGACCACTATATTCGTCATGGGTGTGTCTGTCTGTCTGTCTGTCTGTCCCGAGCATAGCTCCGTGGGTTTGATCCGATCCTGATAAAATTGGGTGGGAGGTTATATATCATGATCTAGTTGTGTTTCCTGAGAATATGCGTGCTGCGCCCATGTGGGTGAGGCCACGCCCAAAAACATTGTTTTTAGGGGTAGCCGGTTTCAAGTTACATCTTCTCCGAGGGGATTTGTCGAATTGGCAGGGTTTCGGTATTTGTTAGCCCAAGCACCTGCATAGCCCCACGGAGCCGATTTTCATTTTCGTCCAAGGTCAAAGTCACAAGGTCACGAACTTAGAATGTCAAAAAAACCAATAAATTGGCATCGAGCTCCTAGGGTTTTCAACTGTTTTGAATGAAAGTTGGTATGCAAGAGGCTCTTCGAGTCTACAACTTTCATCTTTAGTTTTTCCGATTCCGGCCATAAAAAAATTAAAAAGGCCAACTACGTTAGGATTTCGCAATTCGTTGGTCGATTTGTAGTGCTCTTCGATTACTACAACTTTCATCATTTTACGTTTTCCCGATTCCGCCAGTTTGCCCGTGGCGTCCCCTCGAAGGTCAAAAAATAAAAAAGGCGAACGCTGTACATTGCTCGTGAACCATCGCCATCTCCAGACTTGTTTAAATCAAAGTTTTAAGAAAGCATCAGACCTCTTGGTAAACCAGGTCAAGATTCCAATGCTGGGAAATTTGTCTCAAAACGTTGTTTTCAGGTTCTTGGCATAACACGTCTTACCAAAGGCTAAGTCTCAGTGTACACCTCACATAACAATGTAACTCAGTCGATATGTGCAACAGAAAGGCAGTTTAAAACGAAAACAATTGTAACGATGCTTGTCATGAGTCTAGAATATTTTTATTAATGTCCCGATGGCAAACTGACGCACCACCGCGGAGGACAGAGCTGCATCTATAAAATACTAAAGCAAGAGGAGAATGTACGTGTCATCAAACTTCCGTACCATGATCATAAAGCAATCCACTGCTTATCAATTACTGTGGAAAATATATTTGCTCCAAACTCCTCAATCTCAATCTCCATCGACATCTACATGCGAATAAGCCAGCTGAAAGTGAACAATGAAGCAGTGATCAATTTGACTTTTTGATGAAGTCAATCAGTACGATTACTTTCAAATAAATTTTATTTTATTCCATCACAAAGTGGTTTTATCTAGGAAACACTCAAAACGACATTTCTGGAATGTAACCAGACTCGGTGGTGTAATGAATGGTAAGAGCGTCCCTTCTGGATTGAGAGGTTGGCAGATCGACCCTGGCCGAGTCATAAGGCTTTAAATGTAGATTGTTTTGCTTGCTTGACATCAACATTTAAAATGGACAGAGCACAGACAACAACCATTGGTTGCAACCACTGTGCAGGCTTGATGGGCCTAATCACCTCTTCATGCATTGAATTTTCTTCTAAGGGGAATCAATATTATAAAAATTTCACCAGTTTGTCGTTTCTATCTCCACTCATGCGCTATCGTAATACCACTCTGTGATGTATCAAATTACATCGTTATCAATCAGTATTTTTTTTTCAAAAGACATGTACTTCTTCTTCTTCGTAACAGCCACAATTATCCCACGTTCTTGTGGGTTGGCTATTGGTAGCTTGGACAAATCTTTCATGAACCAGCGCAAAGCCAGACATTTGACGAAGGTTAGGGTGGAAATTTTGGGAATTTGTCATGGTGGCTGGCATAGTGTCGCTCCTCTTCACGAAGGAAATGTAGATCTTAACATCCACCAAACTAATGCCAGCAGATGGACGCCAAGTTTAAAACATCTCGAGGAGGCACATCCATTGATGAATCACCTGTCTGTGAAACACCAGGATCACGTTTGTAGCTGGTGTCGATATTCAACCGTGGCTGGAAGCTTCGAGGCAAATGTGCATACCTCTTAAATCTAGGCCTCGAGTCTAGGCCATCCTGCCAGCCCATTAAGACCAATTAATTTTTATTATAATTTATTTTATTATGATTATTAATTTCACTTGTGACCGAAAAGCAACAATAAATAAAAATCCCATTACATGCATGACCATAAACCATGAAACAATCAGAGTATGTGGTACTACCAGTTGATGGGTAAGGCAGATTTGCTGCTGTTCCATTGTGCTCCCAGCATGGCTTGCTATACCAAATACAAGATGATAGAATATCAAAAAACATTGTCAGCATTCATTGCAACACATAATACAGTCAGAAGAGGCCATCTTTAGCCACATTTTAAGGTGAAACAAAAGAAAAGAAGCTCCCCCTAATCATCCGACTTCCTATCATTGAGTTCCCATCTACTTCTCATCGCCGTCTCAATCATCCGGATTGGGGACTGGGGCAAAGCCTTTGGTGCCCCATTCTTGATAATAGGATGGGAACCATGCGGAAACCCTGCTGGGTCGGGTTGTGTGGTGTGTAGCGGGTGGTGCTGAGTGTTGTCCACCATACAGCAGTCCTCTCGAGTAAATTTGCATGTTCTTCTTTAACCTGAGGCGTCCTTTTGGGTGCGTGCCTGGAATGTCTCACTCTAAGAGAGGATGATCATCGTCTCTGCTATTCATCTGAGCTCCAGCATTTGAAACATCAGTTTTGCATCACTTTCTGAGTTTTGAATGCCAGATAATGCTGAGATCATGGTGTGGCTTACACCACAACTGCTCTGGTCTCTGTGGAGTTGGTTGCCATTCCCAGGGAGTTGCTGCGGCTGTGTCCAAAACGTGACACCATGATAATAGAGGTAACGCCGGGCAATGAGCATATTATGAGATTGAGGATTCGTCACACATTGGGTGTCGTTTCCTGGTCTCGTGTGATTGCTCCGACTAAAGCGAGTGATTCACCGTGAAGGAACGCATATTATGCACCGCGAGTCTGGGGTTGATCAGTGCCCCAGGGGAGATGCTCTTCTAGTCTTGGGGATTTCTGTGCATCGACTGGAATTGATAGGATGTTATGAAGACATGTGTTGGTCTCCAGAGGACTCTAACCAGGAACCAGAACAGTTTTTTCAGTTCAGTTCAGTTATTTATTTTTCCACACTTAAGTCAATAAAACAAATACAAGAAACACATCAAACAAGAAAACAGTGGAAGAATCTGAAAAAAAGCAGGCTTTTAAATTTCAGGTCCCCATGACAAGTATAATGAATAAAATAATTTAAAATGTGGGAAAAAAAAATGAAAAAGTGAAAAGAGACAGAAACAAGACAATATTGTAAAACAAGATGACTATATTAGATAGCAAGGAGTTGGACAGACAGAAGCCAAACCGAAGGAAGCTAAAATAGAGATGAACACAAATGAGGAATGGCTGCAGGAGGGAGAATCAGCTAGATGCAGTTCTTTATGGTAGATCATCCCAAGATCACTCATTACTCATTTAAATCAGTGAAAATTCTATCAATTTCAATATATTATATACTTCTCCAGTTATAACTTTCAGCATATGGTTAAAGCTATTTACACCATTCGTTTGCATTTGGCTCATTTCAAGTGAATTCCAAATTTAGGTGCTTCCTGAAGCTCACCTGGATCAGGAGAAACAGTCACCCAAACCCTCGCGGACCCCTTACACCCTGATTTTTTCATGCCATGAACAAACATTGGTACATCATGGGTTGATAAGGTTGTGGTCACGTTTCATCGAAATTGTGTGTGCAGTTTTGGAGAAGAGAGCAAATAACATTTTTGGATAGCAACCCCCCCCCATAATTCCCCTTCGTGAGTGTCCCCCCCCCTGTAAATCCCCTTAATGAGGCAAAATTTGATGTGGCAGGAAACCTTCGTTAGGAATCAATTATGAGCTTGTGGCCAAGTTTCATCAAATTTGTGTTTGGTTCAAGTGATAATGACCGAAGTGTTTACGGACTGACGACTGACTGACTGACACACACTGCAATCATCACCTACGGACACTGGTCGATCACATAAGCTCACTGGACTAACATCCAGGTGGCTAATAATATGTTATTTTGCAAAGAAAGTTCTTGTTTGATGTAAATGGTACATATCAGTTTGCCTTTTTGATAATTATGAATTAGTATTTTTCACAAAACATTAATTATTTAACTTCGCAACATCCGTGATTTAGGGTGACTGGTTCACGGTTTCAGCACCCACAGCCACATTGCTGGACTGTATTCCAATGCTGGTGGTGTGGCCAAAGGAGAATGACGAATTCTCTTGATGGTCACTGAGGTTCTCCAGAACTGCAAGAATCTACCGCAGTGTTCATTTCTTCCATACCAATCACACGTTTGTTGTAGCAACTCTGAAGCTTGTGGTTCAAATCAAAGAGAATGGTAAAATCCCAACCTCGGATGGATGTGACAACCTCAGGGACGAAAGAGTAGCTCAGGAGTTTGTGAACAAAGTGAGGGGGGTCTAAGGATTTGGGTGTTTGGGGGATCTGAAGAGTTATGGAGTGTCTTCAAGACTACCATCCTTGATTTTCTGGTGGGTGCTTGGAACCCACCATCAGGCAAAGAGGAACTTTGTCTCCAAAGGAACACTGGATATCATTGACCAGAGTTGCAGCACAAGGCTTGATGGCAGAGTGAGCTGTTCAGGGAGCTAAGCATAACCTGTACGTTCACTGAGAGCAGACAAGGAGGCTATATGTGAGGAATCGGGGAAGGGTAGAGCATCACTGTGGTTGAGTGATGCTCGTTCGCTTACAGAGAAATCAGTGCATTGCATTCCTCCAAGCCTGTCCCTCGTTACTATAGTTAGAGCTGAGGTGAACCAGGTGAAAGGGAGTAATGCTCCTTGGATCTGTGCATCAATGCTGAACTTCTCAAAGTTGGTGGAAATGCTGTACTCATGTCATTGCATACAGTTCTGTTGCTCTGTTGGAGCATAAGCATCCCAACTGAATAGTTGTCCCTCACTGGAAAGGGAGGGTGATCGCCAGGACTGCAACAATGAGCCGAGGTGACTGCTTTCAGTGCCGGGCAAGGTCTTTGCTTGATAATTCTGATATGGTTTGCCACCATCTGCTTCGGCACCAGCGCTCAGAGCAGTCAGTCTTTACATCAATGAGATCAACGATCGACTGTATCCTTGCTCTTCGGGTCCACGCAAATGCAGGCAAGTGTTTAAGCAGGAGCTGCTTGCAGCATATGTTTGTCTCCACAAAGCATTTGATTCAGTGAATCGGATGCCCTCTGGAGATTCTCAGCTTCAGGGTGCCACCAAAGCTATTGAATCTGATTTCTGAACGATACCTAGTATTGAGAGTGCTGTCAGTAGGTGGTTCCATCTCTGACTTATTTCCATTTGTTACTGGAGTTCTGTTACTGTTACTGTTACTGTTACTGGGGTGTGTACCGGCCCGGCACTTTTCAATGCTTGTATGGACTGGATTCTGGGGAGGATTTCAGAGAGATCTAGCTGTGGTGCATCGTTTGGAAATGTCAATATCTTGATGTCGATTTCACAGATGATGCACTCATCTTTGTGAGTCTCTGAACATCCTTATGAAGCCCTCAAGGTGCTGAATGAGGAGTGTAGCCACTGAGGTTATGGGTCTCCTTGGTCAAACTAAGATCCAGGCTTTCAAAAACATATTGGATGCTGTCTATCCTGTCTGTACCTGTCTTTGGCGAGAATGTTGTGGTCACAGAGAGATTCATTTACTTTGGCAGTGATATTCATGTCTTCGAATGTTTGAGCCAGAGGTCGAATGCAGGAGTATGATATTCGAGTCTTTCAGTCGTTGGTACTTCCAGTCTTGCTCTAGGATATGAGACTTGGATCTGACAAGGATTTGAGACAAAGACTTAACTCCTTCAGTTTCAGGTCTCTTCAGAAATCCTAGGATATGCTGGTTGACTTTGTGTCTAATGAGAGTTTGTTGAGAGACTCAAATGAGATTTGTTACCTGCATAGTCCGTGAGCATCAGCTGCGCTGTTGGACAGTGGCTCGTTTTCCTGATGCTGATCCTGCTCACCAGATTTCAGCAAGGGGCTCATGAGTGGAGGAGGCCAACGGGCCGACCACATGCCGCAGTGACTTCAGCAGGTGATCGGTATTCAAAGAACGAGGATGGGCTCGGCATCTGCCTGGGGGATGGCCATATGAGGATGGCGGAAAGTATACGTGGCAACCTGCTGCTCCAGCACATGCCACCCCCCCTCCCACACACACACACACCATTACCAAGATCCTCCATAATTTCACACCAAGCATGACATTTATAAAACAAAAAACAAAATCTGTCTGTGCCCAAAACATTTCATCTGAAGAAAACTATTATTTTTCAGTGAGATGAGTGAGACCTCGTGGCAAATTAATCATTCTTACTGCTGTATGTATTGACATCCAGAAGATACACTGACTGATATACACTGGATACTCTGGTTGGCGAAGACCTTATAAAGGTAATTAAAAAATTAATGGGGCATGCCAAGAAAGTAGATTAAGTGGATATTTTCTGTCTTCTTGGTTGAAGCACTGTTAGAATGAACACACAGAACTTCTCACAAAAGAATAATTTATGCTATCGCAACAGTTTGTACGAACAACGAAGCATTAACAACAATTTTGGAAATCTTTACTTCACATACTGAGGAAGCCAACAAAATGAGGTTCATGGAGTTCTAATCTCAGATACTCAAAAGGTAGAGTCACCACTCTGTGTGCATCAACATATGAAGTTACTCATTTACAATGATCTCTCATACGTACAACCACAACATTGACAGGGGAGTTCAGCAAAAAGCTTTTGTTAAATATTGGCAGAGTACCCGCCCTATGGGTGATCTTGTTCCAAGTAGGCAAACACGTTCTTTTGACGCATACTTCAAACTGACAGCTGTGGATCGGCTAAAAAATAACCCAAGTTACGTGCATGAAGAAAAAACATATTTCCTGCTTACAATTCAAAACAGCTCAAAAGGAAGCATCCTAGTGTGATAAAGTTGTGAAAAAAATAAATTGAAGGTGAATGTATGAAGTTTGCGGAGGATAATAAGGCGCTGCAAAATCTCACCTCCACAGAAAGCCAGATTCAAAATAAGCCTCAAAGACAAATAATGGTTTGAGGAACGACTGTTTTTTTTTTCCTACTGATCTAAGGCTGGATTTATGCAAGTTGCAGAAAAGACAGACTTTTATAATCAAATTGTATGAGGTCCATAGTATACCAGCAACCAGGAGTTCTGATATATGAATTGCATATCAAAGTCAACATAAGAATTGGGAAAGAAAGCCTGCAGGTCTACCTCAGGACTCGAATGTGTTTCAAGTACTGTATATGTTGATTTTGAATATCTGTTGATGTGTTTCTGTCTCTAAGCCTGGGTTGGCTTTATGGTTAGGGTGGTGGGCTTTGGATCCTAAGGTCCTGAGTTCAAATCCCGCTCAGCTGTTGAATTAATACCAGTGGGGTTACTCGGCCTGTCATCCTTCCGAGGTCGGCAAAATGAGTGCCAGCTTGCTGGTATACTGTGTCGGAGTGGCAACCTGTCCAGGATTGTGCCCAATAGCCAAGGAGTCTGCTTAAGCAGCACCAACGCTCTGCACAGAGTATGGTCCAATCTCCCCTCCTCTGTCTGTAATGCATGCATGAGTAATCGTTGCAATGAGACTGTTAGCACATACAGTATACATGCATGGCCTCAAAGCCGTCGAGCCTGGGTTCAAATCCTAACCAGCTAAAAACTGTCATCCCGGTGTTTCATAGGCAGGGTGATTTATCAATGTGTGAGTGTCCCCCAGATGGACATTAAACTGGCATCTCGTCAGCTGACATTAGTTGGTGACGTTAAATATCCAATGCTGTCCTTCGCTAAAGGGGCTGTCACACCTTGATGTTTAGCCAGCGTATGGCAAGGTATCAAAATGTATGCAAAACGCTGGCGTACGGTGAACTATTGATGTTTTTCCCAGTTTTGGACTTTCATACGAGTTGGGTATGCATAACGTATTAGTAACGTACACAGAACGTTTCAATTACATATAGATAACTTATACCAACGAATGCTGAGCGTGTTGTCGGCGTTCACAACCTATGCCAAACGATAGTCTAACTATGCATAGCGCGCAGCGTATCGCCGATGATCACGTGGCGTAGGCTATTCATAGAATGCGCTCGACGATTCAAATCATAACGCACGAGACATCGAAGTGTGTGAACCGCTGTCACCCTTGACGTTTTAGCCAGCGTATGCCGACGTATGAAAAATTTGCCGAACCAAGCTGGTACACGTCGAATACGTTATGGGTAAGTTTTGTATACGTTAAGAGCACGCTGCATACGTCGTAGTACGCTGGCATACGTCGTAGTACGCTGGCATACGTCGACAAATTTTCAGCATGTTGAAAATTTCTCGATGTACTCGGCGTGACACACGTTCCGCATACGCTGGCCATAAGTTGTAGGCACGTTACGCGATCGTTGACACACATCGACACACGTTACTTGTAAGTTACTCAAAGTCAAAACACGTCGAGTAATGGTTTGCGTCAGTTCCAGACTCCCTGGTTTTTTTTTTCGTCATACCGACAAAAATAATAATAATTAAAAAAAAACCAGAGTCTGGAACACTGACGCAAACCATTACCTCGACGTGTTTGACTTATGAGTAACTTACAAGTAACGTGTGTCGACGTGTGTCAACGATCGCGTAACGTGCCTACAACACGTTACTCATAGGTTAGAAATAAGTTTTGGGTACGCAAACATACCTCGACGTGTTTCGACTTATGAGTAACTTACAAGTAACGTGTGTCGACGTGTGTCAACGATCGCGTAACATGCCTACAACACGTTACTCATAGGTTAGAAATAAGTTCAGGTATGCTAAACATCACCTCGACGTGTTTCGACTTATCAGTAACTTACAAGTAACATGTTCGACGTGTGTCAACGATCGCGTAACGTGCCTACAACTTATGGCCAGCGTTATGCGGAACGTGTGAGTCATACGCTGTGAGTCGAAAAATTTCAAGCATGGAAAATTTGTCTACAGCTCGGCGTACTACGACGTATGCCAGCGTACTACGACGTATGCCAGCGTAATACGACGCGTATGCCAGCGTGCTCTTAAACGTATACAAACTTACCCATAACGTATCGACGTGTGCCAGCGTTTTAGCCAAATTTTCATACGTCGGCATACGCTGGCTAAATCGTCAAGGTGTGACAGCGGCCTTAGAGAAGGCAAGGTATCACCACGTACCCTGGCCAAATTCCTGCCATACCTACAGCTGGGAAGGCAATGGCAAACTATGCAGTACAATGTTGGCCAAGAAACTGTTTGGCAAAACCATGCTCTACTATGAACGTTTCGGTAGTACAAGTATATTGCACTTTGGATTGGATAGACATATACATAGACATATACATATACATAGACACAGATATATACATAAACACAGACATATACATAACATATACATAGTTGTGTTCTGCAAAACCGCATGCCTCTTAGGCAATGGCACCCACATAAAGTGATCCCCAGGCAGTTATTTCATTAGTTTCATGTAGTTTACCTCCTTCCATTATATCGAGTGGGTAATGGACGAAGTGCATTGTGTGGGTCTTGTAGTAGTACTAGTAACTATCTCTGATTCATATTCTGATCCTACTCTAACCCTGTCCTTTTAGCCATAGTACATAACAAGCAGCAAGCACACATGCCATTCAATAGACAATTGATAATAAGCACACTACGATGCCTCCTGGGGCTCGGATCCACCACATCTCCGCTGCACACTACACAAACAGTGCACGCGAATCGCGCGCCATTATTTCATTTCAAATCTGTGCGCCAATTCCCAACTGACACCTCACCTTACTTCGCACCTCACTCACCAAACTCTCACCACTTTGACCACAACTCTCCCACACGTGGGAAAAAATATTCCCACACCCCCTCATACCGCTGCATCGCTACAATTCGCCATTCTAATTTGAAGAGCACCGCGCGTTCAGACTGTCCTCGGCGCCGCACGATGCTCAACCACGCAACTGACGTTAAGAGCTCGACCGAATCTCACCAGAGACGTCCCGGGTGAGCATCCGCAACTGATACAGTCCTCATCCACTCATCAGACCACAGCAAGACCGGGGCAATGAAGAGGGTCACAAGAAAAGCAATCCGGGAGTTTGGTTCGGGTCGCGTGTGCATTTTGGCCCTGAAGGAGCCCGTGGTGGTGGAGAAAGTCTGCTGCTCTTCGATATTCAGACTGCACTTGGAGCACGTTCAGGGCGGGGCACCGACTCGGGGAGCGTGCCTATGTTAAGTCAGAAACTCCGAGCCATGCTGAAGCTGGTAGTCAACTGAGCCATTTTCCGGTCCCGGAACCTGGCAGGGCATGGCTAGATATAACATGATAACTCTGCTCTGTGTCTCTTTTGTAAGATTGGTTGATTTTTTGCCACACCTCACAAATTCCTTGCTTTCACCTGCTGTAAATAAAAATAAACCCCATTCAATGTGCCACATACTGTTCCTCGCTTGATTGGAAATAAATGCTTTTGTGACAAATGTTCCCAGCTTGTTCTCGTATTTTCTTCCATTGGTCCAGCATGGCCCACACCCTCGCTTAGCCAAGACGATATTCCCCAACGATCGTTTCTTAGCCAGTACATGCTTGGCAGTTCCGCTCGCTGCATCTGATATGGTAAGGTGATCTGGTTTGAGCAAATGCGTACCGAGGGCGTGTCCCCGGTAATTAGATCAGATGACTTTCAGGTAAACGGTATTAGACAGAGGACCCGAAGTCATGGGTCGAGTTATTGGCATTCACGGTCGATTAGCGACACGCCGTGTCACGAAGTTATTTCATGTGCGATGGCCTGCCATTCCAGAAAGTCTGTCATGAACCCGAGGTAGTTCAAGCCTCGTGGTCTTCGCCCCAAACCCTGGTCAGCAACAATATACATATACGTATACATATGTATATATATATATATGTACATCCATACATCCATATATCATATATCAAAATATGTGGATATATATACACTGATGAGCCAAAACATTATGACCACTGACAGGTGAAGTGAATAACATTGATTTATCTTGTTCACAATGGCACCTGTCAAGGGTGGGATATATTAGGCAGAAGTGAACAGTCAGTTCTTGAAGTTGATGTGTTGGATGCAGGAGAAATGGACAGGAGTAAAGACCTGAGCGACTTTGACAAGGGCCAAATTGTTATGGCCAGATGACTGGGTCAGAGCATCTCTGAAACGGTAAGGCTTGTGGGGTGCTCCTGGTCAGCAGTGGTGAGTCCGACCGACAGTGGTCCGAGGAGGGACAAACCACAAACCGGCGACAGGGTTGGGCTCCCAAGGCTCATCGATGCGTGAGGGCAACGAAGGCTATCCCGTCTGGTCCGAACCGACAGAAGGTCTACTGTGGCACAAGTCACAGAAAATTTTAATGTGGTCACGGAGGATGGTGTCACAATCCACAGTGCATCGTACCCTGCTGCGTATGGGGCTGCTTAGCCGCAGACCGGTCAGAGTACCCATGATGACCCCTGTCCACCGTCGAAAGCGCCTACAATTGGCAGCGAGCATCGGAAGTGGACCTTGGAGCAGTGGAAGAAGGTCGCCTGGTCCGATGAGTCCCGTTTTCTTTTAGATCACGTGGATAGCTGTGTACGTGTGCACCGGTTACCTGGGAAGTGATGGCACCAGGATGCACTGTGGGAAGATGTCAAGCCGTGGAGGGAGTGTGATGCTCTGGGCAATGTTCTGCTGGGAAACCCTGGGTCCGGCCATTCATGTGGACGTCAATTTGACACGTGTCACCTACTAAACATCGTTGCAGACCAGTACACTCCTTCATGGCAATGGTATCCCTGATGGCAGTGACCTCTTTCAGCAGGATAATGCGCCCTGCCACACTGCACACATTGTTCGGGAATGGTATGAGGACATGATGAAGTGTTCACGGTTTTGCCCTGGCCTCCAAATTCTCCAGATCTCAATCCGATTGAGCATCTGTGGGATGTGCTGGACCGACAAGTCCGATCCATGGTGGCTCCACCTCACAACTTACAGGACTTGAAGGATCTGCTGCTAATGTTTTGGTGCCAGATACCACAGGATAACTTCGGGGTCTCGTAGGAGTCCATGCCTCGGCGGGTCGGTGCTGTTTTGGCGGCACACGGAGGACCAACGGCATATTAGGCAGGTGGTCATCATGTTTGGCTAATCAGTGTATATATATACATCCATATATTCATATATCAAAATATGTGGAGTGTGACGAGCACTGCCCGATCTACAATGGACATAAAGTCCAAGACCAAAACGTCACTTCCAATCCGGAGGCCTCAGCCTGGCAACTCTGTCAAACAGACAAAGATTACATGGCGAACATCAGTTAAACATCAAACAGAGACTCCCACCCAGATTTTGGGCTTATTTGCCCTCATCAGGATAGCATACCGAAAATATCTAACCAATGATGACCACATTTGATTGAACATCAAATGCACCTCCTGACTGTAATTATGAGCATCGCCGCAGAATAAGTCTCACATGGTGAAACCGCATAATCCACAAAGAAACAACGCCCGTCTGCTACACCAAAGGATTATTCCGCGCTAATGCAAACTCGTGGTTAAATCAAAATGTGTGGGGTGTGATGAGGAATATATATATATATATATATATTATAATATATATATATATATATATATATATATATATATATATAATCATAAGTATATATATCATAAGTGTATATATATTATATATATCATAATATATATATATATATATATATATATATATAATATATATATATACAAGTATATATATATATATATATAATATATATATATATATATATAATATAATATGTATATAACATATATATGTAATATATACATATATATGTATATACATATATATATATTCATAAGTATATATATATATATTCACATATATTTATAATATGTATATATATACATCATAAATATTAAAAACAAAAAACACAAACACAAACACTCACACAAACACACCCACACCCAAACAAACACAAACATACACTTCTTCTTCTACTTCTTGCGTATGGTAGCGATCACTTTGTGTAGGGCGTGACTGCCGCTGATGCTGTGCCCCGATACCAGTACACTGGCACTCATTTCGCCGACCTCGGAAGGATGACAAGGATCCCACACACGCACACGCGCACACACGCCGCCGCACGCACGCACGCACGCACACACACACACACACACCACACACCACACACACACACACCACACACACACACCACACACATTTTCTCATTTCTTCTCCTAACCACTTCACTTCCTGTCTTTCCTTTCCATTGCAATTACTTTTACACTTTCCTCAAACCTCCAAAGCACTCTTGATCAATCAAACGTGACCAGGCCATGACAACCATCCATTACATTGATGCCAATTGCAAGAAGGCACACTTGGAAGCATGAGAGCCCATCAATAATGCATTGGCTAGCTCACCAGTCTGTCCCCAGGTATGACTCCTCCAGGTGTGGCTCCTCGAGCAGTACTCGGCAGATGTACACACACACGTTAAACACTTGAGGCAAAGTTGAACAGCCGGATGCGTAGGCCTGGAGGAGAAATGAAAAGGTGCTGACAAGCTTAACACAATTTGTCAAACAAACAATAATAAAATTCCAACACAAATTAGAAGTGATTGTGGGGCTTGTAAACAGCCAGAAATACATATATATATATAATAAAAAATATATATATATTAATATATATATATATATAATATATTATATACAGTATATATATATATATGTATATATATATGTTTTATATGTAGATATATATATATATATTATATATATATAATATATATATAATATATATATGTTTTTTATATATATTACATAATATTAGCTGAGAAGGACCAGTGATGCCCGGGGGAAATTCAATGAAATATGAATTTAAATATTACCTGCATGACAAAATGAAAATTGGGGAATGCTGGCTTTATGGTTTCAGATGACTTTCTAATCTTGGGCATTGCAAAATGTGCTTGGACTGCTTTCCCTTCTTTTTACTTCTTTTTATAAATTACATATTTTTAAATACAACAACTCACTGTAACCTCAACATATGATCTTCACAAAATGCATTACTCGATCGCTCCCGGGAAAATTCCAAGCAGTGTATAAGAACATACTCACTCGAGACCTGAACACGGAAGTGGTACTGTATAATAAACCTGTGTAAAGCAATCTGTTTAATAACAGGCGCAAGTGTAAAACCATAATGATTAAATTTGTGTTTTTGACAACAAATCACTATATACAACCTCAATATAAGATCTTCCCAAGGGAGAACTGTTTGGCCATCTGTCCAGGTAGGGGCAGACCCACCGGGCACGACAACTGGTGTCAGGAGTGGGATTCAAACCCTGATCAACATTTCACACAGAGGACGTGAAATTGTTGATCAGGACAAAATAAACTTGGAATCTAAATTGTTAAACGATTGCCTCTCGACCATCGAGGGTGAGGGGGTTGTAGTAATCGAGGTACAAATTGTATAGATATTTGGTGTCGGGAGAAAAGAACGCTTGGAAATGTAAGATAATTTTTTTTTCTGAGATTGAATGCACGTGGGAAATGGTGGATGGGCATGAGATGGCAATGATCGTATTAGATAGTGATCGTGAAGGAAGCAAACCACAGGGGAGATGAGTGATGATGATAGGGTAGGGTCCTCTCCCATTCCAAGGGTCAGTACCCCTTCCCCAACAGTGGTAGAAAATGCTATGCAGGGAGCAGGTGTGATGACCATCCAGGCCTTGTGTGAGAGGTTAATTAGAAGGGATAAAAAAAATGAATGAACAGGTCAGGTCAGGTATGGGAGCATGCTCCAGAACAGCGCGTCGCTGCGTCCACTTTCGCCGGTACTCAGGGCCTCCGTCTGGCCATCCCCCAGGCAGATGCCTGGCCCGTCCCCATCTCCTTGAGATGCCGATCAATCTGCTGCAACCACGAGGCACGTGGTCGGCCATTGGCCTCCTCCACTCAGGAGCTCCTCTCTGAGAGAATCTGGTGAGCAGGATCAGCATCAGGAAAACGAGTCACATGTCCATACAGCCGCAGCTGACACTCACGGACTATGCAGGTAACAAATCTCATTTGAGTCTCTCTCAGCAACCGCTTGTTGGACACAAAGTCCGACCAGCAATCGCCAAGGATTCTCCAAAGACCTGGTACCAAATGAATTAAGTCTCCGTCTCAAATCTTGGTCAGAGTCCAAGTCTCGCATCCATAGAGCAAGACTGGAAGCACCAAGGACCAAAGACTCGGACTTTCGTCCTCCGCACAGGTACGGCAGCCACCACACCCATTATCCAGTGAATCCATGACTCCCCAGGCCGACCCAGACGTCTATTGACCTCTGACTCACAGCCAGCAGAGACATGAATATCACTGCCAAGGTAAGTGAATCTCTCCACACCTCAACATGCTCCACCACAAACAGGCACAGAACAGGACAGCAGCATCCAAGATGTCATTGAAAGCCTGGATCTTAGTTTTTACCCAGGAAACCCATAATCCCAGAGTGAACAAATAAATGGAATAGAAAACAAAATTGAAAAACAAATTAATGGAATGGAAAACAAAATGAATAAACAAATGAGTGAAATGGAGGGTAACATAAGGGAAATGAATGGTCAATTGGAAGGAAAAATTGAAGGGGAAATAAAAGGCATCACTGATCAAATGAATGGAATAAAGAAGGGAATAACACAGGAACTGTGGGCACAAATTGATGGAGTGTGGAAAACGAATGAATGATTGGAAGATTAAATTGATGAACAAAGGAATGAAATGGGAGAAAAGTTGCTATAAGAAATTGGGTCAACAAATATAATAATTGACAAAGTGAATGAGGACCTGTAGGGCTATTTCACCTGTGTGGATGCCATAATGCTACAGCAGGTAAAGGAATGGGAATCTTGTCAGCGCCAAGGTGGCGGTTTAGTGCAAAAGTTGGAAATGCGTGGAACGGAACAAGAGAGGCTGTTGGTTACTAAATGCTTATGGGAGCTAAAATTGACTGGGGAAAGGATGGATGGAATGTTGCAGGAGCGGCTGAATACTTGGGACAATACCGTAAAGGGAGACGAGGAGATATAGCCAAAAGTTTCTGTTAGTCTCAATGGAGACATGGATGGTTCTGTTGAGACCATGCTTAGACTGACAGACTCGTACGAAGTTGGGTTGGACTTGCTGCACTTTGACATTGGGGATGTTACTGAGCAGGGTCAAGCAGATTTGGCAGAACCAATGTTTGAACCACTTGAGGGACATGTAGAGGAGGAGAGTTGCAGCGACTGTGACTTCCTGTTGATTGAGCGGAAGGCTCATTTTGAATTAGGCCAGAGTGAGTGAAGTGCAGGCTTTGAAGAGAAACAGGTCCGCATTTGCGTCTTGGGCACCCACCGAGAACAAGGTGCCAACACCTTCTGGAATGTCACAGGTACTTTCTCCTTTTCCAGCAACTCTGTTCTCAGCTGGAAATTCTGCAATTTGCTCCACAACCTTTTGACCGGTGGATGCCCCCAATGTTCTGCAGGATTCCTTACTTCAAGTTACTCGATTAAAGGAATTTGGTCACTATTGGAACCACCGTCATGACCGTTGTGGTTGGCTTGTGGCTTTATACATCATGTTGAACATAAAGAAAGTTGACTTCCACATTGTGTGGTCGGTTTTTCCATCTCGCTTGGCAGTGATGGACAGGGAGCTTGGCGCTGTGGGAGGAAGTGGCATTGATGCCGTTTTTCAGCTGACAGTGGTGCTGTTTGCCTATATGGACAGTGAGCTCAGCCCTTTGCACCTCAGTGTTGTCTGTCACCTCACACCCAGGTCATACCAGATCCGAGTTTCTGAGTCTCCCGTCCCACGGAGGTACAACTGTGGTGTGATGGGGAGCAGGGACCGGACACGAGGGCATCTGCGCTGGCTGAGCAAGTACGTCCAGTAGTGGTGATTCCAGGTGAGGAAGAGTCAGAACCGGAATCATAATCACAGCCTTTGCTGATTCCAGAACCTAGTATTACAGAAGGACCTGATGAAAAATATCTGTGTATAGAGAGCTTACGCCAGGAGAACAGGGCGTTGCATACTAAACTGCAGTCCTTCAAGAGCGAAACCCAGAAGGTGATGAAAAGTTTTCGGGAGAGTGCGTGAGCTCGAAGCTGAGTTGGACAGCGATCACAGCTGTCGGGAGCATGTGCAGGCTGACGCCCGAGCCTTGCAAGCTGAATTGGATGGGCTGCACCGGCAGCAAGCCGAACAAGCACAGCAAGGGCTCACTAAAACTGAGAAGAAAGTGTGGGCAAGTAAACAGTGGTATGGGAAGATGAAAGAGAAACATAAGGAGCTGCACGAGGCTAAAACACATCTCAACTCACTCCAACTCTCATCGCAGGCTGCCGAGCAGACGAGCATAAGAGCCCAGGGTCAGGTAATGGCATTTGCATTAACCATAGTGGCTGTTTGTCTGGTTTTTGTCTATCGTGGATGGTGGAGTGCGGTTGCCGGCGTCCATGCATACGTGGGAATTATCCTCATGCTGGTTGTGGTCAGTCGGTCATGGCCTTGTTCTGCCCTTGGCCTGGCGTACCCAGGAGATGCAGTTTGGCTGGGTCCGCTCTCGGTTTACCAGATCCTGGAGGAGGATACAGGCTTCTGGGAATGGATGTCAGAACTTTGGACCAACGAGGTCCTGGAGGAGGATAATAGCATCGATCGAGGGTGGATGAGAGAAATCTGGATCTACCATATCCGGGAGGAGGATGTAGGCTTCTGCGAGTGGATGAGAAAAATTTGGATCGACCAGTTCCTGGAGGGGGGTGCAGGCATAGATCCTGCTGCCTCTCGCAGGAATGTTTGTAGACACAGTTCCTGTGACTTGCGTGGTTCTTTGACATCTCTTTATCGAGGGTGTGCTTTAAGTCTAAAAGTGCACCCAAACATTAGCCATGATGGTGTACAAGATTTTGGAATAATAAGCAAATTTCAGAAGAAAAAGCTGGTGTGGAATCCAGGAAGATTGAAAGCAATGAATGCACAGGGGTGGATTGGAAGGGTGCGAATAAAACGAGAGGGGTGGCTGACACTCTTATACCCGACCAACCTGTGATGACTTACACTGAGAGTAAAGAGCCTTGATGTTTACTGTCCAAAGGGTTCAGTTTTGCAAGAACTTGTGACATGGGTATTGGGTAATCACTGTGCTGGCAGGATCGGAGCTGGTGAGAGTAACTCGATGGTCGGTAAAGGGATTGGTTTTAGAAACCAAATTTGTCTTGTGATGTTGACGTCTGTTATGTGTAAAGAATTTAATTGTGTTTGGAGAGTGAATGCAGATGATAACATGTAAGCAGGCCATGGCAGTGTAGGAACACGATCACCTTTTCGCATTGCAATGTTTGAGAATTGAATGGCAACAGGGGAGGAAATGAGATGTTGGATTGTGTGGGTGGGGAAGATAGTGGGTCTGCAGGAATAGATCAAGCTCTGGAGGAGTGGTGACTACAGTTCCCCCTGAGCTAATTTGTCCCTGGCAGCCGGTGGTTTCTGGAAATGGGGACCCATCGGAGGGCACGATTGATTGGGTGACCAGTGGAAAAGAGACACCTGGCGACCCGTATGAGGCCGAGAGAACTTGGATGGTGTGGGGAACTCCCCGACAGGGCATACAGAAAACGAGCTGTTTGGCTGTCAGGGAGCGAAGAGTTGAAGCGTGGGGGGGGGGGGGGGCAAAGAAAGTTCGTAAACTCAGGCAACTTGTTTTTGGACTGCAGGCACCACAACCAGAAGTGCCCCCACCATTTTTGTTGTACGGTACCTCCCTGTTGCCTAGTTGAGGATCACACATGTGTGTAATAACATTTAAGTCATGGTCTTGCAGGGTTGGAATGAATGATTGATGTTAGGTTTATGTGTGTGAGCGTGTGGGGGAAGGTTTACTTAATCCATGTCACTAACCTGTATCAGAGAGATAGGGCTTGCAGAAATTTGGATTTGGTAAATCGGGATGGCTCTACAGGTAACGCTGGGTATTGTAGCATCCACCGGGGAACGCAGTCTTTAGAAGGGGGGTTATACAAACGTTAGAAAGTTTGGTAACGGTTTTGTCTGCTATGATATATTTTTGTGTGCTTTCTGACATTTTCTACCTACCCCAGGAGTTAGAAGCGAGGAACCAAGAGTTTTGCAAAAATGTAATTGGTGTGTTTAAGGGATGGAGAATGTTAAGGAGACTAGGTAAGTTAACTATGGCTCGCTTCCCACAACCTCTTGTAATTTATTTCTTAAGCTAATGAGGTGTGAGTCGGTAAGTGGTAAGGCTGGAATGGTAGCGCCTGCATTGAACCTTGCAGGAGCTATGGTCCCGGAGAGGGGGCTGTGTTATGTTTGTGAGGTGGATGGAGGAATTTCACAGGCAAGATAGGATCGTATGAAGTTGCTTGGTC
Organism: Eptatretus atami; assembly: GCA_035128595.1. Taxonomy (NCBI): domain Eukaryota; kingdom Metazoa; phylum Chordata; class Myxini; order Myxiniformes; family Myxinidae; genus Eptatretus; species Eptatretus atami. Next base: position 64,297,494 of record CM068966.1, on the reverse strand, counting down.
TGTGGAAGTGTAGGAGACATCTCGATGTAAACTAAGTAGGGAAACTGTGAGCTTAAGTGTTACTTGTCACCACACAGGGGGGTGGTGCAGTGTTAATTACATAGGGATTAAGGATAATTTCCCCCAGTATGTAATTGCTCCCCTGTGACCTTTTCCTACGTTGTTTTTGCATTTACAAGCCAGCAATAGGATCACGTCCTTAAAACAACTACAACCGAGCTGCATGTCCAAGCAGGTGAGAATCCCTGCCTTCCCGGTTTTCGTGCGAACAAGTCAGGCCTCCGGGGTGGAGGATTGATAGGCGTGACGTCGAAGGGAGATCAGTGGGAGGGAGGTGATCGGAGAGAACAGCATGTGTCGCGGCAAGAGAACAGGGAGGCAGGTCGTTGCAGGAGGAGAGAGACACAGTTGCAGATGAAAGCTCGAAGTGGGACAGAAGTGAGAGAGGTAGAATCGGCGGTTGAAAGAGCAGGGCATTATGGCTGGCTTTCCTTCAACACATGAAGAAGACCACACGATTCTTGTGTTCATGCTGAGGCGAGTTTGCCCGCATGTGACACCAGTGTCAAATCCTTGTGTTGAGCCATCGGGGGAAAGAGCCGGTGCCAATCTGCAAAGCAGAAGATCAATGTCGGCGAGGACGTTGGTGAGGACGATCGGCAAAGAGGCTGCACGACGGTTGGTGAGCCCTTGCGTTCAATACGGCCTCACGAATTACTCACAAATTATCTCACATATGTTCCCCACCCAGAGGGTGGCTCAGCACCATTTTGGGCGTGTCCTCCCATGCAGTGACGCAGCAGTTTGGTGACCTTCAAGCTCCTGAGCTTATCTCCTGGACCCGAAGCTAAGTGCCAAAATAAAGGAGGATATTTTCTTTGCTTTATTCTGTCCCCTTGTTTGTATTTTGGGCCTATGTGGAGGTGCCTCGAAATTAGATTTAGGTTTCCTCACGTCTTGATTAATTTCCATTGTAATTGTTGATCTTTCTGTTTATTAAATCATTATTTATTTACGTTGCTGATGTCCATGTATCTATCTGTTGTGGGTTCGAGAGTAAAACCCCTGTGCTGTGCTACCATTCTGGTAAAGCGCCTAGCTCTTTCTTTCCCACGCGCGCCATAATCTCTGAGAATCTCGGCTGTAAGCCTCCAAGGGAGAACTGTTTGGCCATCCATCCAGGTAGGAGGCAGACCCACTGGACACGACAATATATATCATATGTTCCAATAGCCTGGTGTTGGCTCAGTGGTTAGGGTGGCGGCTTGGGATCCTAGGGTCCTGAGTTCAAGCCCCGTCGGCCGCTGAATTAATACGCCAGGGGTTGACTCAGCCTGTCATCCTTCAGAGGGCGGCGAAATGAGTACCAGTTCCAGTGTGTGTACTGGTAGAGGGGCACTGCATCAGCGACACAAGTCGCGCTTCAAGAAATGATAGCTACCCCGGCAGCTAAGCTGCCATACGACCACCACCACCATATGTTCCAAGCTGCCCCACACAAATTAAATTGCCAAAATATTATGATCTGGCATGCTATTGCAACATCCGGATGTTTTCCTTGTGCAAGGTTTAGGAAAAAACTGTAATCTCCGTTTTTACAAAACCCTGCGGATGGAAATAAATCATTTTCTGCAACCTATTCTGGCCCACCCCAGATGGACAACTCCTGCAAATAGGAGAGCTGAAAAATGTTCCCATATAGCTATTTATCGAAGATCTCAATTCTCCCATTCATATATTTTGTGACACTCCTAAAATTGCACTTTGACTACAGCTCCCTTTATGGAGCAATTCATTCCAGCAGTGACCTTTTTCTTTTGCATCTCGGCTCATACAGGCTGAAGAGACCCAGAGTCGTACCATCAAAGACCTGACAATTGGGTTTGCCTGTTTTTATGTTCCCATCTGAGCACATAGCTAATGATGCTTGGATCCCAGCTTCAAATCCCATGTGTTGATTTGTCCAATATCTATTAATAAACGTCCTTGAAATTTGTGGAAAAGTATACTGATGTCTACTAATGTATTTGTCCTTGTCAGTGCTGCTTTCTTGCTTGCCGCTCAGCATTTTAAAAGGATAGTATACACACATACAAATACAATGCCTGGTGTTGGCTTAATGGTTGGAGTGGTGGGCTTTGGATCCTAGGATCCTGAGTTCAAATCCTGCTTGGCTGTTGAATTAATACTAGGTGGGGTTGACTCTGCCTGT
>CM068966.1:64280883-64292653 GCA_035128595.1 Eptatretus atami | reverse complement strand
CAAATATATTGGTCAGTCGATTTTGTTATTCAATCTGTCTGTTTGTTTGTCAATCACCGACAGGTCACAATTTTAAACCGATCGTCATGAAACATTACCAGGTTGTAGAGGTAGTCTCAACTGAGAAGCCGATTGCTTTTGAGGTCAAAGGTCAAAGGTCATCTTGAGGTCAAATTTCTAAAAATCGTCATTTTTTCATCAGATTGACTTGATTGAGGTTGATTGAGGTCCGAAGGTTGAACAGGATTTGCATATTGCATCACTTAATTGGGAAACCAACTCTTTGAGGTCAAAAGGTCAAAGGTCAACTCAAGGTCAACTTTCTAAAATCATCAATTTTGATCTGAAAAATCATGAATTTTCATCTGATTAACTTGAAAGTTAAACAGCAATTGCATCGTGCTTCACTGAATTAGGAAACCAACTATTTTTGAGATCAAAAGGTTAAACATCAACTCAAGGTCAAACTTCTAAAATCATCAATTTCAATCTGAAAAAAAATAATCAATTTTCATCCGATTGACCTGAGCTTTGATTAAGGTTGTCAATTTTAAAGTATTGATGAAACGGACAATTTGATGTATCCATGGCAACGTTTGGAGATGGTGGAGGATTTTGCAAGTATCGTGCTCTGCATGACGTCATTTTCTTGTTTGTTTGTTTGTTTGTGTGCAGGATATCTTAAAAGTTGGTGGAGAGGTTGTGTGTGTAACAAGGACGAATTGATTCGATTTTTGGTGAAGATCCGAATCCAGATCCGGATCCGAGAATTTTTTTTATAATTCTTAAAGCGATTCTTCACCATTGAGAGATGGAACTAAAAACGATATATAGCATGATATTTCAAAAAGTATTTGGCCCGATATGTTCTTTTGGATCAGGCATCGCGTGGCGGAGGTATGCGCTCCACCAAGTGCCCTTCTAGTTTTTTTTTAACTGTGATCTAAGGCTTGTACATATATCACATGTAAGATGAAGAACTACCTCAATATACATCGATGTACTTTTACATGGATTACAAGGACTTTAGCAGAAAACAGACAACACATACGATACATGGGATTTCAACTTGGGTTTCCGGCATCAAGAGTCAGGGTTTCAGATGGGAACACAAATAAGCCAAGCCAAATTGCTTTTATTCCTTTTCTTTTCAGTCTAGTTTTTCTCAATTTTATCCCGACTCCATCACGGCAAAATAATTTACAAAATCATTGTGTTAAATGCAACCATTTCATTCAAAGGAATGAAAGAAAACTGAACCAAACTCACTGGATCTTTGGTTCTTGATGAAGAAGAGTTTGAGTCGTTCCTTAAAGGTGTTTTCATTCACGTAGAACTCCACCTGCACCCTGGAAGTTTTTACAACATTTAGTTGTTTCGTTTTTTTTCATACTATTTATATAATTATTACATTTGTCGGAAACCGAACCAGGAGGGAGGGGGCACTTTCTGATTAACAGCTTTGGACTGTTCCCCTCCCACACCCCAATAAATGTGTGTGTGTGTGTGTGTGTGTGTGTGTGTGTGTGTGTGTGTGTGTGTGTGTGTGTGTGTGATCCTTGTCATCCTTCCGAGGTCGGCGAAATGAGTGCCAGTGTACTGGTATAGGGTGCCTGCCAATGCCAATAATATAATATTTGTACAACACGCGAGATGGCACCAGACGGATGGATTTTGTAATCACATCCATGTTTATTTACCACTTGCACTAGCTGAGACACCTGATCTTCACCCAGGTAAACTATTTTAAATAGAATGGGAAAGTGAAAGCCTGGTGAAGAGTAAAAAGATGAAAGCAAGTGAAAACAAATTGGCCTTTTTGGATGTGGAGGTTCACCGTAAGCCTGATGACTACCGAAAGACTTCAGTTTACAAGAAACCAACCCACACCAGCATATTACTGGATTTTAATTCCTGCAACCCAATCTCCAACAAACACAGTGTAGCACGGACCTTAGCAGCTTGGGCATGGACGATGTCATATTCCAAAGCCAATGCAATTAAATAAATCAGATTAGTCAAAGGAGTCTTACTCAAAAATGGGTACGGGAAAGGGATACTCCCCACCTTGAAAGAACCAATACGGACAGAACGGAAGAAGCCAGAAATGCTTGGGCATGGTGTCCTGCCATACTTCCTGGGCTTTTCCAAAAGGTTTGGCGAGATAGTATGCAGCTCACGGAATGGTGCCTCAAGGCTCCAGGCACCATCCGCAATGTCATTTCAAAACCATCCGTTATGTCATATACATATGTATTGATTGAACCCTCTAACTTGACGAGGTCGGAGGACACAGATCGAGTCCCATCACAGCACTTGCTGCATGACTTGTTAGTAACAAGGGTCGTCTGCCATACTAACACACAGTCTCTGCCCTGCTGCTCACCAGTCAGAAGGTTTGCAGTCAGGAATAATAATAGTAATAATAAATTTATCGAAAGGAGCACAATGACCCTCTGACATGACGTTGATGTCATGTGCATAAATTATGCCGACATCACCTCCAAACTAGGATGGCGTCCATGTGGCCCTCAAGTCTTTACAGACTGACATTGAAGCCCCTGTGGTCACAAATAAATGAAAGAAGAGTTATCGATCGAGATTTCGCTCTTGTTTGAGCTCATTAGGACAATGCACTGCTGGTTTTTTTTTATGATCTGTGATTATTATTGAGCTTAGTATGGTCACGAATAAACGATTCAGCAGTATGTTGTTTCTGACTGTCACTGATTGATTCCCACACTGATTCTTTCTGATTGTTACAATTTCTTACCCCTCTTCCTGCACACTCTCTCATTTATTCGGGTGTTTGGTGCATTTTGTTTAGAAGTGATAAGTGCATTTTGTTTAGAAGTGATAAGTAATTGTTTTAAGGCATCCCATGGTAGGAATATCACATAGGGGATAAAGGGAATGTATCTGTGCCTGTAATAGTCCATGGGCCAGAAGATATGTCGGTACCACCTGGGGGTGCAAAATGTAAATGGTGCCAAATTATTTGTACCACCCCTAGAAGTAAGACTATGTGATAACCTTTTCAAATGAGTAGCTTTATCCTTTTTTCCAGTGCATTACCTACTTTGTGCATTAAACACCATTACATGCCCACTCCCGATGGCACAGTTGGCTGTGGTATGGTCTTTTAAATGGCATCAAAGACGATTAAATAAATGCAAGCATGCCCAGAATAGTTTTTTTTTAATGAAACTAGGCATATATATATATATATGTGTTAATGTAGGTTAAGAGTTTAATTATTTTTCACATTTTAGTGTTTCATTTAACCGCCAGACAGCATTGATCTATATGTGTATTCTTAGTCACAAGGAGAACCGGATACCAATGAATATTTGTTTGGTCACCTGCACCTGCAGTTTCTTAGTCACCTGCAGCAAATGCAGGTAGATGACTTTTTTGTGGCACGGCTGTAATAAATTCCCATCATGATAAGATCTCGATAAGATAGATAAGTGACGTAATGATGCTCAGGTGAGAAGCCACGTTTTTAGATCCTCGTGGAGGATCTCTAAGTCTTACTCACGTTGTTGTTCTTGTGGACTTTTTTGTTTCACAGCCTACAGTTTTCATCGAAACTCCTGAAACTTGGCATAAATGTAAGAATACCCTGCGAGACAGTAACCATCTCCGATTTTGAAAATTCCACCTAGAAAAAAGTTATGACGTCAAATATCTCCACTAATGGAAATCGCCTATAAAATTATCTCCGAAACTAGGCAAGCTTTTTGAATTCTGTTTGCGGGAATCGAACAGGGCATTAGCAGAGATGAATTACCGCACATATGATACATCACTATGACGTCATTCCTATTTTTATGACATGTCATCCTATTTTTGACATTTTTTGTTTCACAACCCAGAGTTTTCATCGGATCTTCGTTAAACTTGCCATGTATATGCAGAAAGCCCACGCGCAGGCAGTAACCATCTCCGATTTTGGAAATTCTTCCTAGAAAAAAGTTGACGTCATAATATCGCCACTAATGGAAATCGCCTATACCATTATCTCCGAAACTAGGCAAGCTGTTTGAATTTTGTTTGCGGGAATCAAGCCGGGCATGAGCACAGATAATTTATCGGAAACCTGATACATCACAATGACGTCATATTCGTTTTTATGATGTCATCATTAAGAGCACTAGTGCATGCCCGTACGTGCAAACAAACAAACAAAAAAACTTTCAAACCGCGTGCCAGAAACAACCACACAGGCCGTTCCTTCGCTCTCGTAAATGACCACAACACACACACACACACACAACGGACACGGACGGACGGACGAACACACATACACACACATGGACGGACACGCACACACATACATACACACATACACATTGCTGGAATATAGATAGACGACACACACACACACTGCTGGAATTATAGACGACACACACACACACACACACATTGCTGAATTATAGATAGACGACACACACACCACACACACACACACAACACACCACACACACCACACACATTGCTGGAATTACAGATAGACGACACACACACACACACAGATTGCTGGAATTATAGATAGATGAAATGAGGTCAATGAGATGACAAATGAAGGGGTTGAATGCAGACTGCAGAGCAATGAGTAAGGAAACCCGTCGTTGTGAATCGTTTTTACCACCAAATTGAGATGTATTTCGTTGGCAAGCATGTTGAGTAGAGCTGAATTCCTTAACACTTCCAAAGCCACACTACAGCGTTTTGACAATTGGAACAAAAAAAAGAGTTGTGCACTTTTTTTGATAAATTGTTTTCGGAACAATTTTTCTTCAATAAATAAATAATAATAAAAAAAATTGTCTCCATGTAACACCTTTATCTCGTTAGCACCTCTTCATAAACAACATTGCTGAGGAAACGGCGCTTATAAATAATAATAAAAATTGTCTCCATGTACACACCTTTATCTCGTCAGCACCTCTTCATAAAACAACATGGCTGAGGAAACGGCGCTTATAAATAATAATAAAAATTGTCTCCATGTACACACCTTTATCTCGTCAGCACCTCTTCATAAACAACATTGCTGAGGAAACGGCGCTTATAAATAATAATAAAATTGTCTCCATGTACACACCTTTATCTCGTCAGCACCTCTTCATAAACAGCATTGCTGAGGAAACGGCGCTTATAAATAATAATAAAAATTGTCTCCATGTACACACCTTTATCTCGTCAGCACCTCTTCATAAACAACATGGCTGAGGAAACGGCGCTTCTTCTTTTTCCTCGTCCAGGGCAAGAATACGGAGGCTGCTGGATCTGCCAACGTTTTGATAAATTATTAGTTTTAATGGCCAATTATTCAATTAGGGCCAACGTATTTTGCCTTTTCGCAATATCGTCGCAAGGAAAAACATAAAGAGAAGAAAAGAGAAAAAAAAACGTTCGTGCAAAAAAAAATTTACTTCCTGGTTCGGAGCATACCAGCTCACTCTGATGTTACCCAAATTTATACACCGTCTAATATGAAAACGATCATAACTTGGGGCATCGTGTTTATCTATAAATGCGCATAAGAAATCGAGAAATTATTAGATACACGGTCATCATTATCCGGAAGTCCGTAGGTTGTAACCTGTAATGGGGAACGCGGCTGAGGCTCTCTTCCCCCATCGGCCACGCCCACGCAACAACGTGTCTTGTCATTGGTTGGTAAATAAATGGCCATAACTTGGGAAGCACTTGTCCGATTAATATCAAACCTTGAAAAGGCACATCCTCAGGTCCCAGCAATACCTGGCAAGTTTCACTTAGATCGGACCAGTGGTTGTCGAGAAACAGCGGTCACAGACACACACACCCACACACACACACACACACACACACACACACACACACACACACACACACACACACACACACACACACACACACACACAGACAAAACACACAACAACAGACACACACAGACACACACGACACACACAGACACACACAGACACACACAGACACACACACACACACACACACACACAGATTGCTGGAATTATAGATAGATGAGGATCTTAGCTCATTCAAGCTTGTCAATATGCTTGTTGCAGATGTATGCAAACTTGCTTTCAGATGCCACCCTTCCTTTACTTTAGTAATTAAGTTTTAGTAATTAAGTTTCTCAAATCGGAATTATCATATTTAAAGGTGCTAGAATGAAAATAGACACAAGTGAGAGAAGTGACACCTTGCCATCAAAGTCGCTGCGCATGGATTGCCTCATCCATTGCTGTGACCAGGAAACAGACTCAAAGCCGGCATCCCCTCAAAGTTTAGACTCAAGGAAAGCTTTTCTGAATGCAGCCTGAATAAGAAAATGTGCTCCAAATGTTGGACCTGGCGAAAGACTTACCTGATGGAGAAATCCCACCAGTTTGCTCTCATCGAAAATGCAGCAATAACTTCACGATGAAGAGACGTCTTAATGCTATCAGCACCAAACAGGAAAAGACAGAGGAGTCTGAAAATAATGTCAGTTCTGGGAAATCATCCAAGCAAGGATCAAGCTTGACATCTACAGTTTATGAGGAAGAATGCATCTTTTGTCAGAAAGCCAACAAGTTTCTTCGTGGATAGAAAACAATAAAATCCCTTGTACAATGCCAAGAGCTACGAGCAGATGCCAGCATCAGAAATGCAGCTATGAAGAAAGTGGATAGTAGATTGCTTACCATTGTCAGCAGAGACATCGCAGCAGCAGAAGGGCACCATCATAGGTTGTGCTATAGATCCTACACAAGGGAGGAAACAGCTGCCAGTAGTGTGACACATGATGAAGACCACAATGATGAACTTCAGTATGAGATGGCTCAAAGTCACTCATACAATGAGGTGTTCCTGTTTATCAGGAATGAGATTTTCACCAACCCCAAAGTGAAAGCGAAGGCCGATCTCACATTTAAACTGGTTACATCAATGAAATCTCTTGTCATTGAACAGGTGAGGGACTCCTGTAAGAAGCACCTCTGCCAAAGGTGAGAAAGTGACTTTGGTGAAGCCCTAGACATCACCAATGAGAAAGGCAAAGGTCTTCTCCATCCTGACAACTTGTCAATAACTGAACTTGCCAAGACCTATCAGATGCTGAAAGTGGAGCTGTAGACCCTGAGATCTCTCACTGGAGAAGATGTTATAGCAAAGGCAGCCCTTCAGGTGAGAGCAGATATCAGAAAGCAAGATTTCCCCCAGGCATGGCCACCACTCATAGTGGAAGCAGAGGAGAGTGGGCCCATCATCCCAGAGTCTATCACCCTTTTTCTGCGATACTTGCTGACAGGTGCCAAAAACAACAGCCATGCATCTAAATGAAATGGAAGACCAAGAAGGAACCCGAAGAAGTAAAGAGCAAAGATGGAGTCATCAGGAGGAACCTGGATAAGATTTGGGTTTCAGCCGCTACTCCACTACCCTCAAATCCATCCAGGCACAGCCAAGTGAGCCTTCCAGAAAAAAAATTCTGCAATAATTCACTTCTCCTGAGAGAGATAGATAACGAAAGAGAGAAAGAGGGTAAAAGAGATGAAAGAGAAGAAAAAAAAAAGCAAGATTAGAATGAACAAAGAGAATTGTGAAAAAATTTTTTAGAAAGAAGTATGAAAGAAACAAAGAACAAAGATGTCAGGAAGAACCTAGATAGATAGATTTCAGCAGTTACTCCCCAGGCTCAAATGCAGCAACATGTATAAGCTACCAGAGCTACCAGAGGTCCAATTTCTGGCCCTGGCCCATGGACTATAAAGACAGTGAAATTGCTTACATTGCCCATCCTGAGTTTTCCCACCATTTCCCTGTTTAAATTTCCCTAGGGGAGAAAGAGGGAGAGAGGAGGGGAAGGATAGAGGAGAGATGGAAGGGAGGGAGAAAGGAGGGAGAGAGGATGGAGGGGAGAGATGTGAGAGGGAGAGAGGGAAGGGTGGGGAGAGAGGGTGGGATAGGGGTGAGGGGGCAGAGGGGTGGGATAGTGGTGAGAGAGGCAGAAGTGTGAGAGAGGGAGTGGGAGTGAGTGGAGGGGAGAGTAGGGAGGCGGAGGAGGAGGTTGGGGGGGGGGATTCCAGCAGATGTGACACCCAGTTTAACATCCATCCAAGAAACGGCACACATATTGATGAATCATCCTGCCTGTGAAACACCGGGATGACAGTTTATAGCTGGGTTGGGATTCAAATCCTTCATCTATGACGGTGCACACTACTGACAAATATTTGGCACAGCTATGGGTTCACTGGTCTCTGCTGTTATAGCTAATTTGGTGATGGAGGAACTCGAACAAGGATATTTGAGTCTCATGAGAATTGGCTCCCACGGTACTGGAACAGATATGTAGATGACACCTTCGTCATTGTGCGTACAAACATGATAGACCACCTACTGGGACAACTTGGCCGGGTATTCCCCAACATTAACTTCACAATAGAAATTGCAAAAGAAAGCAAATTGGCCTTTTTGGATGTGGAGGTTCACTGTAAGCCTGACAGCTCCCAAAAGACCTTGGTTTACAGGAAACCAACCCACACCAGCAGGTTACTGGATTTTAACTCCTGCAACCCAATCTCCCACAAATGCAGTGTAGCACGGACCTTAGCAGCTTGGACATTGACGCTGTCATCTTCCAATGCTGAGGCAATTAAAGAAATCAGATTAGTTAAGAGGAGTCCTGCTCAAAAGTGGGTACAGCAAAGGGATACTCCCCACCTTGGAAGAACCAAACAGGACAGAATGGAAGGAGCCAGACACACTTGGGCACTGTGTACTGCCATACTACCTGGGCCTTTCTGAAAGGATTGGCAGGATAGTACATGGCTCACGGATTGGCATAATCAACAAGCTTCTACACACCATCCGTAATGTCATCTCAAAACTAAAGGACCCAACACCAACTGGGGATAAATCTGGAGTAGTTTATCATTCATCATGCAAAGACTCGACCAATTACATTGCTGGAACTGGAGAAATTTAAAACAATGGCTAGTATGAACAATGATGGAGCAACTTAGGTTGGAAAGGTGACCCCAGTCTGCATCTGACATTCATTGCCAGCAATGTGGCCAGAATTTGACTTCGATGTGGCCCCGTGTCCATGGAATCTTATCGAACAAATGAACATGTTGATTTTGGAAGCGTGGCACAGAAGAGCAAGGGGTGCGTCTAACTGGGGGACGGCGGACATACCCACACAATACACAGCTCTGATGCAAATGGCAAAAACTGGATGGTGCAAACTGCTGGATAAGGTGAGCAACAAACAACACTCAATCCCAAACACCACATCCACATGTACACAACACCGAACAAGAACCCCAACACTCGCACATCCTCATCATGCCCAAGCCGGACATGAAACCAGCCGTGTTCGTGCCCCGGAAACAGAAAAACAAACGTACAAACGTACTCACCCACATACATACAACACCAGATCACGTGTGAGTAAAAAAAATAAAAAGAGCAGAGCACCCCTTCAGTGATGTGATTTGACGTTTGTTTTTGCTTTTGCAAAATAAAAAAAGCACTCTTCCATTTGATCTCGAGCACCAGCACGTGACCAGAAATGAGCAGCCATATTGAAATAAAAACCAGACATGTGCCGAGGCTCAGGGTCAATTGTGCCTCATGAAGCCGGCTGCGGAGCTGGTGAAACGTTGCCTGGGTCCGGGGTCTGCTCTCGCTTTTTTGCTCAAATTAGCAGAGTCGATCTAGTTTTTTACTTTCAGTCGAAGTGCCTTCTTCTTCTTTAAAACATATATATATATATACATATACATAGAATAAAAAAAGACCCACCCACTCTGACCTGTGAATGGAGGGAAGAGCCAATCAGCTATCACCGAGTCAACTAAACCCAGGTGACTAGGATTATATAAATAATTGACACCTCCCACACTCCTCGAGCCGAAGAAGCTGCATGAAGCAACCGAAGAAGGCCAACACAAGGTAAGCACTTTGCTGTTTCAAACCCTTCCCAGAGTTCCTCCACAGCTATAAAGAGGGACTCTGAGAATGGTTTGAAACAGCAAAGTGCTTACCTTGTGTTGGCCTTCTTCGGTTGCTTCACCGCTCCCTATGGGGTCTGAAGGCGTATCCTATGTTTCCTCGCTGGGGTCTGAAGCCGCCATGTTTTTGCCTGATCAACCATGCCTTGACTTGGATCAGGCCGCAATGATTTATTGATGAAAAAGGTTTTTTTTTCACTTTCTTCTCATGTTATTGAATGTCTGGTCATCATAGCTACGAATCACTGGGTACATTGCAATGCTTATAAACGCCTGGAGACGTCAGCATTCATTGCTTTATTTCATTTCCACACATGCAATCACCACGAGAAGCTCTTAAACTAAGCAGAATTACAAAATTTAATCTCAAGAATCGAACTTACGAGTAGTTCTGACTCCTAGAAAAGTATTCAATTGTCCACGTCGACATATTTGACATGTTGGGTGTCTCCGGGAGGTGTATATTTAATATGACTGTTCGGTGATTGATAATCACATGCCAAGCAAGCCGTTTCTTATCAACCGTTTCGTTAGAGTGCTTAAGCCACTTGGTGAGCGTGCCACAATATTCGCACTGTCACTGAATACTGTATCTCGATCGACTTTAACAGAGTTCAGGGGGTCACTCCCCTGCGTTGGCCTTGTTTTATTCTGCGGTGCAACAGACAGTGGCTGGCTCAATGAAAATGTGAAATTTCATTTTCCACGACGTTTCCTCCTTTTGTACGATCTTCCATTATATGACCTGTCACTTCAGCATGGATGAATACAAATAAAAATAAACGTTTCGCTTTCAAAAGTTTCTTCAACCGTTTCATGGAATGCTTGATGAAGCCACTTGGCACGTGTTCTTCAAGTTTCAATGAAGATACCGCGGTTCTATAAGAGAGAGATTATATATATATATATATATATATAATATATATATATATATATATATATTGTATCATAGCTGCATACCCCGTGCACATGCACGGGATAGCAGTAAACATAGCTGGTAGCAGACGACAGACCGTACACGGGGAATGACAACAATACGCATTGTGCAAAATGCAAGTGGTACTTATGGAACCAAACATTCCCAAACATTGTCGCATGTCCGCTAAGTGCCACAGCAGTTTCATAGGGATCGTGTGACGGCGAGCCGAGATTTTTAGTGTGCAAGCTTGTATTATAATAGAGATATATATATATATATATATATATATATATATATATATATATTGTGTATCCTTCTCTCTCTCTCTCTCTCTCTCTCTCTCTCTCTCTCTTCTCTCTCTCTCTCTCTCTCTCCAACCCTCCCTCTCACGCCCCCCTTCCTCTTCCCCCCTCTCTCTCTCACCCATCATATATCTCTCTTCAACCCTCCCACAGGTCCCCACCCTCCCCTTTGTTGACGGGACTCGCTTGTTTTGAAGCAGATTGTGGAGTGAGCCGACCAGTGAGTGCAAAGGTTACTGCATGTATGAGCATGCATGTATACAGGCAAACCTTTGCCGGAAATAGTGTGGGTTTTAAATGCTCCCCTGTTTTGACCCAGATTGTGTGTGTTGTGTGTGTGTGTGTGTGTGTGTGTGTGTGTGTGTGTGTGGTGTGTGTGTGTGTGTCCGTGCAAGTTGCTGTTGTTGCCTGCTATCTCCACATGTGGTGGGTGGGTTTCAGGAGTGAAAGAAGACCTGCCAGTTTCAAAGTATCCCCTCCATGTTGTGTGTGTTGGTTAATTGTATCTCCATATGGAGTTTCAGAATGTTTGGAAT
>CM068966.1:64254675-64279675 GCA_035128595.1 Eptatretus atami | reverse complement strand
TCTTTGTCATTCCCGTAGCTCCAACTGTCACTGGAACAACTTTGGCATTCTTTAGCTTCCAGGATTTTTTCACTTCATTCTTGAGGTCTTGGTATTTGGTCATTTTCTTGATTTCTGCATCGTTTATTCCAAATTAACTGGTATTAACACCTCAATTAATTAGCAATGCCTTCTCGTTTTTGTTCCTAATCAAAACAATGACCATTTACTGCACCATAGTTCCAAGAAGGAAGCCAGGCGTAACAATCCACAAACACACACACGCACACATACATACATACAAATACACTTATATAAACACACAAACACAGATATATTATGTACTGGTCAGTACTTACAAAAGCTATTTTATTTGAAGTTATAACCTCAACTTATGAGCAATCGACTGATTTCCCAACTGCTTATATGTGATAAAAATTGCTAAGTATGATATCCCGTCACAACGCTTTGTTTTCGATGTTCACATTTGATGGGATCATTAGTTCGTACATGAGCGGGAGGCACTACCATGATTTCAGTGATTACTTTTGGTTCATGTTCCCAAAATTTTCTGGAGCTGGGACATCAAAGCTTTTGCAGATGTGCCAGTGGATTACTTTACAAACTCTGTTGTGTCTGTGTGTACAGCTGTTCTGGCATGAGTTTGTTTTTTGTGTGTGTGTGTTCAGTCTTTAAGCATAACATATCATATCATTCTCTTTACTGTCTCTGTCTCTCTCTCCATTTATCCATTTTGACATGTGAATAGTTACCATGACAAGAATTTTACCCCATTATAATCAAGTGGAACTTTTTGTGGTTTTGCTATTGCCATGTCTCAAAAACATTTTCAACATATCATATTGAAACTTACACAGCTTATTTGTATGTGTAGTGTATCTGTGTTAAGTTTGGTCAAACCTAGTCAGAGGTCAAGAACTACACCATCCAAAACATGCCAAATACCTATTCGGCCGCAGTTAGAAAATTTGTTATGTAAAACATCCAATCAAGTAAAACAGTTGATAGAGCAAATTTTTGAAATTGCTAAATTGCTGTTTCAATGGCAACTGTTTTTATTTATATTTAGCAAATATCATGCTATACATGACGTCTTTCTTGTTAGCTGTTTCGCTGCATTGCAGGAGACGTGGTTTTGCAAGTACATGTATTATTAATGAAAGATTTAGATAAATACTTTTTCTTTTTTTTTCGAAAAAAAGGATCGAAACCTCCTCGAGTAAGAACGTTGCCCAGCTGATGACCCAGGTAGTCAGAAAACCAGTCAATTGCTTACAAGTTAAGGTTCTTACTTTAGCTAAGGGAACTATGTTTTGGTGAGGAAGAGCTGGCTTGAAGACTTGGAGGGAAGAATGGAATTGAAGAGAATGTGGAAGTTGGTTCCACAGGCAGAAAAAAAGATGAACAAATGAGTGGAAGTGAGCAGTGATCCTGGATTTAGGTAGTTAGTCCATGTCATCCGAGAGAGATACAGATGGAGATGTCACTGTTTGGAGGACGGTACAACACAGACAAACAAGAGGAAGAGGTGGAAGGAAAGTCGCAGCCAAAGGTACTCCTTGGTTTTGGGAGCTTTAAGAGCAATACACGGAGAGTGATAAATGGAGTTCTTGATGTGGAATGCGACTCCGCCACCAGGAAGAGGTTCAAGTTGATCAAACTGGAAGAGACAAAAACCAGTGAAAGGCACTAAGGAGATGGGGTGGGGGAGGGTATTGACATGGAGGGGTTATACACCATGAATGGACATAAAGGGGGAATTTATTGTTGTGTGCACACAACCTCTGCAAAATGGACGTCTCAGGATTCCCAAAAGCGGATGTACGGTGACAGACTTCATGGTGGGGTGGTAAAACCGTTTTTGGTTGAAGGCATGGAGGAAAATGTGACTGTCGGTACAAGAGGAGGGTGGATGAACTAATCATTTAGAAGTGAAGAGGTTTTGGGAAATAAGCCTTGTGACAAAGAAAAGGAAGAGATTTAGAAGAAGAATGAATGAATGAATGGGTTATTCCTGATAAAGTAGTAAGGATTTTAAAAATAATAATTAATAATAAAATAATCATAGAGTAAGAAAATACATTTTTGTACTTTGTTACGGCTAGAATGTAAAAATTTTCTTTGTTATCCTTACAAAATCCTGCTATGATTTCTCATGAGACCTGATAGAAATATTAAGAGTATCATTAAACCTCCTGAGAAATATTATTTTATCAGATAACTTAACTGGGGTGTGTTCCCTTCGCAAGCAGCTTGCTAGCCCTTGCCAAGCCAGTCGTTCCGTATCAACAGCTTTGCAACATGCTCACCTTGCCGCTCAGTAAATTGACCAAACAATTAAGAGAGGAGCTTTGTTATGTTAGCAAAAATGGCTTTCTAATCTATAAAATGGCAAAAAAAAATCTATGCTTTAAAAAGCCATTCATGTCTGTCTGTGTATCTGTGAAAAAAGTTACACGACATACTTATGTTTCATAATTATGTTCTGCTTGAATGTTCGATGCACCATGACTACGTCTATCAATTACGTACTTTTGTAACCTACCTTTTAAACCAGGGATTGTAAACCTCTTTTCCTCCATTTACCCCCTAGGCCAGCCATAACCAACCATGCACACTTTATTAAAGTTGTTTACACTTATGGCTGATTCCAGCCATTGTGCACAGTCAATATTCATATGTTCTGTAGTTGATGGTAAGAACAGTTTAACGGTTTTCAGTTTAACAGCCCCAAAAATACTTGAACAAGACAGGCATTGAGCCCCTCCATTGACTCATTAACCTAATCCCCCTCTAATCAGACTTGGAGGTATAATGGTTAGAGCATCTGCTCTGAGTCTGCGAGGTCGGTGGTTTCAACCCTGGTCAAGTCATAACAAAGACTATAAAATGATACGTGCTACTTCCTTGCTTGATGCTCAGCATTTAAAAGGATAGAACACAGGGAAACAGCAATAAGTTTGATAATAATACAAGTTAAAACAGCAATAATACAGTACTAGTGCAGACTTTGATGGGCCTCATGGCCTCCTGCATCAAAGTTCCTTGCAAAAGGAACATATGTTATTCGTCCCCCACCAGTTTCACTGGAGGGGACTATAGGGTTGCCTTCCGTCTATCCATCCGGCCCACCTGTTGTTTTTCAGACTTTTTTCCCCACACCCTCGACCATATTCAACTGAAACTTGGTACATGGCTTTATTATGATAAGTTACAGAACAAGTTGGAGTTTCAGGGTGGTTCATCAATTTTTAAATTTTGCCCTTTTTGGAATTAGAAAGTATCACATCGGTCGTGGACAGGTATTGCAAAGCAATTCTCGCCCTTGTTGTTGTTATTAAAACTTGAAACATGAAGAAATGAAAATGTTCACAAGGTTCCATGTATGTCTCAAAACATCTACAACCTCAATGAAATCAGAGCACAAGTCTTTTTGACTGGAACATTCATGTGACAAGCAGTATGAGTGAGCAGAGGTTTCAATGATCAACATGAGATCATTAATGACCCACTCACACTGCACCGATGGCCTGTGGTTGATGAGGTATGCGAGCATTTTCCAACCAAGAACTTGCAAGTCCGTTCCTGGCCCTTTACCGGAGCAAAGCAATTAGCACACTCTGTCAGCCAGTGGGCGTGGGTCATAAGTGGTGAAAAACACTGTATAAGTGGACTGCTCATCTCAAGAAGGACAAGCCATTTTGGATAAAACTGACATAATAGCCATAATTAACATAATCGTGCAACACTTCCATTTTTTTTTTTTAAATGGCCTTATCAATGGGAATAAAAGTTTCACTTGGAATATGGTTGCTTGAATATAACAATGGCCTCTGTAATTACC
Organism: Eptatretus atami; assembly: GCA_035128595.1. Classification (NCBI taxonomy): domain Eukaryota; kingdom Metazoa; phylum Chordata; class Myxini; order Myxiniformes; family Myxinidae; genus Eptatretus; species Eptatretus atami. Next base: position 64,275,831 of record CM068966.1, on the reverse strand, counting down.
ACGCAATGGGAAAGCTCTGGAATGAAACTAATGGAAATCTTTGTCATGCGAACTGCCACCTTCTCCTCTTCTGAAAAATACAACACACATCTTATCTGTAGACTCTTCGATTATATCTCTGTACTGTGATGTAGAAATGAACAAGCATGTTATTTACAGCCTTGTGAATGATAAAGAATTAGTTCAATTAGACATTCAGTTGAACCTTTCAAAATATATGATGCTAGTGAAGGCAGCGAGATGCTTATAGGAAAATATATAAGCTATTTAGTGGAAGGCGTGGAGGAGAGGTGTGTTGGGGGTGAGGGGGTGAGGGGGGGTATCCTGTCCAGCCAGTTTACATTCTATTCATTTTAAACTGACACCCTTTTCTTGCTTTTTGAACAGACACAAAGGCCTGATGAATATTAATGAGGGTACACCTCGCCAATCTGCTCTGAAAACAATGGAGAGGTAAGAGCACACAGAGCGTGCAGCTGTCCTTCTGGCAGGAAGAAATTGTAAGCATCTCTCGGTTCAGCTCCAAAGCGAAAGCATGGAGTGCAGCTGAATCATTCACAAAGCCAAAACATAATTACGGCGAAGTCATTCTGCCATCGAGAATTCAACAACATAAGGCAACTGGATTGATGATCGAGTTTAACTCTTCCTTGTCAGAGTAAATAAAACGCTCTAAATGTCCCACTTTCTGTTTTTCCCAAAAGACAATTACAGTCATTGTTGCTTGGAAACCGAAACAAAACATAAGCACTGGAGTTCACGAATGCAAGGTATTTTGAGACTATTCAGTTCGCATCCCTTCCAAGAATAAGCAATTTCTTTGTTTATTTACAATTTCGAGTTGAAAAAGGACTTATGCTCAAAGTTGGACATGATTAGCGCAGAATGGAAAAAACATTCATCAAAAGCAATCAAAACATTCTGCACTTTGAAAGGGAAAAATTTTTTCACTCACACTGAACTATTCACTTAAAATGGAAAAAACGTTGTTGTGTTTTTGAAAGCGAATAAATAATTTGATTGGATCGGATTAATCTCAGACACTTTCCACGGGAGCAGCTCAGTGGTTGAGTGAGCATGGCTGTTAGTTAGTGTGTGTGTGTTGGTTGTTATCTCCATTTGCAGGTTTGAGGTGTGGAACGAAGTCCTCACGGGACTCAAAGTTTCCACGTTCACTTCGGTAAGGGATCACACTTCATGGACCAAGCTGTTCAACTTTGTTCTTCTCAGAGTTTTGTTCCGAGTGCTCTTTTCAGGATCGTCACCGAACCCCGGACTGCCCCCAATTGAAGTTTGTGTTAATATTCCCGGGGATGGTTTTCAAAATCTCAGTGAGGTTCTTCTTTGTTATTCTTGTTACTCCAATTATCACTGGTGGTGTAATTTTGACGCTCTTCAGCTTCCAAGATCTCTTGATGTCATTTTTGAAGTCCTGCTATTTAGTCATTTTTTTGATTTCTGCATTATTTAAGCCAAAAATCGCTGTGTACTGATATCTCAATCAGCAATACTGTCTTTTCCTTTTTGTTCCTGAGAACGATGTCCGGTCGCAAGTCTTTGTTTTCTATGTTCACTCTCGATGGTATCATCAGGTCCTACGTGAGCATGACATCCTTATTTTCAATGATTGCCTTTGGTTCGTGTTTCCATGAGTTTTCTGGAACTGGGATGTTGAAATTTTTGAAGATATGCCAATGAATCACTTTGCATACTTCGTTGTGCTGTTGTGTGTAAAGTTGTTCTGATAATACTTTTTTGTATCCCTAAAGCAGGTGACTCGTACTTTCTGTTTCTGTCTTGCAGAACGTACACTTGTCCGTCTGACTCAGGCACACCATCTTTTTTAATCCACTGGTGTAGTATCCTTGGTTTTGGGCATTTATTATGATTCATTCTCCGTCCCAGTTGAGCTGACCTCTTCTAAGCCATTCCAATGAGCCTTCTTTGTCGATCCCAACTCGGTACAATTCTTTTTTATATTTTCCTGCTCTTTTGTCGTTCTCCCAGTTGTTAGTGTATATTTGTTGATATTAATTTTTACATATTATTTTGTCCTTTTTGCAATCATTGGGGCTGTATCTGTTGCTGTTTCATTTTACTGTACGGGATCTTCCATTCGCCCCTGATTTTTGGAAACTCCTTGCAAGGTGAATTAGGGATACTTTTTCAGGCTTGTTGGGTTCATGTTTGTTTACAAATTGAATCCGATAGTCTGTTGAGCATTTCACATACTCAGCTAGTCCTACACTTGTCACTCTGTGCACCTGGTTGAGTTCCATCAGGCCACTCCCTCCGTCTCATCTCGGCAGGTACATTCTGGTTTTTGAACCATGCACTGGATTTTGTGGAACATTTTGTGGATGGTGAGGAGTTTTCTTGTTTTGATGTTTAACTTGGTGATTTATTATTGGGGCCAGTTTATTATTCGACAGCTGTATTGGAACAATGTCACTGTGAGTTGGTTTGTGTTAGGGTTAGGGTTAGCAGGGTTATCATTGAATTGATTTTGCAAATTTGAGCAGGGTTTGCATATTGTGTCACTGAAGCCTCTTGCTTTTGATGTCAAAACATCAAGGTCACTGAAAATCGTCACTTTTTTATTTATTTTTTGTTGTTTTCATCATGTTTACTCCATGGAAGAAGAAGAAGAAGAATAATAATAATAAGAAGTCTGAATACAAAGCGGCATACGTGGACGGGCTTTGCATTTTCAGATGCTTTCTAGTTTGGCTTTGCATTGCCCTCACTGGTTTGGCCTCAATTCCCATGATTGAGTGGTGGAAATTTCCACACCCCATGATGGAGTGGTGACCTGTTCAAGATTGATTGTTGACCATGGAAACGTACACCACTTGTCGTGAATGCCCTGATGCCCGATCAAGAATAAAAGCCTCCATCACCACCACCTTGCCATGAACGCAGGGACTGCCGAAGCAACTTTCCGAGTTTGAAGTGGGTGGTTTGCAATTGCCTAACCAACTGTAGTAATTGGGGCAGGAAGATGCAATATGTTCAGGATGCCAGTCATAACTCGCTGACTCATTGTGAAAGATACTGTAGTATAATTTACATACACATTGGCAAAACTGGTAGAGAGCTCAAGTATGGGTGGAAGAGGAGGAGATTGGGACCATACTCTGTAACAGAGCGTTGGTGCTGCTGTATGGGTGGGTGATTGTATAAATGTGTATGATTGTGATGTCTGTGAGAGGGCCTCAACAAAAGGTGAATGCGCTGTCAGTATTTGTTAATTCCTCACCCCACAACCATCTCATCTCCGCCTCCCCCCTCCAAATATGTACAATTACCATCACCATACTAAAACATGCAATTTGGTGTCTGTTCTGGCTTTTTGTGACCCCGATACATTCGGTTATTATTTATCCAATCTCAACCAAACTTGACCGAAGGACTAAGGTCACAGGATGGAAGTTGTAGTGACTTTGTTTCCCCCCCCCCCCTCCAAGGGGTGTTCCACATTGGGTGGAAGTCTGTGTTAAGGTGAATATCCGTGTTAAGAGAGCTAATGGTGGCATTCTTCAAAGGCTACATCAAATAACAAAAGTATTAGCAAACAACAATGATAATAGCATAATATTTATGTTATTACTTGTCTTCTTGTCTTGTAATGTATTCTCGGATGCATGCGCTGAGTAGTAGTAGTAGTAATGTTATTACAAAACAGTATTAATACTAATAATGTCCACCCTCCCCAAGGGGTTTTTCCTCCTTGGACAAGCACCACATTGACATGTAGAAATCGCTTATCGTGGAGCAAACCGACCAGAAGTAAAAAATATTATGAACCACAAACACGTATAATTACCTTTTAAAACAGTCACAACTGTTGTATCACACGAAACTGAAAGAAATCTGGAGGAATCCCAACATCCTTGAGGCATTCTATGCTTTTCACGTCCACCACAGACTAACTGACATGAGCCTAGATCTACAGTAATCTATTTACCCCCGAGAGGAGAAAAACATGACCCTCCTTGTAGCTCCCATAGGGAGAGGGTATAAAGGAAAAACAAGACAACCTGGTGATGTATGTCTCTGTGCCTGCCTTACAGTACTCCTCATTGCTCCCCACCTCCCATTGAAGCTAAGCTGATATACTGATAGATTGAATTTGTGTGCTGTTTATAGGGCACGGGCATGATGGGCCAAATGGCTTCCTCGTGTACTGGTACATCCTCGTATATGCTTGCATTACAGCAGAAACATTTCATTCTTGCGTACACAGTGCCTGGCTGTTGTCTGCATCCTTAACGAGGACGTTTTTCCACTGCTGCAGTAATCACAGCAGGACGGTGGAACAGCACTCAGTAGAGCCAGTACCTCTGCCAGGATGAAGAATTTTTGTTTTGTATCCCACTGATAGGCCGGACCTCCTGACCTGAACCCAAATCTAATCGGTTTGGTCTTGACACCTTTCCAACTCATCCACCAAGTTTGGCATAAGCTGTCCAAAACTTTTTGAAATATCACGCTGTGTATCGTTTTTGGCCCCATTTCTTAATGGTGAAGAATCACTTAAAAATTAAAGATTTTTTTTTGCACCACTGTCACTAAAAGATCCATTTTATAACTTCATATGGCTGATAATTATTATCAATGTATAATAATAACCTCCCAGGCCCTACTATTGTTAATTACCCCACTGAAATCATCTACTTTTTCTGAATTAAGCAGTTCCTCATAGTTATCACATCACTTTGCAGCCATTTTGCAAAATGGCTGGACGGTCGTCAGGGGCCATATCTGCAATGCCACAAAATCCAGATCTGATCCATACATTAGTCACTGTGCCAAATTTTGTGCTTTCATCACAAAATGCACAACGGGTTTGCTATGGTGCTCCACCATCAGCATTATCTCCACAATGACCAATACTTGGGGAAAATATTTTTAAAATAACAAAGCCAAACTAGAAAGCATCGCAAAATGCAAAGCCCGTCCACGTCCGCGTCCGATTTGTACTCAAACTAAACTTGACGCAAACGACAGTTAAAAAATATTGTAGCATAGCGTTCTACATATATAATTATGACATCATAACAAAGGCACCTATGACATCATTAAAAAAAATATATATATATATATCACACTTAATCCCCATGAGGAGTACTTGTCACATGCCAAGTTTCAATATTTTCCTTGGTGTGTTTTCAGAGATACAGAGGTCCAAAGTTTTTTTCCCCGTTTTTCCAACATGGCTGCCACACCACGTTACCTATGACGTCATAATTATTAATAAAACACTCCACATGCGTAGTCACTCCTATTGTGAATATTTCATCTCAATCTGACAAGTGGTTGTGGAGAAAAACACTACAGTTCTGTGTGGACAGACAGACAGACCAGTGATCTTCACTATGTTTGAGAAGGCGGCCACTTTTGCCGATAAGACATCAGTGTGTGAGCCGCCACACCACCTTCAGGAATCCAAAATGGCTGCTATTAGGCCCCCGCCTCCACGTCCTCTTTGTTCTTTTTTTCGTTGTAGTTACTGGGCTGTAAGCATAATTGTTTGCACACTGCCACTGACTGATGTAGTGATGGTTACTTTTACGCTTTGCATTGGAACACTCATTTGAAACCATTGGGCCAATTTGATAGCATTTATGGCAGATTATGATGGGGTGTTTTCACATTTGTGGATTATCAGCTGTGCGTCAGGCGCCGCACTTTCGGTCACCAGAGGCTCGCAGGCCACACAAAGAACAGGGAGACAGGCAGACAAACAAATGCAATACTCTCTCCTCTGGCAAGGGTAGTAATAATAATAATAATAAGTAATAATAACAACAAGCCGGTAGGCGACATGGGTGGTCGCTATATAATTGCATACGAGTCATACAGTTTTTGACGGATCGGGCTGAAATTTTTTGACAAAGAGGGTGATTATAGTGCGCATAAAAGCGCGGAAGCCGATTTTTGATTTTCGAAAATTTTTTTGGGGGGGGATTTTTCAAAAATTTCAAAGTCCAGTGGCTAGGCAACGGTGGCGTCCATAGCAACGGTGCTCAAAAGCATACGACTGGATCCTGGTATGAACCTACCAGTCAAGTTTCATCAAAATCGGTTGACTCCTCTGGCCTCCAGAGCTGTCCATTACATACATACAGACAGATGGAAAACCTGAGAATAACGGTAGTCGAGCGACCACCCAATAATAATGAAAAACATTTTTTTAAACTATTAATTTGTCTTCTCCATATTCAGATAAAAAAAAGGTTTGTTGAAAATTTGATGACAAAAGCTCAAATGGAGAAAAAGTTATGGCCCAGACAGACACAGGCACACACAAGTGATTGCAAAACCCCGACCTCCACTGCGTGGGAGATGGGCGAATGAGATGTTGCTTGTTGTTTAAGCAACCAAAGGATCGATTTTTCTCTCTTTTTCTCCAGATCTTGGCACTTATGCAACTTTGCTCAATCACCATGGGAAAAATAAATCCCACGCAATTGTCCTTTTAATAGGCCAGTCGAAAAAAAAAAACAATGCTTAATTACCAACAACATTTATGTCCGTAATTTACCATGACGTTAATGCAATGCATGTAAAAACTCGAAGGGCACTCGGTGGAGTGCTTTCCTCCGCCACGTAATACCTGATCCACGAGAACATATCGGGCCCAATACATTTTTGAAATATCATGCTATACACTACTATATCGTTTTTGGTCCAATCTCTCAATGGTGAAGAATAACATTCAAAATTAAATAATTCTCGTATCCAGATCCGGATTCGAATCTTCACCAAAATCGAATCAATTCGTCCTTGCAAATCACCCAACCTGTCTACCAAGTTTTGGCCAAATCCGTTCACAACTTTTGGAGATAGCGTGCGATATATCATTTTTGGCGCTGTCTCTCAGGTCAGGTCAGGTATGGGAGCATGCGCCAGAGCAGCGCGTCGCTACATCCACTTTCCGTCGGTACTCCAGGGGCCTCCGTCTGGCCATCCCCACAGGCAGATGCCTGACCCATCCCCATCTCCTTGAGATGCTGATCAACCTGCTGCAACCACGATGCATGTGGTCGGCCCATTGGCCTCCTCCACTCACGAGACTCCCTCGCTGAGAAAATCTGGTGAGCAGGATCAGCGTCAGGAAAACAAGCCGCATGTCCATACAGCCGCAGCTGACGCTCACGGACTATGAAGGTAACAAATCTCATTTGAGTATATCTCAGCAACCGCTCGTTGGACACAAAGTCCGACCAGTGATAGCCAAGGATTCTCTGAAGAGACCTGGTAACCAAAAAAATTAAGTCTCCATCTCAGATCCTTGGTCAGAGTCCAAGTCTCGCATCCATAGAGCAAGACTGGAAGCACCAAGGACCTGAAGACTCGGACTTTCGTCCTCCCGCACAGGTACCGGCAGCGCCACACCCCATTATCCAGTGAATCCATGACTCCCCAGTCCCAACCAGACGTCTATTGACCTCTGACTCACAGCCAGCAGAGACATGAATATCACTGCAAGGTAAGTGAATCTCTCCACGACTCAACATCCTCACCACAAACAGGCACAGACAGGACAGCGGCATCAAAGATGTCATTGAAAGCCTGGATCTTAGTTTTGACCCAGGAAACCCGTAATCCCAGCAGCTCCAACTCCTCATTCAGCACCTCGAGGGCCCCAAAAGGATATCTAAAGTCTCTGCAAAGATGACTGCATCATCTGCGAAATCAAGGTCAGAGATCTTGACATTCCCAAACGATGCACCGCAGCTTGATCCTCCGACATCCTCCCTAGAATCCAGTCCATACAAGTGCTGAAAAGTGTGGGGGCCAGTACACCCCCCTGATGAACTCCAGTAACAACTGGAAATAAGTCAGAGATGGTACCACCACATCTCACAGCACTCTCAGTACCAGAGTAGAGTTCAGATATCAATTCGATCAGTTTGGTGGCACCCCACGAAGACCAAGAATCCTCCAGAGGGCATCCAGATTCACTGAATCGAACGCTTTACAGAGATGAACATAGGCTGCAAGCAGCCCCTGCCAAAACTTTCGTCTGCGTTCGGTGAGGACCCGAAGAGCAAGGATACGGTCAATCGTTGACTTCTTTAGTGTGAAGCCTGACTGCTCTGGACGCTGGTGCTCAAGCAGATGGTGGCAAACCCTATCAAGAATTATCTGAGCAAAGACCTTGCCCGGCACTGAGAGCAGCGTCACCCCTCGGTAGTTGTTGCAGTCTTGGCGATCACCCTTCCCTTCCAGAGAGGGACAACAAGGCCCCTCTTCCAGTCATTTGGGATGATGCCTGTGTTCCAGGCAGAGCACAGAACTGCATGCACCACATGAGTGCAGCATTTCCACCAGCCTTGAGAAGTGCAGCATGGAGGCCACAGATCCCTGGAGCTTCACCCCATTTCAACCGGTTCACCGCAGCCTGTGTTTCCACAAGCGAAGGTGACCACAGTTGATTGGAGGTCAGCAACAGGGATTGTAACACCGCTGACGTCCAACTCAACATTTGGTGGATCAGCCTGGTACAACCGTTCAAAGTAACCGCCCAGCGCCCTCACTTCGGACTCCCTCAAATTCCCCTGAAAGCAGGACGAGAATCCCTTGACCACAGGTGATGCTCTACCCCTCCACGGGATTCCTCGCACATAGGCCTCCTTGTCCACCCTTAGCGCACGCACAGTTTTACGCCTCAGCTCCCTGAATAGCTCAGCTCTGCCATTCAGCCTGGCCCTGCAACTCTGGTCAATGGTATCCAGTGTCCCTTGAGAGACAAAATCTTCTTTGCCCAATGGTGAGTTCCAAGACACACCGGCAACATGAAGGACGGTGGTCTTGACGGCACTCCACAACTCTTCAGGGCCTCCAAAAGCACCCAGGCTCCTCAAATCTACACTCAGCTTGTTCGCAAACTCCTCAGCTACCCTCTCATCCTTAAGCTTGCCAACATCCAGCCGAGGCTGGGATGGTACCATTCTCCTGAATTAAGGTGCAACTTCAGAGTTGCAACAAGCCGGTGGTCAGTATTGAGGAACTGAGCACTCCGGTAGACCCTGCAGTTCTGGATCATATTCCAGCGACCATCAATGAGGACATGGTCAATCTCCTTTGCCACACCGCCAGCGTTGGAATACCAAGTCCAGCGATGAGCTTGTGGGCACTGAAACCATGAACCAGCCACCCTAACTCCATGACTTCTTGCAAAGTCAAGGAACTTAGTGCTATTCAGGTTCACAGTGCCAGACCATGGGGACCAACACATGTTCCATAACCATCCTATCAGTTCCAGTCGATGCATCGAAATCCCCACAAGACTAGAAGTGTATCTCGTCTGGGGCACTGATCAACTACAGACTCGAGCGTGGCGTAGAATGTGTCCTCACGGTGAGATCACTCTCCTCAGTCGGAGCATAAACAGAGACCAGGGAAATGACACCTAAGGAGTGACGAATCCTTAGTCTCATAATACGCTCGTTGACCGGTGTACCTCAATTATCATTGGGGTCAGCTTATTGGACACAGCTACAGCAACTCCTTGGGCATGGTAAGCATCAGAGCGACCAGACCAATAGTAGTGTAACCACCCACCATTACTCGCCGCAATCCAGTCTCCGAACCTCAGAGAGTGCTGCAATACCGATGTCCAAACGCTTGAGCTCAGATGATAACAGAGACAGATGATCATCCTCTCTTAGGGATAGGTCACATTGCCACGGCGGCCGTGGGGTCTCCAAATCTACGGCCATTAGCAATTATACGGCGCCGCAGTATTTCCACGGTCACACAATGTAGCAGTCACATATGTTTTTATTTTCCGGGGAGCTGCACGACGTATTTAATAAATTGTGGAGACGAAAACGTGGGGTTGCCGTACGGTCTTTGATTTGATGTCGCACGGTGACCTTAGGGCGTTCCTGCGGCGGCCATAGAATTTTCAAGGCAGACGCAAGGTGCCCGCAAGGGGACCGCAAGGCGACCACAGGGGGCCCTAAGGCGATCGGCGGCCAGACGGATGGTAACGAATGGGTTAATTATTATTTTTTTTACCAGTTTTTTTTGTTTCGGCTTGTCGAATTGCTACGGCGAACGTAGAAATGAAAAAAGTTATAACTCCGCGTTATAATTCCATGGCGACCCTACGGCCTGTAAAATATAGCCATATGGCGTAGGGCCACCCTGAGGCCACCTCAAAGAACTCTGCGGCCACCGCACGTTTCTGTCAATCTCAGAGGCGTACGGCCGCCGTATCCTCGCCGTAGAGCAAATGTGACTTAGGCCTTAGGGATAGGACATTCCAGGCACCCACGCGAAGTGACCGCCTCAGGTAACCCAAGGAGACCGCCGTCTGGTGGACGACACCTCAGCACCACTCCGACACACTCTCGCGCAATCTGACCCGGGAATGTTACCCCGTGGTTTCCCTCCTATCAACAATGATTGGGGGTCCCGAAGGCTTTGCCCCAATCCCCTCATCCGGTGAGCTGCCCTGCGAAGGGAAGCTGCACACGAGGTACTCCCACGGAGTTGGTTTTCAGATTTCTTTGCGTTTTTGTGTTTTGCAGAATGAAGGGTTTTACAGTGGCCGGAGTGCAAATCCTGCCACCAACCTCCTAATAAAAAGTAACCCAACTGCAGGAGGACGTCCGCAGACACAGTTGGGCACTAGATATGGATGGCCGTTTGCTCACCAGGTGCTCCTCCGCCCTTTGACAGGTTTTGTTTTTAATCCTGCTGGGTGTCCATATCCAAACACCCTCCTCACCAAAAAACCTGGTGGGGGAGACGGTTTAGTCGCCGACAACCCGACCATGGAACAGGTTAGTACAGGTTTACATGGTACCTGTAGCAAGTCACAGATCTAATCTGGCCTGACCTGACACAAATGGTGAAGAATATGTCTCTCAATGGTGAAGAATCACTTAAAAAATTATTGTAGTCGGATCCGGATCCGGATCTTCAGCAAAATCTAATCAGTTCATCCTTGTCACACACCGAGCTTTTCCACAAAATTTCATCTGGATCCGTCCACAACTTTTTGAGATATCCTGTACACAAACAGATAAACAGCCACAAACAGACAAAGGGGTGAAAACATAACCTCCTTCACCTTCAGTGCTTCCAGCGAAATCATATTCGATGAGCAAGCCAGGCAGATTCACAGCCACAGCCCATAAGCCTGTGATTAAATACATCATGGCAGATTCAAAAAAAGAGAGAGCCTTTGAGTGATGTCAACATGGTTTACAAAGTGCTTAGAAAATCACAAGGGCTATCTTGGTGAGTAAAGTTCACCAGATTTACATTAATTCACCTCTGAGATGTGTTTTATCAATATCCCCCAACAAGTATGGATTAAAACATTATCCTGCACTTTATCTGAATTATTCTCAACACGGAGGACAAACTTCGGTTTTCGTCCATATGTTGTGGAATAGATGCCTCCAGGTCAACGGGAAAAATGGCATATGTCGAGTACGGGACATTCCAGGATTGAAACTACAAGGCACTCAGTAGAACGCGTACTGTACCTCCACCAGGCTGAACAGTTTACCTTTTGTATTCCAAATACCCTCTGGTGGACGTAGGTCGGCTCTGGATCCGGACCTGAACCGGCTTGTTCTTGTCAACTAACCAACTCATCGAGTTTTGTCGTTTTTAGCCCAACCACACAATGGTGAATAATCACTTTAAAATTCTCGGATACAGATTCGGATCTTCAGCAAAACTGAATCAATTTTAACTTGTCACACAACCAACCTGTCCACCAAGTTTCGTCTCTATCCATAGCTTTTTGAGATATAGTGCTATGTATCGTTTTGACCCGATCGCTCAATGGTGAAGAATCATTAAAAAAAAATTATAGTTTCCAGATCTGGATCCAGATTTGCATCTTCACCAAAATCTAATCATTTTGGCCTTGTCACACGCCGAACCTTTCCACCAAATTTAGTCCGAATCCATCCACAACTTTTTGAGATATCCTGTTGACAGACAGACAGGGGTGAAAACATAACCTCCGCCCACCTTCGGTGGTGGAGGTAACAATGAATGAGCGTAGTCAAAAAGAGAAGGAAAAGGAGAGGTGGTCAACTTGCGTGGACAAAGTTAACCCAATGTGCTGACTCAAGTGACTTTTATGGCCAGAAATGGCCCAAAGCCACAGGGCCATCTCCAAACCTCAGTGACACTTAGACTAATAAATCACTCCGATCTCAGAGAGAAATTTGTGTCCGAGATATCTGAGGTACGTGGTAGCATCACCCAGGCAGACATAATTCATCTTCCTGTGCTCTGTTGGTTGAGCTCCATTTTGCAGTGTTACCAACATTGCAAATCCACCAGGCGTAGTGGCGTGCGCCTGTAATCCGGCTACTCGGAGGCTTGGGTTGGAGGATCGCTTGAGGACGGGCGCTCTGCGCTGGGCCACGCTATGAGAGGGTGTAGGGCAGCCCGGAATCATGGCGAAACGCAATCCTTATCCCTGTGTCGTAAGAGGCGACCAGGGTTGCGTCAGGAAGGGCATCCGGCGTAAAACCTGTGCCAAATCAGTATGCGGATCATAACGGATGATCCGCTGTGGCGACCCCTAACGGGAGCAGCCGAAAGAAGAACAACAACCAACATTGCAAATCCATGACATTCCAAAACTCAGAATGTGTTGTTGCACATCATCAAGCAGAATTACTCAAGATGAAAAAAAAACAAAATGACTCAACAGTGACCAGTTTCATCCACAAAAGGAAATACTCTGAGGCACCCTTGTAAAGTTGTGGGTTAACATTTGGTTTATGCAAAAATGGTGGAAGCCTCTTCCCCTAAGGCCTAAACTGTCTGTCTCCCCAATTTTATGAATACATTTTCCCAGCCCCACTGCATGTAATTATGTCAATGACATCTAAACCAGCTGATGGCCTCTTCCCTTCTCTATCCATATACTCTCCACTTTATCAATTTATTTTCACCACCCTGCATATGGAATATGAAGAGGAACTCCAGCAAAACTCATCGGTCATGTCTACTGAAAGCTGAAAGCTTCCAGCGAAATCATATTCGACGAGCAAGCCAGGCTAACCGGCCCATCGAGCAATTGTAATCAAGCTTTCCAAAACCATTCTTGAAGTTGGGATGCCAGCAAGCTTCAACATAGCACGAGTGCATGTCATTGATCGAGATCCAAGAGGGTGAGCAGCATTCTTAGCTTGCTGGTTCGATGCTCAGCAACAATTTTGGTGGAGCAACAAACCCTAACAGCCAAAGAAGACAAATGCCTTTTAAATTAAAATGGAAAAACTTAACTCATCTTCATCTTCTAATATGTCTGAAGCATCTTCTCAGGGCAGCAAACTCTGAAGGATTGGCACAAGGGATTAAAGGATTCATTTGTTTATGAAAGTGTCCATGACAGTGAGTGTCAGAAGCAATCATGGGAGAATTTCCACTCAAATTAGCTCTTTGAAACAGCATGTGTGACCCTGTTTACGGCATATTTAAAATAAAATTAAAAAAAAACAGTGGCCCTGCTTCACATCATTCACTCCAAGATGCTGTGGAATCCAAAACTCTTATCATTGGCATATTCCACAAAGAAGCAAGAGCACAAGGCCTGCCGCTCTCATCACAGAAAGCTTCAACGCCTCCCTCTTATCTACTGCCTCTCATGACCTTGCTTCCCTGGCACTCCAGGACACATGCCATCTTCCAATGACCCATCCTTTCTTCACTTTCATGCAGACTAGGCGAGTTATCATCGGCAACCTGAAAAAAAATTACAAATTCCTTCCCAAATCACCTTCAGTCAAATATCAATCAGGCCGAGCAAGCCGATTCGGGAAAGAGTTGGGCCAAAAACAACCCCCTTGGCTGAACCCCTCAAGGTGGTGGGAATAAGTTGGGCCATTAAAGCAACAATAGTAGTCATAGTAGTAGTAGTAGTCATAGTAGTAGTAGTGGTGGTAGTAGTAGTAGTAGTCGTAGCCTTATATTATGTATGTCAAACGTTTACATTATACATTGTGCAACAAAAAGAATGGTTGAATTGGGAAATTATTTAAAAATGAAAACACCACCAAACAAATTTGTTGCCCACCAAGACAAGGACTGAGTCAGATGTTTTGACATCTGACCCAATCCTTAAAAATGAAACGCCATCCAAGAGTCCGTTCGACATTTCCATCATCGAGTGGTCTTCATTAGGTACTCGCTCTGTGGTTGAAACATTGGCTGCGCAGAGCTGTGCTCGTTGGTGATGCTTTCATTTTGAATCAACAACTTTGCTCCCCAGTGATGTTGTCACTGATTAATAATGCATGATCGTAAATGCCCAATAGATCCGTAAAGGACATTACTGCGGAACACCAGGCAAAAGGGCAAGTGTGCAATGGTCACAAGGATTTTTCACAGGTTTAAACACCAGTCCCTGATGGCCTGTTTCTCATTTAATATCTACACCAGCAAGGAAAAATGGTTGATATGAAACTTGGGATAACAAGCCCTCCCTGAAAGCCTGAAGCCAGAAGTACAAGGACAATGAAACTATAAATTCCTTCTATGCAAAGAAGCAAAAAATAATAATAAAAGGATGAAATAAAGATGAAATATAAAGGAAGGGTGTCTTACTTGTCTGAGACAAGTTTACTGAGGAAGTCAAATTACAGGTAAAACAACAGGAAGATCAAAAGTTTGAAAAACTCCATGAGTTGATTTCACATCTTGTGTTTCAATAGTTCATTTTGTACGGTCTTGTCCACGTGAACTCACTTGTGGTTGTTTGTTATAGATGTCATGGTATCGTTTTGAAGAATAGGAGTTATATTCCCAACAACCCTCTCAACCTCCTCCCCCACCCCACTCCTATCACCACCAATACCCCATTCCTACCACCAAAACCAGCATCACTTTAACATCCCTGGCTTTTTCGTTATATGCTCAACAGCTAGAAATTTGACTCGTTAGGTTTCAATCAAAAAGTGTTCCACAAGGCACAAAAATGGCAAATAAGGGGGCTCTCTCCATATTATGCACGCAAGATTGAGACAGTACTGAAAAACACAAGGCACAAAAATGGCAAATAAGGGGGCTCTCTCCATATTATGCATGCAAGATTGAGACAGAGTACTGAAAAACTCTTTCAACTTACATTGCATTTTCATACAACTCTGAGACGGACAATTATTCAAACGACTTGTACAACCATGGTACAACAGCCACTGCAACTAAACAAGGCAGGCAATCCAAATAAAGAACAGGAGAAAAGGAAAACAGAGAAAAGGTAAAAGTAGAACAAGAAGAGGAGGAAGTGAAAGGAAAAATATTAAGGGAAGGAAGAAGAAAACAGGTAAAAACAAAAGAGTCAACAACATTCTTTAGGCAAACTTGCATGTTTCTATATATGTATATGTATATTATCATGTCAGGAGGGCCGGTAACGCACACCATCTGGGCCGGAGGTCGGATAAAGTCCTTCGCAAATGCTAAAACGATGTTTGCCGAAGTCACACTGCGTTCTTTTACGATTACGATTCCCCAAGGATCGCCCAACTGAAAATCGAAACAGGCTGTTTTTCGCACATTAATGACAAGGAAGATATTTATTACAATTAAAATGTTTTTTAAAATAAATATGGGGTGGTGTGGAAGGGACAAGATGCTAATTACTATATGGAACAGACCTTCGTTCAAATGACAAAAAAAAAGAGAGGAAAAAAGGAGTACTCCACATGAAGAAAAAGGGTGATTTTTTTTGATGATGTCATAGGTGCCTTCGTTATGATGTCATAATTCCATGCGTAGAACGCTACATCCGATCAGTATGAAAATTTTGTATGTTATCTCGAGATAAATTGGTCCACAGAAAAAAATTGATAACATCATGAGTCACATGATTGGCAGCCATATTGTATTTTTTTTTTTAACCTTCAAAAATTTTCTATGAAATGGCTGAACAGATCGAGGTGAAACTTTACACATATGACCGCCTATCCATGAGGAACTAGAGGGGGAGCACTCGTAGAGTGCAAAACCTCCGCTGCAATACTGCTGGGTCACTTAAGTGAACCTGATATCCTATTCATTGTAGGTCAAAACGGATCAGACTCTACTGAACCACGATTGAATAAAATAAACTAGATCGACGCGCATGTAGAAATGCCAAAAAAAAATAAATCGAAATTTTTTTGAAAAAAAAGGTGCAAAATTTCTGGGTTTTTTTCTCTAACAAATTTTTTTTGGGGGGGGGGTTGGAAATCACTTAAAACATGTAGAAATGTAAAAAAAAGAATTCCAATATTTTCAATATAAATCGAAATTTTTGAAAAAAGTTGCAAATTTTTTTTTTTTCTCTAACAAATTTATTTTTTTTGTTGGAAATCACTTAAAACATGTAGAAATGCAAAAACAAAAATTCAAATATATTTTTTCAAAATGGCCGCCATAGCGGCCATATTGGACATGGACCAAGTCCAAAATCTAATGGCATGATCCTTGGACCATCCCTAATCCCCCACCAAGTTTCGTTGAAATCCGTCAGGAGTTTTTCCGTAATACTGTTCACAAACAAACAAACAAACAAACAGACAGGGGTGAAAACAGTAACCTCCGTCCATCTTCGATGCGGAGGTTAACAAAACAGTCACAACTGCGATGTCATAGATCACATGATTTGGCAGCCATTTTAGATTTACCTGAAAACGGATTTTTAAAAATCTTCTCCAGAACGGTGGACAGATTGAGGGGAAACTTCACACGCATGTTGCCAAAGCGTTGGGGACATCAGGTGTTCATGCATAACTTATAGGTCACATGATTTGGCACAGCCATGTAAATTACCTGAAAACCGATTTAAAAAAATCTTCTCCAGAACGGCTGGACAGATTGAGGGGGAAACTTCACACAAATGTTGCCAAAGCGTTGGGGACATCAGGGTGTTCATGCATAACTTATAGGTCACATGGTCTGGTAGCCATATTGGATTGAGTGAAAATTACAATTAAAAAAACTCTTGAACAGCTTCATCGATCGAAATGAAACTTCACATTTAGGATCAAGTGGTGATGGGGGACATAGGTTTTAAATTTCAACCTCATCGGACACATGGTCTGGCAGCCAGAATTATTTATTTTTTTGAATCTGGGTTCTTTTTCTTTTTCTGTCTTTTTTGAAAAAGGCTCACTCGGCCGTGCCTGGATGAGTTTTAGGGTAGAGGAGTAGCAGCTGAAACCCGAATCCTATCCAGGTTACTCCTGATAACTTCATCTTTGCTTTTTGCTTGTTCGAGTTCCTTCTGATGACTCCAATGCAGGACCTATTTTATTTGGTCTTCCATTTGATTTGAATTGATTTTACTCCCATTCTGAATTCAATTGAATGATAATAAACATCACGGGTCAGGGTCAGGTGTCCAATCAAAGCAGGGTTGCATCAAAGCGGGACGTCTTCGTACCCGGTTATCACTGCCAGCAGTTATAAAGTTTGAATTATGGCTCTTATTAATTCTGTAACACACCAGTACACAAACACCACACAAAACAAGTCCTGGCAAGGGTCTGCAATCTCTGATTTCTCTTTCTTGTTTTTCCATTGATACAAGGCTCATGAAGGAGGTTATGCAGGACAAATACATGAATACACATAAGTGTACTTTCATATTAATGACAAGGACATCAGTATACCATTACAAGATGTGTACAAACATGTATGGTAAAGAAATTTGAACCTGAGTTCTCTACATCATGAGCCAAGGGATTCATATGCAAAAATTAACAGGCCAACCTAATTATACAATTATGAAACCAATTAAGCCTTTGTCAGTGACTGACTGAACTACTCAATGGCCCTTCAGAAAATCAGCTGGGAACTATTAATCATCATGATTTTGATCCTTTAATGAGTAACAGAGAGAGAGAGAGAGAGAGAGAGAGAGAGAGAGAGAGAGAGAGAGAGAGAGAGAGATTGAAAAGGAAAAACAGCTCGTGACGTGTTCTGTAAAGTTACTTGGATGTGCATGTGCAGTGTGTCGCACCATGTGGAATAAAACGTGGAGTTCCTACTTGGGTGTTGTCTCGCCTTTCACCACTTCATTCCGCGGATACGTCACAATTGGGGATGAGTTTGGTGCTTCGCTCATTTTGCATTGCTCACTGTGGTGTCCGTGGGAAGTCTGTCAGAGTACCAACCAGATGAGCGCTGGGAATGTTTTGCAGATTGCTTGGAACAACACTTCATTGCAAACAAGATGGCGGTGGCAGAAGATTCTGATCATCACTGGGCTATTCTGCTCACAGTGTGTGGCAACAACATATGCTCTGATGAAGGACCTCGTCTCCCCCAAAAAACCTATGATTAACTTGTCGAGATTGTGGCCAAACATTACAAGCCGAAACCCAGGAAAATCTTGTCCCTGTACAAGTTGTTCACTCACGGGAGGAAAGAAGATCAGTCGGTGTCTGAGTTTGTTGCTGACTTTCGCCGGTTGGCTGAATATTGTGAATTGGGTGTCACATTGGATGAGATGCTGAGGGTTTTATTTTCATTATTGCCATCAACAAGGAAACAATCCTCTGGAAGTTGTTGGCCATTCCCAATCTCGAGCGAACTAAAGCTGTGTCGACCATGAGTGCCTGCATGATGACTAATGAGGGACCACGTTATCACCAGCAGGGAGCGGAACGACCAGTCGAGTTCATTTAATGTGAGCAATCTGAACTCGTCAGCTGAGAAGCCGAGGAGACCTCAATTTCACCGATCTGCTCAAAACACCACCTCCGTTCAGAGGGTGAGCTCTTCTGTGTCAAAGCATAGCAGTCGATGATCAGGTTCTCAAACAGGTAAATCATGCTGGCGTTGTGGTGGCACTTACCCCACCTGTGTCATTTCAAATCTTGCTCCCGTCATAACTGCGGAAAATCTGACCATCTATGCAAGATGCATCAGACATCCCAAAATGGTACGACTCACCATATAATCGATTTGGCTGCACCAGTGACCGGTGGTGAAGCAACACCTCTTGCTTCTGAGGAGTGTGATTTGCTCAGTATGTCAGGAAAAAGCAAATCCATTGTTCTGGACGTCAAGCTGAGTGGCATTCCCATCGATATGGAGCTGGCACTGGGGCCAGTCAGTCCATCATGAGCTCTGAAATTTTCAAAAGGCTATTTAGCCAGAAGATAACAAAGAGGCCGGTACTCAGACCTGTGAATGCCAATTACAAACTTATACCAATTAACTGATATCTGTGATTGGTAATACTGATGTGAAGGTCAGCTACAATGATGTGTCATGGAAACTACCCTTGTGGATCATGCAGGGAAATGGGCCGACACTATTTGGGGTTAATTAGGTTGAATCCATCAAACTTGATTGTCCTGTAATGAAATTGATGGTTTGTGATGTTAATCAAAATGCCATTCTAGACAAATACCCCCTCTTTATTTGAAGGTGGTGTTAGTACCTTTTAAGGTGTTAAAGCCAAAATCCATATGGATGAGAGTGCGAAGCCAGTTTTATGTAAAGCGAGGTCTGTACCTCACACGATGTGTCCTAAAGTTGAGGAAGAGCTCGACCACCTGCAGAAGGAAGGTGTTATCAGTCCTGTTGAGTTTAGTCTGACGGTAGTGTTTGGATTTGTGGTGATTACAAAACATCAATCAACAGGCATTCCAAGCAGGACCATTATCCTCTGCCCAAGGCGGATGAGTTGATCACAACACTTTCTGGTGGGAAGAAGTTTAGCCACCTGGATTAGGAATCTGCTTGCACTCAGATGTTGCTTGATGAGCACTCCAAGAAGTGCACGTGTTGTAACACTTACAAGGGGTTGTTTGTGTATAATCGCTGTTCTTTCGACATCAAAGCAGCCGCTGCTATATTGCAATGCCAAGTGGCGAATCTGTGAAAAGCAATTCCCAATATTGTAGTTTTTCGAGATGATCTTTTGATCACTGGCCACAATGAGCCTGAACACTTGGGTAACCTTGAGGAGGTTTTCAAATGTCTTGTCAAAGCCGGTGTTAAGGTGAAATGTGACAAATGTAGGTTTACGTTACCAGAAGTGGAATTTATCGGTCGTATCGTCAGTGCTGATGGCATAAGGCCCAGCAAGTCCAAGACTGAGGCTATCAGTGATGCTCCCACTTCTGTGAATACAACTGAGCTCAAAGCATTCCTGGGTATGCTGAACGATCACAATAATTTACTTCCACATCTGAGCACCGTTCTTGAACCTCCCCACAAACACCTTTGTAAAGGTGTTGAATGACCATGGTGCATGTAGTGTTGTAAGGCATTTGCTGAGGCAAAACGGTTGCTGTGTTCATCTAAAGCATTGGCTCTTTACCTGGGGGGAGTGAGTAATTTCCAGAGGGGGCACGAGCCCAGAGAAAAAAGTAGGAATTTCTCTAATTACTTTTGGAATTCTCTCAACAAGTGTTTGCATAATATCGTGATGAACATTAAAAAAAAACAACAAAAGTATCGCCTTTAATAATTTTTGTTTTCTATTCGCGACTCGCCTTCCATTTCTTGTATAAAATTAATTTAAATTATTTATTAGTATTAAAATTTATATTTTATTTTAATTAATATTAAAAAATTTCACACACTGCAGACCCATTCAAACTAAATCATTCGCAATCAAAGAGCGGAAGATTCTTGACGTTATATATCGATTTGGATTGTGTCCTCCAAACACATACTGAGGTACCCCAGTGCGTAATATGCTACAGGACTGAGCAATGATGTGCGGCCACACGCTTGAACGCCACTTGAAGACAATGCATCTCCTGCTGTCCAGGCATTCTTTGAAACAAAAAGGCAGTCCTTGAAGCAAGCTAAGAGGACAGCATGGAGCATTTCAGCAACATACTGCAAAGGTTGTTGAAGCTTCCTTTGAGATGCCATGTTGATTGCAAGAGCAAAAGAAGCCATAACATCGGAGAACTCTCATCAAACCAAGTGTACTGCAACAGCAGAGTCGTTCTGGGGGATAGTGCAAAGAACCTTTCTCAATTCTCAATCAATCGATCGTCAAGGGAAGATCGATTGAAATGTCTCAAGACATCAACGATCAAGTTCTCGACCAAGTAAGAGCTTCTCCTGTATTTTCCATCCAGTTGGGCGAAATGACTGATGTTGCTCAGTGTTCTCAGCTACTGATGTATGCTCGTTTCGTGTCAGGCA
>CM068966.1:64226604-64243762 GCA_035128595.1 Eptatretus atami | reverse complement strand
TGATGTCCGACGGTATCTCCTCCCACACCTTGACAATCCAGCTGCAGATCATCGGAAGGTCGACCTTTCTCGTCCTCCCGATGAACGCCTGCAGTCTCCGAGTCAACA
Source organism: Eptatretus atami (assembly GCA_035128595.1). Taxonomy (NCBI): domain Eukaryota; kingdom Metazoa; phylum Chordata; class Myxini; order Myxiniformes; family Myxinidae; genus Eptatretus; species Eptatretus atami. The sequence continues at coordinate 64,243,654 of CM068966.1, read as the reverse complement.
TAATGCTCAGCCAATGTAGCGATGCGAGTAATGGTGAAAGTTCGACCAAGATGTATGCAGCCAATGCTCCTCGGAATCTGGGTCGAAAATCCCAGCGGGAAACACATCACAAAATGATGATTTTCAACTGATAGAAAATACCAAGTCCAGGAAATAAGAAACTTCATCTGTGGCGATTCCACCGAGATGCAGCTGATGTTCCTCAAAACCTGGGTCGAATACAAAGACCTGCGAAGTAAGAAGGTTCGTCTGGTCAACGCGAGTAATCCACGGGAAGCAAGTTAGGAGCCGCTGATAGAAATGAGGGAAAATGAAGAGAACCGAAGGAAGCCAAAATAACTGAGCAGCACTGGTACTTCTTAAAGTTTCACCATCCCACGTGGCTCCTCACCCTTGTGAGATTATTCTTCTTCCTTTTAATTCCATTTCCTGCCCTCGTATGGAAAAGTACATGGGGTTGATTGGTTGTTCCAAGTTTTAAACCATGCCCCGGTATCCAGCATTTGCTGGCATAGCGTGAGCATGTAAGGAATACACTTGGTGGATTCATTTTGCCTGCATTGGATGTTCATGTAGAAAATGATGCATGTCAAAAGATAGGTCACCACCGCAAGTCCCTCGTCTATCCACCCCTTCTGCTGCACATGAACAATGACGCCGGCTAGAAACTTAGCTTTGGGTAGTGTTTTCCTCTTGAACACGACATACGAAGGAAGCTTGCCACGCAAGCTTATTTGAGGTGGGTGCTCCGTTATTGGACTCTTGCTATTGTGAATAATTCTTCTTTTGATACCATACCAGGTGTTCTTCTTATTATTTTGTGTTTAATGGCGTTTTCAGAGCCGCGAGGCTCTGTATACGCCACGCACCTAAACTCCGGGTGTCTCTGAACATTTCCGAGTGTGACATTTAATTTTCGCACACGGTAAATAAAATGCCGCACAAACTCTTAACCTGAACCGGTTTTCAAAATTTAAACTGCGGAATTCAGCTTAAAGGCAGTTCCGACTGCTAAAAAGTGTTCATTTGGAATATAATTGAAATTCAGCATTGATTGTTCTGAAGACTATTTTTTCTATATCCATGTATTTCCAACCCCCCCCCCCCCCTCCCCTCTCAATTTTACCTCAATTCGCTGATTCAAAAAAACCTGCTCTTTATATACAGAAAAACAGTATATATACAGGGTGTCCCAAAGTCACCTAGGGATTTAGAAATTAAATAACATTCTGCTTTTTAATATAATTTGTTTTTTCTTCCTCTTTCAGAATTTAGATGAACATTTGGAAATTACCCATGGAAAAATTCACAACTGAACAAAGAACCAAAATCGTTAATTTTATTTTAAATTTAATCGATCAATAACACTGGTCTGCATCATTTCAGAGGTCTAGGTTTTCTCAACGGTCCTCATATATGTTTTTTGCATGCTGAATTTAGAAATGTATCTCATTTCGCTCAATCAGGTCAAGTTTTTATGCTAAGATTCCAGCAAATTAGGGCAGTGTGACTTATTTATCACCAACATATTTGTGAAAGTGCGGGATTGGGAGGGGTTGGAAATGTAGGAGGTAAAAAACTCGATGTAGTAATGGGAGAAGAGGGAACAAGTAAAGGGAATATGATGCACATATAAAGTTGGGATTAGGGAATAAGGGGAATCCAAATTCCACTATTTGTGTATGCTGTATGTAGATGGTCTTGAGCTATGTTTGTTGCTAATGATACTTTGATGTTGTTTCTCAGACTCAGTGATGTTGATCCTTTCTTAAACATTGCCTTTTTAGTGGAAAAGGTTAGTCAAGTTTCACTGAGAACTAAACCTGTCCTTTTATCATTCAGATGACCACTAACTTATTCACCAATGTTTTTAAATTGTGGAACCACTGGGCCAAACAAGTTCCTTCTCTTGGTCTCTTTCTAAAACCAGTTTCATCAAATGAGCTCTATGAGAGTGCAAGCCCACCACTCCTGGCATGACTATGTTCAATACTTTGATGTGTGAACTACAGGAAGTTTAATGATACATATGGAGGGCATGCCCAACTGCATGCAGCTCAAATGTCGACATCTCCTGAGTTGCATGCAATAACAACCTTCCTGTCTCAACAGAAGTGATGTACCAGGTGTTGCTTGCCAGCTCCAGGTAGCTGAGCAATGGATCGAGGCCCAAGTGGGTTTTATTTCTTTTTGCATTTGACTGTACAAGTAATTATAGATTTGATTTTCTTCTGGAAAACCTCCACGAGACTGGGGGATGACTGTCAATTAGATCAACAAGGCCGTGAGGCTGCCATCTTATCGTGCTGCCATCTTTGGCTTGGCCACACAATTCACCAAATGTGCATGAACGACAGGAAGGAATATTGGAGTCATGAAAGATGCTGCTTTCACCTCCAGCAGCAGTATTCATCTTTGTACGTTATCATGTTGAAAAAGGCCAGAGTCAAAACTTCTTAATCGTTTCTCTCAAGTTTTTATGTGGTTTTGGTCCAGAGTTCAAAGTTCAACATCAACAAATGCTCAGTCAAATGACAGGCAAGTTGCAATTCCCTTTGAAAGCTGCAGCAGAATATCATCTTAATTTGCTCCATTTTACCAAAGCACAAGCGGCTCGTTGGCAAAGCTTTATTTTACGTTAAGATGAATATTAATTTGGAAGTTATTTGTGAATAATGCATTTATGCAATTGCATTTCTAACCATTTTCTACAACATCTATTTTCACTCTTGCAAATTATAGAAACAAGACCACCCATTTGCCCATTCCTTTTCATTGAATTTAATTTTCTCCATAATTACCAAACGACACAAGAGAGGAATATTTTGTTAAGGTGGCGAGGGCCAGATGGAATATTGTACGGTGATCAAAATATTAGAAAATATAGTGATAAAGGCGATGACAGGATTTATAAAGAGTGCAATTATTATTTTTGGTGACATAGAGCGAGAGAGATGCACATTAGCATGACCCTCGTAAGCGTGGAACATTCCAGCTGTAACAAATGTTCCATGCGCGGTGTCGCTAGAGAGGCAGTCGCGGAGGCTGCATTGGATGATTGTGCAAAGAGCAACTTGGTGTAAAGACAATTGCTGGATCGCAAGGTCCGGTTAGCTTCTTTACAGTCCTCCAATGGATCCCAGCGCCTTTCTTAGGCCAGAGCCGCCGATGTAGACCTTTGGGTGGTGGGGGCATGAGGGGATTTCAGACGATCTCTTCGATGCGCCAGAGGGATTCCATCGCAGCGATCTCGGTTCACGGTGAGAAAAAACGTGGTTTCTTCTTAGGTAATTACTCATGGTTGTTTAAATCATCACGGCTTCATTTGATTGTTAAATGCTTAATTATCTATAATTATATTTTGCAGAATTGTTTTTGGATGTGTCACTGTCTTATCTGTGTTTGGACATTCGAGTTGGTACTTGGTTGTGACTTGCTGCTGTCGGGAGTGGTTAATCCTGCTACCTGCGTTCGAGGAGAGGTGATGTTTCACTGAGTGGTGTTGCCACTTTTATCTTTGTTTCATTTTTATTTTTGCCAAACTGAGGATGTGTTGATAGAAAGTCATGAAGAGAAAAGGGAGCAATCTGGCCAAAGAAGAAAGATGACAACCTTTCTAAAAGGAAGATATAATATATATATATATATATAATACACCTGAAAAAATCCTTCATCTTAATAAATGCCTGATTCAATGATGGTCATCCAGTTGGGTACCACCCATCAGAGTTTTGACTCTCCAAACAGTGGCTCCACAAATTTAATTGTCTGAAGATCATACAATTAAACATATAGGAACAGAGATCAAGTGAGAATGCAAAAAGACACATCAAGAGGACACATTCCCAAACAGAAGGTGTGTGTGGCTCACGATGTTGCAAAATCTTACACCAAAAGTCAGGCTTCGATGGATGGAAACTCTAATTAGTTTTGAGCTTTGAAGAATTGCTTGAGAGAATGAACAGGATTTTTTTTCACTCTTGGGGATAACTAACTATTCAAAATGACAACTGTGCCTCCAATATCTTGGAAGATCACAAAATTGTTGGAGTGCTTGCAGTTTACAAAACATGATCAATAACCAATCATTTAACCAATTGTCATCGCTGGAGGATTTACCTTCAGGATGGATATTTTACACGATTCAGAGACTGAGAGAAGCAACAGAACATATTTTACCAACCCAAGGAAGCAAATCAGCAGAACACCAATTATAAATGTGGGAGAGACGCACGGCTTAAAACACCATTTCTGATTGCAAGATTTAATTTCAGACCGTTTGTTTATGACGTCTCAACTGTTTATGTCAACTGTTGTGGATATTTTAGACATGACGCGTAATACTAATCTATAGTCAATCCATAGTTCTTTGGAACAATTTCCACAGTTATGTACTGGGACCGTAGCTGCTCCAGCTGCGATCAATTTTTCTCTTCCTCACACATTTTGTTTAGCACCATGGCTGCACACACACACCACAACACACACACACACACACACACACACACACACACACACACACACACACACAACACACACACTTAGTGTATTGTGCAGAGACGACCATTATTCAAAGAGGAGATGTACGGATGATTTGACATGACATTTCTTGTGACCATCCATACTTTTGTTAAATGCTTTTGGAGGAACATCCCAACATCCTTTAAATTAACAAAAAAACGTTTCATTCCTTGTTTCTTTACTTTTTTGTAGAAATGTTGTTTACTACTGTTTTCATGAGAGAACTCTTTTTCTACGATATTACAATGCGGAATTTGAAGTAGAGTACAAGCTTTGCTGAAGCTAATTTAGTCACAAAATTGATCTAACGGTAATTTCTGGTTCTGAAGTGTTTTTTGTCGAGAGTATGTCGCAAGAGGTGCCATCATTACCTACTATCAGAGTACCCACCCTGTTTTTGTAAGACTATGGATGTTTTGTGTGGTGTGCCTTAAAAGTTCTAGATAGTCTAAAGGTCTAAAGGGTACATTCCAATATCGTGTGTTGAAGGGGTCGAAAGGGTCTATCTCTTAAGCATGTTAAAAAGGGTCTAAAAAGGTCAAGTGGTCTAAATCTCGAAATGGTCAAGGGTCCAATCTGCTAAAATTTGCTGAAGGTGGGTGTTAAGGGGTCTAAGCGGTCTAAAGGAGCTGAAGGGGTGTAAAGTTTAAAAGCTCTATGGGTCTAAATGGTATGAAAGGTTGAAAGGGTGAAGTGATAAAGGTGTCTAAAGTGTTCAAAAATATTAAAGGTAAAAGGGTGCTTTGGGTCTTGAGGTGTCTCAGGTATTAAGGGTCTTACGGGTCTTTGGGGTCAAAAGCGTTTAAGGCTCTTAGGGGTCTTAAGGCTCTTAGGGGTCTGAAGGCTGTTAGGGGTCTTAAGGCTCTTAGGGTCTGAAGGCTATTATGGGTCTTAAGGGTCTTGTGTTTGTTCAGGGTGTTGTAGGTCTTACGTATTTTGGATCTTCAGGGTCTGAGGTCTGAGGGTCTAAAAGTGTCTTCCATGTTTTAAGGGTCTTGGGGGATTTGGGTTCTTAGGGGTCTTAGGGGCATTAAAGGGTCTTCTGGGTCTTCAATGGTCTTAAGGATATTAAGGTCTGAGTGATATTAATGATCTTAGGGGTATTAAGGTTCTTAAGGGTCTTTGAAGGGTCTTCCAGTGCTTAAGGGTCTTCAATGGTCTTATGGGTATTAAGGGTCTTTGGGTTTGAAAGGTCTTAGGGTCTTAAGTATCTTAGGGGTCTAAAATGGTCTTCACATTCTTAGAGGTCTTAAGGTCTTGGGGTGGGTTTTTAAAAGGTCTTCAGGTTTATAGGGTCTTTGGGGTTTTGGGGGTTTTAAGGTCTTCAAAGGTCTTAGGGGTCTCAGCAGTCCAAAGGATCGATATATTTAAAAGGTGCATTCCAATCGTACATAATTATAGACATATGTGTAGTCAGTGTGCAAATGACGTTCAAATAGTACGTAATTAATAGTCATCCTGTGACACGCAGACATGAACTGAGCTTTCATATATATATATATATAATATATATATATATAATATATATATATATATACATATATATATATGAATAGATGTTCTACAACTGAATTACAAATGTTGAAGTACAAACTTCATTGATGTGCTCACATTTTATTATTTATAGTGCAAACTTAATTGACGTGCTCATGTGCAAATTAAGGACCAGGCCCAAAATGGAGAAAAGCACCAGCATGCGGAGCGCAGGTAAATTGGTTATTTCGAATCACAATGGGGAGTGGAGGTGGTGGAGGGAGTGGAGGTGGTGGAGGGGAGGTTAATATAGCCTTTTGAAAAGTGTGAGGTTAGTTTAAAGAGATGCTTCCCCTTCATGCCATTTGATGTCTTTGGCCGATGGAGAGAACAGGAGGAGGACAATTATAGTTTGTGGAGGACCCTTTGACCAAATTTTTATTTTCAAGGAAGCATGCACCATCCCATTGAGCCACTCTGCAGCGAGCCAGGCAAGCACACTACCTGACCTTGGATTCCTTGCACCAGCTTATGTTTCCTCCAGGAAGAGGGAGTCCCAAATTTTTATTTTCAAGGAAGGCATGCCACCACCCCATTGAGCCACTCTGCCAGCGAGCCAGGCAAGCCACACATACCTGACCTTGGAGTCCTTGCACCAGCTTATGTTTCCTCCCAGGAAGAGGGGAGTCCCAATTTTTATTTTCAAGGAAGGCATGCCACCACCCCATTGAGCCACTCTGCCAGCGAGCAGGCAAGGCCACACTCCTGACCTTGGGTCCTCGCACCAGCTTATGTTTTCCAGGAAGAGGGGAGTCCCAAATTTTATTTTCAAGGAAGGCATGCCACACCCATTAGCACTCTGCCAGCGAGTCAGGTAAGGCCACACTACCTGACCTTGGAGTCCTTGCACCAGCTTATGCTTCCTCCCAGGAAGAGGGGAGTTTGCATTAATGTAGCTTATAGGTATCCAGATCATGTGGAGAATAGATAGCTAAGTGGGAGGATAAATTAGTTTAGGATAGAATAGGGTGAATCTGGCTGTCTGCTTGCTTGCCAGGTCCTGCCGACAAGACTCATCACCTACCTTGCCAGCCTGCACAACCACTCCTGGCCTGAACAACTACTTGCCTTGCCGACCTAAATGACTTGCCTGCCATGACTGCCATGACTGCCATATGCCAGCGATGACTGTCCTGCAGTAGGAATCCCATCAAGAGCCTGTTTTGGGGTGGGGTGGACTCGGCAGCTGATGGCCAATGAAGAACAATGGACTGTGCCACTGAATGGGAGGAGGCACAACCTCAAGGAAGAACTCTTTATTAAGAAAGAAATGAATGTGCTGCCCTTCCACAAGCCACATTGTTGAGCATGTGGCCCTCATTCATTTATTAAGAATTACGGGGGAATGGAATTAATATGTACTTCATGAGAGAATGTGTTGGAAAGGTTCTTGACACATAAAAAGGAAATTATTGGTTAGTTGTGGGATTAAAATAGGTGGTAACTTGTATGTCACTAGAAATCGAACTTGATGCTGCTCTGTACAGGTCCAGGGCGGACCGCAGAGTTGGGGTGAGGCAATGTTGTGGGAATGGCCATTAAGGGTAGCAGAAGTAAGATGGACTAGTTATATCATTAATTAACAATCTCACATAAGTGTCTAAATCCCCACAATTCCTGCCCTATTCATCCTTTAAATCATCTCCATTTGGAATCTGTCTGTGTTCTTTTAATGGATTGTTCACAGCTACACAAAGCAAATCTCTCCAACGCTACTCCCCCTCCCATCCACCCCACCCCTACCCCCTCTTCTACGACGAGGAAGGCCCAAGGCCTCAAAACCATGTATAAAGGTGAGAAACAAACCAGGGAGTGACAAGCTCTTGAAGCTGCCTCAAACTGCAGAAGCTGCGAGATGCTGAACTGCAAGCCAATGAGTGAGAAGCTACACATGGTTGTGAGGTGATAAAGACCGAGGGAGGAGGAGACAGAACAGTCCCGTGGAGATTACAACAGAATGAACAGCAGAGTCGGGAGAAACGGTACAAAAGAGCGAGAATTGTACGGAGAGCAGCTCCAGTTGGACGGCTGTGGAGACCCAGAGGGCTTGTGAAAGCGTTTGCGTGACTCGAGGAGTTGGTGAGATCAGGCATGACACAGTCTGCCATCTCTCTTGCTCTCTCTATCTATCTCCCTCTCTCTCTCCCAAGAAGACCATCACTGCCACCACACTGCCAAGTCATGCAAACATTCACATGGGGAGAAGGTTTCTTTTCCATCTTGTGATCGATAAATCTGTATTTGTGTGTGTGATGACTGGGCCATAAGAAACCTTTCTCTAAGAAACCTTGTATTTCACCACTGCGTGGTGTCACCTGGTGTGCGTTCACATTTGGAAACAATTAATGGCATGGGTAAGACCGCAGTCATGATAAAATTTGCAAGAAGCACCCTCGATTGTCGGTTTAAAACAGCGGTTTGTCCCAGGTTATCGCTCTGCCCTCATCCTTTTAGAGGACGTACCTGCTGCAGGCGACAGGAGTTTGTAGTTTCCGTACGTTGGTAACCGAAGTAATGATGTACACATACACGTAGCTTATGGGATTTGAACCTGGGTTTCCCTACTTCAAGAGCCACGTTGATTCAGATGGGAATGGTAAATGGGCCAACCCTGCTGTGGTGCCTCCATTCTTTCTCTTCTGTTATCCTCTTGCCCCACTTTGTTCCTCACGCTTTCCTTAAGCTCCCTGTTATTCTGCTGCTCATGAGTGTGGACACCTGCATAAAAAGAGGTCCATAATTGGGCCAGGATGCTGGTGATAGCTCGACTACTCTTTCGCCGAAAGACACCATGGGATCTTTCAAGCCCACCAAGTAATACTGATAGAAGGTACGCCAAGTTTAACATCCCTCCGAGGGATGGCACACTTGCTGATGAATCGCCTTCTTGCGAAACACCAGGATGACAGTTTATAGCTGGCTTGAGTTCCAAAACCCAGGGTAGACAGCTGAGTGGCGAGTGCACAGACTTCAAGGTTATATTGCCAGGCCGATTTCAAATATATATAATCACTGTAATCGCCTTCCTGACAAGTGGTTCTAAATATTTGCTTTTGAATTGCACTGTTTTTGTCCTGTTAGGCTCAGAATTATTCCCGACCGTGGTAAAGCAGGACGGTGCTAAGTGGAAATGTGCATAAGTTCAACGTAACATCGTAACTGGGAATTCATTTTATCACGAAGAATTCTAATGTCAGCAACACAGAATGTACCGCCCCTCCTTTTCACAGCAGGTTTCAGCGTGTACATGTCATGCTCTGTAACTGCATGGCCACGAGCTTTGAGTCTCAAAACCTCTGATCATTCAAGCCTCGTCATTTTCTTAATTATTCACGGTTTTAGCAGGAAATGTCCACCATGCAAAATATCCTTGCAAGTTCAAGAGTTTTTTTTTTTTGCTGGATCATGCAATTGGGATGTCCCCTGATGGATTCCTTTGCAAAATATAATTTTATAAAAATATTTTTCACTTCTATATACTTAAGGCATATATTTCTGAACAATGAATTTGATGTTTATTTTGTGCTTGCCTTGATATTTTTAGTACTTCTTAACGTTTGTTAATTTCCCCACAACACTGACAAAAGGTAGCTCTTTGTTTTCATCTTACACCATTGTTGACGTCAGGGAAAACAAGGGTGGGTTCAGGCTTGAAACGCATTTGTGGCAGAAGCTTGAATTGTTGGAAGGGAACGTGGTTTGGATTAGGCATATTATGCCATTTGACGGAGAGGTAGTCCAAAGAGCCTGGAGCAGTAGCCAGGCTTCGGAAGAGGACAAAGATGATTTTAATTTAATAAACTATATTGTATTGCTGAATCTGAGGGTTTATCTGGAGCAGCGATTCAGCATGATATTTAGGTGATTGTTAACTGAGGTGTTTGTGCATCTTGAAGCTTGAGATGGATTGGTGAACTTGAGTTGACGAATTTTAACATTCATAAACATCTAAGTAACAGAAGGTCGGCGCTTTAAACTGCAACAGTTGGTATGAGAGGGAGCAGACATCCATGTAACGAACAGGAAGACTGCAGCCTCTTCCCTCTCTTCCGACCATGAAAAAAAAATCACAAGCTGGTCAAACACTTGGAGTATATGCGTTTTCAATCCTGAAAAATCCCACTCTCGCAATCTCTCTCCGAAAAGACCGATGGGCAAACCTCCTATCTACTTTGTGAACAATCCTCTTGAGGAAGTTCTGTCATTCATACTGCTGTGTCTCACTCTCAACCATGATCTTTCTTGGGCAAACCACATTAACAGTTGGCCTCCAAAGCCACCGCCGACTGGTATACTCCGTCGTACAAAGTCTTCCTTGGCACACGGAACTATCCACCTACGAGGCCTTCATCTGCAGCTTGATGGAATACTGCTCTCCTTTCTGGGCTGACTCCCCGGACTCACATCTTCTCTGCTTGACGCTGTGGAAAACCATGGCCTTCAACATAATTGGAATGTCGTGCAATGAAGCCGAGTAATCTGGTCTATCGCTTTGCCATCACAGACAGGTCGGCTGGTCTCTCTGTCTTCTACCACCTCCTTTCTGGTTTTGCATCCTCTGCTCTTTCCATGCTTTTGCCCCCTCCCCCTCACCTCAGTTTCTGTAGGGCTCACACAGTCACCATCAACCCCTTTTTGGTGAAAACTTCTAAATTCAGGATCACTGCTCACCTCCACTCATTGTTCCTCTTTTCCTGTCTGTGGAATCAACTTCCACATCCTCTTCAATCTCATTCTTCCCTCCAAGTCTTCAAGACAAGCTGTTTCACCACCATGTTAGATTATCTCCAATCCTAAACCATGATCTTTTTCTTCCCTCCTTAACCCCACCAAATCCCTCCTTCCAATTTTCCAATTCTCCCTCCTTCGAGTTTCCTTCTCTGTCCATCTTATCCACCCCATGCATCCTCTGTATTCATCTTGTCACCCTATGCATATGTGTTTTGGATCCTTCGTTGTCTGTTACGTCCTGACCCATTCAGTGTACTAGTTCTTCTGCAAGCCTCGACTAGGTATACAAAAAAAACCCCCAAAAAACTAACAAGGTTAGAAGAAATCGAGAGATTTGGGTTTTGGATTCGGAGTTGGCATGATCGGAGATTTAGGCTTGCGGGACGAGAAGCTAATAGATTGTTTTTTCTGGTATGGCTGGAAGGCTTCTCGATAACCTGCATGATAATCGCTTGAGATTTTCTTCTGGTTTGTTTAGTTTACCGAACTGTATCAACAGCATTCATGAATGTTTAACCGCAAGTCACAAACCTCTCGAGGACAAAAGTTTCATTTCGCAGTTCAATGACCTTGGCACCTTGGAGTACCAGGGTATAATTGGGGTTCTCATATTTTTTCTAAGATGACAAGCATGGAGAACTCCTTTACTTTGTGAGAAAAGGGCGGTTGGAAGTCAGGTCGGGGGCTGTTATCGTGAAATCGTGTCCACCCTGTGCATCTCCCCTACCCCTCTCTCCTCCACACTGTCTTATTTGTCCAAGTCTCCCTCTATTTTTCCCTCAACCCTGCTGTTGGTGTTTCCCCCCCCCTCTTTCTACTATTCATTTTGTTCTGTTGCATCCTGATCTGTTCAATGTTCTCATTCTTCCATGAGCCTTGACCTTTTATACAAAAAAAACAAGCCCCAAAAAACCAAATAATTTATGTTACTAAGACTACTTGCCTACGAGGCACTTTCAATTCCATGCCTCCTTATTATCCAAATTACACGTATTGAATGCGTGAATTGGTTATGATTGAAAGTATTACCATTTACACCGCCGTAGATCAGTACGTAGACCCCATGTTATCTTTATGAGTATGCTGGTGACATGACTTGTGAAACTGAGCATTTTAGCACAATTAATTGCTTTTCAGCATGTGTAATGGTTTGTTCATCGTCATCATGCCATTTAAAGTATGCAACCTGTCCTTGCACGTCATATCCGTTTAATGGGCAGTTGTTCAAGTTTATTTATTCTCATTAACAGTTTCTTTAAAAATCACAAATGTTCCTATTTCTTGGACTATTGAGTATCTCATTCATGACCTTTCGAAGGTGTGTGTGTGTGTGTGTGTGTGTGTGTGTGTGGTGTGTGTGTGTTTCTTATTCAACAATATGGGAACATACAACCAAAAATTCGTGCTAAGATCTACACTGCCGATTTTGTAACAAACACATGAGAAAGACCGATCCTTATGCGATGTTTTATCTACTCTTACTTTAGGCCATAAGACTCCAGGCTCCAGCAGGTGGTTGCTTTCATTCTTGCGCAGGTCATTACCGGTCACATGCTTGTGCAAATAGTAAATCAGGTGTGTTTTGAAAACTTGAACAAAAATGCAATCTTCTCGATAGTCTGCTCTGCACTGTTTTTCATATGAGGTTATCTGGTGTCATATGCATGTGAGCGATAGTTGCGTCCACCTTTTTCACCTGTTGCACTTCTCTGAGGCACATTGGCTGCTTATACATGTTGGTTGAGTATGGCGATGTGTTTGTTGCGTCGTTTGTGGATTCCTGGTGTGAGTTGTGAATGTGTGGGAATGGTGATCGACTCTGAACCTGTGACTTGTTAAGTAGAGGGTGTAGTGCAGTTTTGAGGTTGTGTATAAGTGTCATAGCATTGTTGTCTTACCTGGCTTTACCTTGCTTCATCTGGTTCCGAACTATGCATTAGGAATGTGTACTTTCTGGATATGTCCAATGGCATTGGCATGCCACACCTCCAGAACCAATTTGTCGAGCGTAATATCCAGGGAAGGTTCTACCCAAGTCAAATTATCGGCAAGTTTGCATTCAATGATGTACTGCAGCTGATTGCATCACTTTGCCAAGCCAAGTTGCTGTATTGTGTTAATCTAAGCATTGTTTCAAGTTTCAGCCAAAAACCCAATGCCCCGTGGACCATGACGTATCGTGCATGGATCTTGTCATCCGACAAGAATGATGTAAGATTGATAAGATTACCGAAATGAAATGGATAAGAGAGGTGCTGTTAGAAATGGATTTGGTAAAACCTTGCTCTTCAGAATAATAATACCAAAAATGACAGCAGAAGGAATATACACGACTGGAAACTGTTTCTCCTATACCCATGCCTTTTGGAAAAAAATGATAAAAATAGTTTCACAGTGCATGGATGGTATCCTCATACATTTGTGCACAAACCAAACTAAAAGACAGGATTAAAATGGTGAAATAGGGTATAGTTTGTTCCACGTGCGTCGTGCAAGGACTATGACAAATTCTTTACAGAATTCCTTCTCTAAAAAAATGCTTTCACACCAATGCGATTTCACTTCATCATGTTTTTTCTATGAGGGAATACTTTTCACACAACAGGAAGGTTCTCGTTACGATGCAGTTTTTGTGCGGCGAGCTGTGGGGAATGATATAACTCACATCTCAGACCTTTATTGCCCCGCCATCTTGCTCTGAGTTACATTATTATGTCAAATTTGAACTTTCGAGCCCACGAGAAAGTACAAAACATTTATCGTGAGTGGTTAGAAAGGGATATATACATACGAGTACAGTGCCTTCAGAAAGTATTCACACCCTTGACTTTTTTCACATTTTGTTGTGTTTCAGCTGAATTTAAAATGGATTAAATTTAAAATGTTCTCACTGATCTACACAAAATACCCCATTATGACAAAGTGAAAACATGTTTTTAGAAATTTTTACAAATTGATTAAAAATGAAAAGCTGATATATCTAACTTACTTAAGTATTCAGACCCTGAGTCAATACTTTGTAGAAGCGCCTTTGCCAGTGATTGCAGCTACGTATCATCTTGGGTATGTCTGTATCAGCTTTGCACATCTGTATTTGGGGATTTCTCCATTCTTCCTTTCAGATTTGCTCAAGCTTTGTTAAGTTGGATGGGAGCATCGGTGAAAAGCAATTTTGAAGTCTTTCCACAGATTCTCAATTGGATTCAAGTCTGGGCTTTGGATGGACTACTCAAGTCCTTTCAAGTTCTTGTTCTGAAGTCATTCCAATGTTACGTTGGCTGTATGTTTGGGGTCATTCTCCTGTTGGAATGCAAATCTTCACTGCAGTCTCAGTTCTTTTGCACTCTGAAGCAGGTTCTCCTCAAGGATTTGCCTGTATTTGGCTCCATTCATTGTTCTCTCTATCCTTACAAGTCTCCCAGTCCCTGCCACTGAAAAGCATCTCCATAGCATGACACTGATACCACCATGCTTCACGGTCAGGATGCTGTGAGATGGGTGATTGAGCTGTTCTTGATTTCAGGCCAAAGATTTCAATTTTCATTCTCATCAGACCACATAATTTTTGCCTCATACTCTCAGTCTTTCACATGCCTTTGTGCATACTCCAGGTGTGCTGTCATGTGGTTTTTCTTCAGGAGTGGATTCTATCTGGCCACTCTCACATAAAGCCTAGATTTGTGAATTGCAGCAAAGATTGTTGTCCTTCCGGCAGGTCCATCTCGGCCAAGGAACTCTGTATTTGTCAGAGTGTCATTGGGTTCTCAGTCACCTCCTGACCAAGGTCCTTCTTTGCCTGGTTGCTCAGTTTGGTTAGACGGCCAACTCAAGGAGGAATCTGGGTAGTTCCATATTCTTTCCATTTCCTAATGATGGTGCTCACTCTGCTCTTGGGAACTTTCAACACTAGAAATTGTTTTATACCATTCCACAGATCTATTCCTCCTTACAATTCCATCTCAGAGTTCTACAGACAGTTCCTTGGACTTCATGGTGGAGTTTCTGCTCTGACATGCACTGTCAACTGTTGGACCCATATGAAAGGTGTGTTTCTTTCTAAATCATGTCCAATCAATGAAATTTGCCACAGATGGACTTCAATCAAGTTTTAGAGACATCTCAAGGATGACCAAAGGAAATTGGATGCACCTGAGCTTAATTTGGAGTGTCATGGCAAAGGGTTGAATACTTATTTATGCAAGATATTTCAGCTTTCTTTTTAATTAATTGTGGAAAAATTCTCAAAAAAAATAATTCCACTTTGACATTATGGGGTATTTTGTGTCGATCAGTGACCAAAAAAAAATCTCAATTCAATTGATTTTAAATTCAGGCTGTAACAAAACAAACTTTGAAAAAGTCAAAGGGTGTGAATACTTTCTGAAGCACTGATCTATGTATTTTGATTTTGCATGTGTATCTTGGGAGCCTCTTTGGTATGCATGTTTGTCTGCGCTGTCCAGTGATGAGCCAACAAACGATGAAACGGTCCAGAAACGTTTGTGTTTGGGCATGTTTTATCGCCGTTGCTGTTTTGGGCATGTGGCTGTTTGGATGCTGGCTTCCCTCCCTCCCTCATGCTGCTTCCTTCCCCTCCTCACCCTGCTTTCCCTTCCCCTCCCTCCCTGACACTGCCTTCCCTTCCCCTCTCCTTGTGCCACCTTTCCTTCCCTTCCCTCACACTATCCTTGAGGAGAGGAAGGGGTGTCAAATGATGTGCGAATTGGACAAATGAACACTTTTTTTTCCAGCAGTCGGAACGGCTGCTCGGATAAATTCCACAGTTTAAATTTTGAAATTTGCCTCAGGTTAAGAGATTCTAAACTCTAAAGGTGATCACATTTTAGTTGTAAAACATGTGCAGAAATATTAATAGGCACAACCACTCATGCAGATTTTTCAACGATTGAAGGAAAATTCCTTCCTGCCCTTCCTCTCCCCTCATGCTTATATCCTCGTTTTAACATGTTGTTTTAATGCACCCCATTTTGTTCTATCATGTAATAATGCCAGCAGATGTGACTGTTCCCCCAAGTCCCCCTATCAAATCAAATGATTTGATACCGCTCACTAGTGACCGTCGTTGCACTGCCAACCTCATTTTCAAAAAAATAAGGGCCGATAATCCTTTCTGACGTTACATCACACAAGACAGTGCATTTTATAGGATGCAACTCATGTTGATGAATATCCCTAGGATTCTCTAATCCCCAGAACCTACAGTTCTGCTATTCACAAAACCGTTCAAATGGAAATGAGCTTCATCGCTCATAATCAGTATATGAACAAATTCGTTTCTTCATTGACCAACCCGTAAAACAATTTGACTGGAGTAATATTAAAGCATTGCCGTGATTAGTCGGTTTCATCTTCTACCAATTGCACTTTGTAAGAGTACAGGTACAAATCGTTTCTTAGTATGTGATACCAGTGACATCCGAGACATCCCCAACTGGTCAGAACATCTGTGGATCGATGTTCCTGGTTCTTCTTGAACACGTGTCCAGCACACATTCACGATAAATCTGCAAACAGACTGACGTAGTCTTCCAGATCGGGCAAGTCACTTACTGACCCCTATTGCTGAAAACGTTGAATCAACTGACAAATCATGAAATCTGAAGGTGGTTTTCTTGCATTGAAGTGTCGGCCGTATGTTCCTTGGTGAGAATAACACTGGGCTGCATCGAAAATATTTTTTCAGAGGTCTAGGTTTTTCTCAACGGTTCTCCTCATATGCTTATTTGCATGCTGAATTCAGAAGATAGGTATCTAATTTTGCTCATCAGGTACAAGTTTTTATGCTACTCACTCAATTTTAAGGAAAAAAAGAATCAAAATTTTTGTTTTTTAATTAGCATTTTTTTATTTCAAAATCAGACTTACATTGACAGAAAATGTACAAACTATACATTATAATGGACGCACAAGTACACTTAATGTGAAGGAAAGTGCCTTCTCAATTACTTCATTTTCAATTTCAGGAAAATATAGATAAATCGTTGTTTCTTTGGCAACACCCAACTCAGTCGCTCCAGCAGTCTCTGTTTTCCTTCGGTCTATCTTTAATTGCTTGATATTTCACATTAACGGCGTACTTTGTGGCCGTCACTTTGCGTATACATATAGTTGATACATGATTTCTGTCAATGTAAGTCCTGAATTTTGGAATTAAAAAAAATGCTAATCTAAAAATATCAGACACAATTTTTGATTATTTTTTTCCTTAAAACTTTGACCAGGAGTTACCGCGACTAAATAACTC
>CM068966.1:64209944-64226579 GCA_035128595.1 Eptatretus atami | reverse complement strand
CAAAAAGCATATGAGAACCGTTGAGAAAACCTAGACCTCTGAAAAAAATATTTCAAATGCAGCCCAGTGTTATTCTCACCCAAGGAACATACTGCCGACACTTCAATGCCAGAAAACCACCTTCAGATTTCATGATTTGTCAGTTGATTCAACGTTTTCAGCAATAGGTTCAGTAAGTACTTCCACATCTGTTAAGACTACGTTCAGTCCGTTTGCAGATTTATCGTGAATGTGTGCTGGACAGTGTTCAAGAAGAACCAGGAACATCGATCCACAGATGTTCTGACCAGTTGGGATGTGTCTCGGATGTCACAGTATCACATACTAAGAAACGATTTGTACCTGTACTCTTACAAAGTGCAATTGGTACAAAGTCGAAACCGACAATCATCGGCAATGCTTAAATTACTCAGTCCAAATTAGAGGTTGGTCAATGAAGAAAACGAATTTGTTCATATACTGATTATGAGCGATGAAGCTCGTTTCCATTTGAACGGTTTTGTGAATAAGCAGAACTGTAGGTTCTGGGGATTAGAGAATCCTAGGGATATTCATCAACATGAGTTGCATCCTATAAAATGCACTGTCTGTGTGTGATGTAACGTCAGAAAGGATTATCGGCCCTTATTTTTTGAAAATGAGGATGGCAGTGCAACGACGGTCACTAGTGAGCGGTATCAAATCATTTGATTTGATAGGGGGACTTGGGGGAACAGTCACATCTGCTGGCATTATTACATGATAGAACAAAATGGGGTGCATTAAAAAAACACGTTTAAACGGAGGAGATAAGCATGAGGAGAGGAAGGGCAGGAAGGGAATTTTCCTTCAATCGTTGAAAAATCTGCATGAGTGGTTGTGCCTTTATTTAATTTCTGCACATGTTTTACAACTAAAATGTGATCACCTTTAGATTTAGAATCTCTTAACCTGAGGCAAATTTCAAATTTAAACTGTGGAATTTATCCGAGCAGCCGTTCCGACTGCTGGAAAAAAAAAAGTGTTCATTTGTCCAATTCGCACATCATTTGACACCCCTTCCTCTCCTCAAGGATAGTGTGAGGGGAAGGGAAGGAAAGGTGGCACAAGGAGAGGGAGGGGAAGCAGTGTCAGGGGAGGGAAGGGAAACAGGGTGAGGGAGGGGAAGGGAAGGCAGCATCCAAACAGCCACATGCCCAAAACAGCAACGGCGATAAAACATGCCCAAACAGCAACGTTTCTGGACCGTTTCATCGTTTGTTGCTCATCATCTGTGACAGCGCAGACAAAAATGCATACCAAAGAGGCTCCCAGACATGCAAACATCAAAATACATAGATCAGTGCTTCAGAAAGATTTCACACCCTTTACTTTTTCAAAGTTTGTTTTGTTACAGCCTGAATTTAAAATCAATTGAATTGAGATTTTTTTTGGTCACTGATCGACACAAAATACCCCATAATGTCAAAGTGGAATTATTTTTTTTGAGAATTTTCACAACTTAATTAAAAAGAAAATCTGAAATGTCTTGCATCAATAAGTATTCAACCCCTTTGCCATGACACTCCAAAATAAGCTCAGGGCATCCAATTTCCTTTGGTCATCCTTGAGATGTCTCTACAATTGATTGAAGTCCATCTGTGGCAAATTTCATTGATTGGACATGATTTAGAAAGAAACACACCTTTCTATATGGGGTCCAACAGTTGACAGTGCATGTCAGAGCAGAAACTCCACCATGAAGTCCAAGGAACTGTCTGTAGAACTCTGAGATGGAATTGTAAGGAGGAATAGATCTGTGGAATGGTATAAAACAATTTCTAGTGTTGAAAGTTCCCAAGAGCAGAGTGAGCACCATCATTAGGAAATGGAAAGAATATGGAACTACCCAGATTCCTCCTTGAGCTGGCCGTCTGATCAAACTGAGCAACCAGGCAAGAAGGACCTTGGTCAGGAGGTGACTGAGAACCAATGATCATCTGACAAACTACAGAGTTCCTTGGCCGAGATGGACCTGCCGGAAGGACAACAATCTTTGCTGCAATTCACAAATCTAGGCTTTATGTGAGAGTGGCCAGATAGAATCCACTCTGAGAAAAAACCACATGACAGCACACCTGGAGTATGCACAAAGGCACGTGAAAGACTGAGAGTATGAGGCAAAAATTATGTGGTCTGATGAGATGAAAATTGAAATCTTTGGCCTGAAATCAAGAACAGCTCATCACCCATCTCACACCATCCTGACCGTGAAGCATGGTGGTATCAGTGTCATGCTATGGAGATGCTTTTCAGTGGCAGGGACTGGGAGACTTGTAAGGATAGAGAGAACAATGAATGGAGCCAAATACAGGCAAATCCTTGAGGAGAACCTGCTTCAGAGTGCAAAAGAACTGAGACTGCAGTGAAGATTTGCATTCCAACAGGACAATGACCCCAAACATACAGCCAACGTAACATTGGAATAGCTTCAGAACAAGAACTTGAAGAAAAGACAAGAAAAGAACTTGAGTAGTCCATCCAAAGCCCAGACTTGAATCCAATTGAGAATCTGTGGAAAGACTTCAAAATTGCTTTTCACCGATGCTCCCCATCCAACTTAACAAAGCTTGAGCAAATCTGAAAGGAAGAATGAGAAATCCCCAAATCCAGATGTGCAAAGCTGATACAGACATACCCAAGATGATTCGTAGCTGCAATCACTGGCAAAGGCGCTTCTACAAAGTATTGACTCGGGGTCTGAATACTTAAGTAAGTTAGATATATCAGCTTTTCATTTTTAATCAATTTGTAAAAATTTCTAAAAACATGTTTTCACTTTGTCATAATGGGGTATTTTGTGTAGATCAGTGAGAACATTTTAAATTTAATCCATTTTAAATTCAGCCTGAAACACAACAAAATGTGAAAAAAGTCAAGGGGTGTGAATACTTTCTGAAGGCACTGTACTCGTATGTATATATCCCTTTCTAACCACTCACGATAAATGTTTTGTACTTTCTCGGTGGGCTCGAAAGTTCAAATTTGACATAATAATGTAACTCAGAGCAAGATGGCGGGGCAATAAAGTCTGAGATGCGAGTTATATCATTCCCCACAGCTCGCCGCACAAAAACTGCGTCGTAACGAGAACCTTCCGTGTTGTGTGAAAAGTATTCCCTCATAGAAAAAAATGATGAAGTGAAATCGCATTGTGTGAAAGCATTTTTTTAGGAAGGAATTCCTGTAAAGAATTTGTCATAGTCCTTGCACGACGCACGTGGAACAAACTATACCCTATTGTCACCAATTAATCCTGTCTTTTAGTTTGTTTTGTGCACAAATGTATGAGGATACCCAATCCATGCACTGTGAACTATTTTTCAATTTTTTCCAAAAAGGCATGGGTAATAAGGAGAAACAGTTTCCAGTCGTGTATATTTCCTTCTGCTGTCATTTTGGTATTATTATTCTGAAGAGCAAGGTTTTACCAAATCCATTTCTAACAGCACCTCTCTTATCCATTTCATTTCGGTAATCTTATCAATCTTACATCATTCTTGTCGGATGACAAGATCCATGCACGAACGTCATGGTCCACGGGGCATTGGGTTTTTGGCTGAAACTTGAAACAATGCTTAGATTAACACAATACAGCAACTTGGCTTGGCAAAGTGATGCAATCAGCTGCAGTACATCATTGAATGCAAACTTGCCGATAATTTGACTTTGTAGAACCTTTCCTGGATATTACGCTCGACAAATTGGTTCTGGAGGTGTGGCATGCCAATGCCATTGGACATATCCAGAAAGTACACATTCCTAATGCATAGTTCGGAACCAGATGAAGCAAGGTAAAGCCAGGTAAACAACAATGCTATGACACTTATACACAACCTCAAAAATGCACTACACCCTCTACTTAAACAAGTCACAGGTTCAGAGTCGATCACCATTCCCACACATTCACAACTCACACCAGGAATCCACAAACGACGCAACAAAACACATCGCCATACTCAAACAACATGTATAAGCAGCCAATGTGCCTCAGAAGTGCAACAGGTGAAAAAGGTGGACGCAACTACTCGCTCACATGCATATGACACCAGATAACCTCATATGAAAAACAGTGCAGAGCAGACTATCGAAGAAGATTGCATTTTTGTTCAAGGTTTTCAAAACACACCTGATTTACTATTTGCACAAGCATGTGACCGGTAAATGACCTGCGCAAGAATGAAAGCAACCACCTGCTGGAGCCTGGAGTCTTATGGCCTAAGTAAGAGTAGATAAAACATCGCATAAGGATCGGTCTTTCCTCATGTGTTTGTTACAAAATCGGCAGTGTAGATCTTAGTACGAATTTTTGGTTGTATGTTCCCATATTGTTGAATAAGAAACACACACACACACACACACACACACACACACACACACACCTTCGAAAGGTCATGAAGAGATACTCAATAGTCCAAGAAATAGGAACATTTGTGATTTTTAAGAAACTGTTAATGAGAATAAAATAAACTTGAACAACTTCCCATTAAACGGATATGACGTGGCAAGGACAGGTTGCATACTTTAAATGCAATGATGACGATGAACAAACCATTACACATGCTGAAAAGCAATTAATTGTGCTAAAAATGCTCAGTTTCACAAGTCATGTCACCAGCATACTCATAAAGATAACACTGGGGTCTACGTACTGATCTACGGCGGTGTAAATGGTAATATCTTCAATCATAACCAATTCACGCATTCAATACGTGTAATTTGGATAATAAGGAGGCATGGAATTGAAAGTGCCTCGTAGGCAAGTAGTCTTAGTAAATAAATTATTTGGTTTTTTGGGGCTTGTTTTTTTTTTTGATAAAAGGTCAAGGCTCATGGAAGAATGAGAACATTGAACAGATCAGGATGCAACAGAACAAAATGAATAGTAGAAAGAAGGGGGGGAAACACCAACAGCAGGGTTGAGGGAAAAAATAGAGGGAGACTTGGACAAATAAGGAAAGTGTGGAGGAGAGAGGGGTAGGGGAGGATGCACAGGGTGGACACATTTCACGATAACAGCCCCCGACCTGACTTCCAACCGCCACTTTTCTCACAAAGTAAAGGATTCTCCATGCTTGTCATCTTAGAAAAAATATGAGAACCCAATTATACCCTGGTACTCCAAGGTGCCAAGGTCATTGAACTGCGAAATGAAACTTTTGTCCTCGAGAGGTTTGTGACTGCGGTTAAACATTCATGAATGCTGTTTGATACAGTTCGTAAACTAAACAAACCAGAAGAAAATCTCAAGCGATTATCATGCAGGTTATCGAGAAGCCTTCCAGCCATACCAGAAAAAAAATCTATTAGCTTCTCGTCCCGCAAGCCTAAATCTCCGATCATGCCAACTCCAGAATCCAAAACCCAAAATCTCTCGATTTCTTCTAACCTTGTTAGTTTTTTGGGGGTTTTTTTTGTATACCTAGTCGTGGCTTGCAGAAGAACTAGTACACTGAATGGGTCAGGACGTAACAGACAACGAAGGATCCAAAACACATATGCATAGGGTGGACAAGATGAATACAGAGGATGCATGGGGTGGATAAGATGGACAGAGAAGGAAACTCGAAGGAGGGAGAATTGGAAAATTGGAAGGAGGGATTTGGTGGGTTAAGGAGGGAAGAAAAAGATCATGGTTTAGGATTGAGATAATCTAACATGGTGGTGAACAGCTGTTCTTGAAGACTTGGAGGGAAGAATGAGATTGAAGGGATGTGGAAGTTGATTCCACAGACAGGAAAAAGAGGAACAATGAGTGGAGGTGAGCAGTGATCCTGAATTTAAGTAGTTTCACCAAAAAGGGGTTGATGGTGACCTTGTACCTAAACGAGGTGAGGGGGGAGGGGGCAAAGCATGGAAAGAGCAGAGGATGCAAAACCAGAAAGGAGGTGGTAGAAGACAGAGAACCACCGACCTGTCTGTGATTGCAAAGCGATAGACCCAGATTACTCGGCTTCATTGCACGACATCCAATTATGTTGAAGGCCATGATTTCCACAGCGTCAAGCAGAGAAGATGAGTCCGGGGAGTCAGCCCAGAGAGGAGAGCAGTATTCCATCAAGCTGCAGATGAAGGCCTCGTAGGTGGATAGTTCCGTGTGCCAAGGAAGGACTTTGTACGACGGAGTATTACCCAGTCGGCGGCTGGCTTTGGAGGCCAACTGTTTAATGTGGTTTGCCCAAGAAAGATCATGGTTGAGAGTGAGACACAGCAGTATGAATGACAGAACTTCTCAAGAGGATTGTTCACAAAGTAGATAGGAGGTTTGCCCATCGGTCTTTTCGGAGAGAGATTGCAAGAGTGGGATTTTTCAGGATTGAAAACCATATTCCAAGTGTTTGACCAGCTTGTGATTTTTTTTTTCATGGTCGGAAGAGAGGGAAGAGGCTGCAGTCTTCCTGTTCGTTACATGGATGTCTGCTCCCTCTCATCCAACTGTTGCAGTTTAAAGCGCCGACCTTCTGTTACTTAGATGTTTATGAATGTTAAAATTCGTCAACTCAAGTTCACCAATCCATCTCAAGCTTCAGATGCACAAACACCCTCAGTTAACAATCACCTAAATATCATGCTGAATCGCTGCTCCAGATAAACCTCAGATTCAAATACAATATAGTTTATTAAATTAAAATCATCTTGTCCTCTTCCGAAGCCTGGCTACTGCTCCAGGCTCTTTGGACTACCTCTCCGTCAAATGGCATAATATGCCTAATCCAAACCACGTTCCCTTCCAAGCAATTCAAGCTTCTGCCACAAATGCGTTTCAAAGCCTGAACACCACCCTTATTTTCCCATGACGTCAACAATGGTGTAAGATGAAAACAAAGAGCTACCTTTTGTCAGTGTTGTGGGGAAATTAACAAACGTTAAGAAGTACAAAATATCAAGGCAAGCACAAAATAAACATCAAATTCATTGTTCAGAAATATATGCCTTAAGTATATAGAAGTGAAAAATTTTTTATAAAATTATATTTTGCAAAGGAAATCCATCAGGGGACATCCCAATTGCATGATCCAGCAAAAAAAAAAAACTCTTGAACTTGCAAGGATTATTTGCATGGTGGACATTTCCTGCTAAAACCGTGAATAATAAGAAAATGACGAGGCTTGAATGATCAGAGGTTTTGAGACTCAAAGCTCGTGGCCATGCAGTTACAGAGCATGACATGTACACGCTGAAACCTGCTGTGAAAAGGAGGGCGGTACATTCGTGTTTGCTGACATTAGAATTCTTCGTGATAAAATGAATTCCCAGTTACGACTGTTACGTTGAACTTATGCACATTTCACTTAGCACCGTCCTGCTTTACCACGGTCGGGAATAATTCTGAGCCTAACAGGACAAAAACAGTGCAATTCAAAAGCAAATATTTAGAACCACTTGTCAGGAAGGCGATTACAGTGATTATATATATTTGAAATCGGCCTGGCAATTAAACCTTGAAGTCTGTGCACTCGCCACTCAGCTGTCTACCCTGGGTTTTGGAACTCAAGCCAGCTATAAACTGTCATCCTGGTGTTTCGCAAAGAAGGCGATTCATCAGTAAGTGTGCCATCCCTGGAGGGATGTTAAACTTGGCGTACCTTCTATCAGTATTACTTGTGGGCTTGAAGAATCCCATGGTGTCCTTCGCGAAGAGTAGTCGAGCTATCACCAGGTCCTGGCCCAATTATGGACCTCTTTTTATGCAGTGTCACACTCATGAGCAGCAGAATAACAGGGAGCTTAAGGAAAGCGTGAGGAACAAAGTGGGGCAAGAGGATAACAAGAAGAAAAGAATGGAGGCACCACAGCAGGGTTGGCCCATTTACCATTCCCATCTGAATCAACGTGGCTCTTGAAGTAGGGAAACCCAGGTTCAAATCCCATAAGCTACGTGTATGTGTACATCATTACTTCGGTTACCAACGTACGGAAACTCAAACTCCTGTCGCCTGCAGCAGGTACGATCCTCTAAAAGGATGAGGGCAGAGCGATAACCTGGGACAAACCGCTGTTTTAAACCGACAATCGAGGGTGCTTCTTGCAAATTTTATCATGACTGCGGTCTTACCCATGCCATTAATTAGTTTCCAAATGTGAACGCACACCAGGTTGACACACCAGTGGTGGAAATACAAAGGTTTCTTAGAGAAAGGTTTCTTATGGCCCAGTCACTCACACACACAAATACAGATTTATCGATCACAAGATGGAAAAGAAACCTTCTCCCCATGTGATGTTTGCATGACTTGGCAGTGTGTGGCAGTGATGGTCTTCTTGGGAGAGAGAGAGGGAGATAGATAGAGAGAGCAAGAGAGATGGCAGACTGTGTCATGCCTGATCTCACCAACTCCTCGAGTCACGCAAACGCTTTCACAAGCCTCTGGGTCTCCACAGCCGTCCAACTGGAGCTGCTCTCCGTACATCTCCGCTCTTTTGTACCGTTCTCTCCCGACTCTGCTGTTCATTCTGTTGTAATCTCCACGGGACTGTTCTGTCTCCTCCTCCCTCGGTCTTTATCACCTCACAACCATGTGTAGCTTCTCACTCATTGGCTTGCAGTTCAGCATCTCGCAGCTTCTGCAGTTTGGAGCAGCTTCAAGAGCTTGTCACTCCCTGGTTTGTTTCTCACCTTTATACATGGTTTTGAGGCCTTGGGCCTTCCTCGGTCGTAGAAGAGGGGGTAGGGGTGGGGTGGATGGGAGGGGAGTAGCGTTGGAGAGATTTGCTTTGTGTAGCTGTGAACAATCCATTAAAAGAAACACAGACAGATTCCAAATGGAGATGATTTAAAGGATGAATAGGGCAGGAATTGTGGGAATTTAGACACTTATGTGAGATTGTTAATTAATGATATAACTAGTCCATCTTACTTCTGCTACCCTTTATGCCATTCCCACAAAATTGCCTCACCCCAACTCTGCGGTCCGCCCTGGACCTGTACAGAGCAGCATCAAGTTCGATTTCTAGTGACATACAAGTTACCACCTATTTTAATCCCACAACTACACAATAATTTCCTTTTTATGTGTCAAGAACCTTTCCAACACATTCTCTCATGAAGAACATATTTAATTCCACCCCGTAATTCTTAATAAATGAAGAGGGCCACATGCTCAACAATGTGGCTTGTGGAAGGGCAGCACATTCATTTCTTTCTTAATAAAGAGTTCTTCCTTGAGGTTGTCCCTCCCACTCAGTGGCACAGTCCATTGTTCTTCATTGGCCATCAGCTGCCGAGTCCCCAGCCCCCCACCCCACAAACAGGCTCTTGATGGATTCCTACTGGCAGGACAGTCATCGCTGGCATATGGCAGTCATGGCAGGCAAGTCATTTAGGTCGGCAAGGCAAGTAGTTGTTCAGGCCAGGAGTGGTTGTGCAGGCTGGCAAGGTAGGTGATGATCTTGTCGGCAGGACCTGGCAAGCAAGCAAGACAGCCAGATTCACCCTATTCTATCCTAAACTAATTTATCCTCCCACTTTAGCTATCTATTCTCCCACATGATCTGGATACCTATAAGCTACATTAATGCAAACTCCCCTCTTCCTGGGAGGAAGCATAAGCTGGTGCAAGGACTCCAAGGTCAGGTAGTGTGGCCTTGCCTGGCTCGCTGGCAGAGTGGCTCAATGGGGTGGTGGCATGCCTTCCTTGAAATAAAAATTTGGGACTCCCCTCTCCTGGGAGGAGCATAAGCTGGGGCAAGGACTCCAAGGTCAGGTAGTGTGGCCTTGCCTGGCTCGCTGCAGAGTGGCTCAATGGGTGGTGGCATGCCTTCCTTGAAAATAAAAATTGGGACTCCCCTCTTCCTGGGAGGAAACATAAGCTGGTGCAAGGACTCCAAGGTCAGGTAGTGTGCCTTGCCTGGCTCGCTGGCAAGTGGCTCAATGGGGTGGTGGCATGCCTTCCTTGAAAATTAATTTGGACTCAAAGGGTCCTCCACAAAACTATAATTGTCCTCCTCCTGTTCTCTCCATCGGCCAAAGACATCAAATGGCATGAAGGGGAAGCATCTCTTTAAACTAACCTCACACTTTTCAAAAGGCTATTTTTATCTAACCTCACCTCCACCACCTCCACTCCCCTCCACCACCTCCACTCCCCATTGTGATTCGAAATAACCAATTTACCTGCCGCTCCGCATGCTGGTGCTTTTCTCCATTTTGGCCTGGTCCTTAATTTGTACATGAGCACGTCAATTAAGTTTGCACTATAAAATAAAATGTGAGCACATCAATGAAGTTTGTACTTCAAACATTTGTAATTCAGTTGTAGAACATCTATTCATATAGTATATATATTGTAAAGCTCAGTTCATGTCTGCGTGTCACAGGATGACTATTAATTACGTACTATTTGAACGTCATTTGCACACTGACTACACATATGTCTATTAATTATGTACGATTGGAATGCACCTTTTAAATATATCGATCCTTTGGACTGCTGAGACCCCTAAGACCTTTGAAGACCCTTAAAACCCCCAAAACCCCAAAGACCCTATAAAACCCTGAAGACCTTTTAAAAACCCACCCCAAGACCTTTAAGACCTCTAAGAATGTGAAGACCATTTAGACCCCTAAGATACTTAAGACCCCTAAGACCCTTTCAAACCCAAAGACCCTTAATACCCATAAGACCATTGAAGACCCTTAAGAACTGGAAGACCTTCAAGACCCTTAAGAACCTTAATACCCTAAGATCCTTAATATCACTCAGACCTTAATATCCTTAAGACCATTGAAGACCCAGAAGACCCTTTAATGCCCCTAAGACCCCTAAGAACCCAAATCCCCCAAGACCCTTAAAACATGGAAGACACTTTTAGACCCTCAGACCTCAGACCCTGAAGATCCAAATACCCGTAAGACCTACAACACCTGAACAAACACAAGACCCTTAAGACCATAATAGCCTTCAGACCCCTAAGAGCCTTAAGACCCCTAACAGCCTTCAGACCCCTAAGAGCCTTAAAACCCCTAAGAGCCTTAAGACGCTTTTGACCCCAAAGACCCGTAAGACCCTTAATACCCTGAGACACCTCAAGACCCCAAAGCACCCCCTTTTACCTTTAATATATTTTTGACACCTTTAGACACCTTTACATCCTTCACCCTTTCAAACTTTCATACCATTTAGACCCATAGAGCTTTTAACCTTTACACCCCTTCAGCTCCTTTAGACCGCTTAGACCCCTTACACCCACCTTCAGACAAATTTTAGACAGATTGGCCCTTGACCATTCGAGATTTAGACCACTTGACCTTTTTTAGACCCTTTTTACATGCTTAAGAGATAGACCCTTTCGACCCCTTCAACACGAATAATTGGATGTACCCTTTAGACCTTTAGACTATCTAAACTTTTAAGCGCACACCACACAAAACATCCATAGTCTTACAAAACAGGTGGGTACTCTGATAGTAGGTAATGATGGCACCTCTCTGCGACATACTCTCGACAAAAACACTTCAGAACCAGAAATTACCGTTAGATCAATTTTGTGACTAAATTAGCTTCAGCAAAGCTTGTACTCTACTTCAAATTCCCATTCTGTGCCCATATCGTTCCACCTGGAAAGAGGAGGGGAGAGGGCGGGTGGGAGAGGGACTACCGTCTTCAATGTAACACAATATCCTAAGATAAAAAAAATTCCGTTCAAAACATGAAATTCTCCAGCATTAAACACTCTACAAAAAAGTAAAGAAACAAGGAATGAAACGTTTTTTTGTTAATTTAAAGGATGTTGGGATGTTCCTCCAAAAGCATTTAAACAAAGTATGGATGGTCACAAGAAATGTTCATGTCAAATCATCCGTACATCTCTCTTTTGAATAATGGTCGTCTCTGCACAATACACTAAGTGTGTGTGTGTGGTGTGTGTGTGTGTGTGTGTGTGTGTGTGTGTGTGTGTGTGTGTGTGTTGTGTGTGTGTGTGCAGCCATGGTGCTAAACAAAATGTGTGAGGAAGAGAAAAATTGATCGCAGCTGGAGCAGCTACGGTCCCAGTACATAACTGTGGAAATTGTTCCAAGAACTATGGATTGACTAAGATTAGTATTACGCTGTCATGTCTAAAATATCCAACAACAGTTGACATAAACAGTTGAAGACGTCATAAACAAACGGTCTGAAATTAAATCTTGCAATCAGAAATGGTGTTTTAAAGCCGTGCGTCTCTCCCACATTTATAATTGTGTTTCTGCTGATTTGCTTCCTTGGGTGGTAAATATGTTCTGTGCTTTCTCTCAGTCTCTGAATCGTGTAAAAATATCCATCCTGAAGGTAAATCCTCCAGCGATGACAATTGGTTATAAATGATTGGTATTGATCATGTTTTGTAAACTGCAAGCACTCCAACATATTTTGTGATCTTCCAAGATATTGGAGGCACAGTTGTCATTTTGAATAGTTTAGTTATCCCCAAGAGTGAAAAAAAATCCTGTTCATTCTCTCAAGCAATTCTTCAGAAGCTCAAAATCTAAAATGTTTCCATCCATCGAAGCCTGACTTTTGGTGTAAGATTTTGCAACATCGTGAAGCCACCACACACCTTCGTTTGGGAATGTGTCTCTTGATGTGTCTTTTTGCATTCTCACTTGATCTCTGTTCCTATATGTTTAATTGTATGATCTTCAGACATTAAGATTTGTGGAGCCACTGTTTGGAGAGTCAAAACTCTGATGGGTGGTACCCAACTGATGACCATCATTGAATCAGGCATTTATTAAGATGAAGGATTTTTTTCAGGTGTATTATATATATAATAATATATATATATATATATATATATCTTCCTTTTAGAAGGTTGTCATCTTTCTTCTTTGGCCAGATTGCTCCCTTTCTCTTCCATGACTTTCTATCAACACATCCTCAGTTTGCAAAAAATAAAAATGAAACAAAGATAAAAGTGGCAAACACCACTCAGTGAAACATCACCTCTCCTCGAACGCAGGTAGCAGGATTAACCACTCCCGACAGCAGCAAGTCACAACCAAGTACCAACTCGAATGTCCAAACACAGATAAGACAGTGACACATCCAAAAACAATTCTGCAAAATATAATATAATAATTAAGCATTATACAATCAAATGAAGCCGGTGGATGAATTTAAACAACCATGAGTAATTACCTAAGAAGAAACCACGTTTTTTCTCACCGTGAACCGAGATCGCTGCCGATGGAATCCCTCTGGCGCATCGAAGAGATCGTCTGAAATCCCCTCATGCCCCCACCACCCAAAGGTCTACATCGGCGGCTCTGGCCTAAGAAGGGGGCGCTGGGATCCATTGGAGGACTGTAAAGAAGCTAACCGGACCTTGCGATCCAGCAATTGTCTTTACACCAAGGTTGCTCTTTGCACAATCATCCCAATGCAGCCTCCGCGACTGCCTCTCTAGCGACACCGCGCATGGAACATTTGTTACAGCTGGAATGTTCCACGCTTACGAGGGTCATGCTAATGTGCATCTCTCTCGCTCTATGTCACCAAAAATAATAATTGCACTCTTTATAAATCCTGTCATCGCCTTATCACTAATATTTTCTAATATTTTGATCACCGTACAATATTCCATCAACTGGCCCTCGCCACCTTAACAAAATATTCCTCTCTTTGTCGTTTTGGTAATTATGGAGAAAATTAAATCAATGAAAAGGATGGGCAAAATGGGTGGTCTTGTTTCATAATTTGCAAAGTGAAAATAGATGTTGTAGAAAATGGTTAGAAATGCAATTGCATAAATGCATTATTCACAAATAACTCCAAATTAATATTCATCATTAACGTAAAATAAAGCTTTGCCAACAGAGCCGCTTGTGCTTTGGTAAAATGGAGCAAATTAGATGATATTCTGCTGCAGCTTTCAAAGGGAATTGCAACTTGCCTGTCATTTGACTGAGCATTTGTTGATGTTGAACTCTGAACTCTGGACCAAAACCACATAAAAACTTGAGAAAACGATTAGAAAGTTTTGACTCTGGCCTTTTTCAACATGATAACGTACAAAATGAATACTGCTGGAGGTGAAAGCAGCATCTTTCATGACTCCAATATCCTTCCTGTCGTTCATGCACATTTGGTGAATTGTGTGGCAAGCCAAAGATGGCAGCACGATAAGATGGCAGCCTTCACGGCCTTGTTGATCTAATTGACAGTCATCCCCAGTCTCGTGAGGTTTTCCAGAAGAAAATCAAATTCTATAATTACTTGTACAGTCAAATGCAAAAAAGAATAAAACCCACTTGGGCCTCGATCCATTGCTCAGCTACCTGGAGCTGGCAAGCAACACCTGGTACATCACTTCTGTTGAGACAGGAAGGTTGTTATTGCATGCAACTCAGGAGATGTCGACATTTGGAGCTGCATGCAGTTGGGCATGCCCTCCATATCGTAATCATTAAACTTCCTGTAGTTCACACATCAAAGTATTGAACATAGTCATGTCAGGAGTGGTGGGCTTGCACTCTCATAGAGCTCATTTGATGAAACTGGTTTTAGAAAGAGACCAGAGAAGGAACTTGTTTGGTCCCAGTGGTTCCACAAGTTAAAAACATTGGTGAATAAGTTAGTGGTCATCTGAATGATAAAAGGACAGGTTTAGTTCTCAGTGAAACTTGACTAACCTTTTCCCACTAAAAGGCAATGTTTAAGAAAGGATCAACATCACTGAGTCTGAGAAACAACATCAAAGTATCATTAGCAACAAACATAGCTCAAGACCATCTACATACAGCATACACAAATAGTGGAATTTGGATCCCCTTATTCCCCTAATCCCAACTTTATATGTGCATCATATTCCCTTTACTTGTTCCCTCTTCTCCCATTACTCAATCGAGTTTTTTACCTCCTACATTTCCAACCCCTCCCAATCCCCACCTTTCACAAATACTGTGGTGATAAATAAGTAACCCCTAATTGCTGGGTCTTAAACAACATACTACATCTTTTTCTTCACCAAAACCTGCTGTTTCAGTCACAAGCTTTGCCAAGTAATTGCATAATCCAGGAAATCTCAAGGCAGTGCCAGATTATCTCGAGTGCGTTTCAACCACAATGAAGTCTGTTTGAGCATTCATGTGGCAATTTCAATTAGAAACAATTCCTTCACGAGGCATTTGTGATTACATAGCGATTTTAATGAACCTTTACTCGTTGAAAACAAAACACATTTCCTTTTGCATTTTCTTTCAATTTTCTATCCCTCATCAATTGTGGCCTATCTCCATGTGAGGTATTCAAAATATCAGAATTATGACCCTACCCCCATCCCACCCACCCACCCTACCCCCTGTCATCCCCCCACCCTCCACCCTCCCAACCCCCACCCCCAACCCCACCCTCACCTGCTCCACTTCCTTCCACCATTTCTCAGTATTTTCTCCATGAATTTTATCCCAACAAAATGGATCTTCAAATTTGAAATGAGTCTTGCTCCACCAGCATTTCCATCTGAACATGTGGCTCTTAATACAAGGACGCAAAGTTCAAAAACCAGAAAATTTAAACCCCACATGTGAGTGTCTCATCTAGATGACAGTCCTGCAATTCCGATAAATGATTATGATACTACTGATGTCTTTGTCCTGCATTTGATTTACCTACAACAAAGGCTCCTCTTTGACTTGAGAATTCAATAATCAAAATTAATATATATATATTTGTTGCGATTCGCCGCCCGTCGGCGTGCGATCGGCCACGTGACTCGAATCGCACGCCCTCGCCCGACGGACGGACAAATTCAGTCGTGACCCTCCCGGCTAACGCCGGATCCAGTCCACGTGGACCTTTCGGCCTCATCCACAACCCAGTCCGTATTCTACCCCGCGCGAATGGGTGAATGCGCCGAACAGTCGATTATACCTAATAACCCGCCTGGGGTGAGGGACCTACCGGGATTGTACCTCGCCACAGGCCGACTTCGACACGATCCGCTTAAGCGCTCGTTCCGGGCTAACGGGATAACCGAGCGGTGTTATCGTCGCCTTGACGGTTCAGATTAAATTATCGGACGGTCCGCGCCCACGACAGACCTTTACGTGAAAACAAGATGGAGACCCAACGAAGGAAGGACGCATCTGACACGGGGGAAGAATTCAACAGGACAAGCAATTTATTTACAACCGACAAAGCGGAATAGACACATAAAAGCAAACATATCAATGATGGCACCATAATCAAATAGAAAACAAAAAGAAGCAAGCTAACTACACGCTAACGCGACACGACGGACCATACACAGTTTTCTACCTTCCAAGACACGCGCCACAACACGCATCACACCTAAGCAAGAAAAGACCCCCTCAAAGGCAAGGGAGTCAGACTGGGCCGTGCCTGTATCTCATTGCGCTGAACCTGGATGACGGCCAGTCCAGAACCGAAGGGTCCCACCGCCCTTCATGGCGAGCCGCAAAAATGTCCTGCACGGCGGTTGCCCCGTTTCGTTGGCACCTGCTTGGAGTAAAGTGGGAACGGGCGCCCCCTTGTCACTTCTCTCAGCGCGGGGGAAAGGAAGGAGTTGTTGATGCTCTGGGAGGGAGTAGGGCTTGGCTTGCTCAGTCCCGCGACGCGTCGACTCAACGCGACTCGTCGCCCGACCTCCTCGTCCCAGACCCATCTCTCTCTTGGG
>CM068966.1:64187295-64209919 GCA_035128595.1 Eptatretus atami | reverse complement strand
ATAAACTTTGTATGGAACAAAGTGGCGGAGTAATCAAACATCCCTTAGCTCCCATCTCCGCTTAATTTTAACAACAGTCTTATTCTCATTTGCAAGAATAGTGGAAGAGAAGAGAGGATTAACAAAGAAAGTCTTTTACTTTTCTTGCTTATTTTTTAATATTATAAAAGAGGATTTTTTTGTTCGCTAGAAAAATGAAGAAACGGATTAATACCGGAATCATACATATTTCTTGTGGATTTGTAACCCTGAGAAGGGCCGTTTGGGTTTGATGAAGCTTTTCCACTAAACCCGAGGAAATCCTCATCAATGCTTTCCTCGTCGAAGACGTCACTAACTCCTTGCCGAATTCATGGTGGAGCATGTCCCGTCGCTGTCCACATTGCTCTCCACAGCTCATTTGCAGCCTCCTCCTCCCAAATGATGTCGGCCTTTTTGCCGTCCATGTTGTTGGAGATGCAGCATTCAGAAATGCTCGCATTGATGATGTCCGACGGTATCTCCTCCCAACACCTTGACAATCCAGCTGCAGATCATCGGAAGGTCGACCTTTCTCGTCCTCCGATGAACGCCTGCAGTCTCCGACGTCAACATATATGCTCAGCCAATGTAGCGATGCGAGTAATGGTGAAAGTTCGACCAAGAATGTATTGCAGCCAATGCTCCTCGGAAATCTGGGTCGAAAATCCCAGCGCGGAAACACATCACAAAGATGATATTTCAACTGATAGAAAATACCAAGTCCAGGAAATAAGAAACTTCATCTGTGGCGATTCCACGAGATGCAGCTGATGTTCCTCAAAACCTGCGGTCGGAATACAAAGACCTGCGAAGTAAGAAGGTTCGTCTGGTCAACAGCGAGTAATCCACGGGAAGCAAGTTAGGAGCCGCTGATAGAAATGAGGAAAATGAAGAGAACCGAAGGAAGCCAAAATAATCTGAGCATGCACTGGTACTTCTTAAAGTTTCAACCATCCCACGTGGCTCCTCACCCTTGTGAGATTATTCTTCTGTCCTTTTAATTCCATTTCCTGCCCTCGTATGGAAAAGTACATGGGTGTGATTGGTTGTTCCAAGTTTTAAAACCATGCCCCGGTATCCCAGCATTTGCTGGCATTAGCCTGAGCATGTAAGAATACACTTGGTGGATTCATTTTGCACTGCATGGATGTTCATGTAGAAAATGATGCATGTCAAAAGATAGGTCACCACCGCAAGTCCCTCGTCTATCCACCCCTTCTGCTGCACTATGAACAATGACGCCCGGCTAGAAACTTAGCTTGGGTAGTGTTTTCCTCTTGAACACGATCATACGAAGGAAGCTTGCCACGCCAAGCTTATTTGAGGTGGGTGCTCCGTTATTGGACTCTTGCTATTGTGAATAATTCTTCTTTTGATACCATACCAGACAGTGTTCTTCTTATTATTTTGTGTTTAATGGCGTTTTCAGAGCCGCGAGGCTCTGTATACGCCACGCACCTAAACTCCTGGGTGTCTCTGAACATTTCCGAGTGTGACATTTAATTTTCGCACACGGTAAATAAAATGCCGCACAAACTCTTAACCTGAACCGGTTTTCAAAATTTAAACTGCGGAATTCAGCTTAAAGGCAGTTCCGACTGCTAAAAAGTGTTCATTTGGAATATAATTGAAATTCAGCATTGATTGTTCTGAAGACTATTTTTCTATATCCATGTATTTCCAACCCCCCCCCCCCCCCCTCCCTCTCAACTTTTACCTCAATTCGCTGATTCAAAAAAACCTGCTCTTTATATAACAGAAAAACAGTATATATACAGGGTGTCCCAAAAGTCACCTAGGGATTTAGAAATTAAATAACATTTCTGCTTTTAATATAATTTGTTTTTCTTCTCTTTTCAGAATTTAGATGAACATTTGGAAATTACCCATGGAAAAATTCACAACTGAACAAAGAACCAAAATCGTTAATTTTATTTTAAATTTAATCGATCAATAACACTGGTCTGCATCATTTCAGAGGTCTAGGTTTTCTCAACGGTCCTCATATATGTTTTTTGCATGCTGAATTTAGAAATGTATCTCATTTCGCTCAATCAGGTCAAGTTTTTAATGCTATCTCAAATTTTAAGGAAAAAAATAATCAAAAATTTTTGTTTTTTAATTAGCATTTTTTTTAATTCAAAATCAGACTTACATTGACAGAAAATGTACAAACTATATATAAAATGACGCACAAGTACCGTTAATGTGAAATTCAACATTAAAAAGACGAAGGAAAACAGAGACTGCTGGAGCGACTGAAGTTGGGTGTTGCCAGAACAACGATTTATCTATATTTTCCTGAAATTGAAATGAAAGTAATTGAGAAGGCACTTTCTTCCACATTAAGTGTACTTGTGCGTCATATATATGTATAGTTTGTACATTTTCTGTCAATGTAAGTCTGATTTTGAGATTAAAAAAATGCTAATTAAAAAACAAAAATTTTGATTCTTTTTTTCCTTAAAATTGAGATAGCATAAAAACTTGACCTGATTGAGCGAAATTAGATACATTTCTGAATTCAGCATGCAAAAAGCATATGAGAAACCGTTGAGAAAAACCTAGACCTCTGAAAAAAATATTTCAAATGCAGCCCAGTGTTATTCTCACCAAGGAACATACTGCCGACACTTCAATGCCAGAAAACCACCTTCAGATTCATGATTTGTCAGTTGATTCAACGTTTTCAGCAATAGGGGTCAGTAAGTGACTTGCCACGATCTGGAAGACTACGTTCAGTCTGTTTGCAGATTTATCGTGAATGTGTGCTGGAACAGTGTTCAAGAAGAACCAGGAACATCGATCCACAGATGTTCTGACCAGTTGGGGATGTCTCGGATGTCACGTATCACATACTAAGAAACGATTTGTACCTGTACTCTTACAAAGTGCAATTGGTACAAAGTTGAAACCGACTAATCATCGGCAATGCTTAAATTACTCAGTCCAAATTTAGAGGTTGTCAATGAGAAAACGAATTTGTTCATATACTGATTATGAGCGATGAAGCTCATTTGCCGTTCCATTTGAACGGTTTTGTGAATAAGCAGAACTGTAGGTTCTGGGGATTAGAGAATCCTAGGGATATTCATCAACATGAGTTGCATCCTATAAAATGCACTGTCTTGTGTGATGTAACGTCAGAAAGGATTATCGGCCCTTATTTTTTTGAAAATGAGGTTGGCAGTGCAACGACGGTCACTAGTGAGCGGTATCAAATCATTTGATTTGATAGGGGGACTTGGGGGGAACAGTCACATCTGCTGGCATTATTACATGATAGAACAAAATGGGGTGCATTAAAACAACATGTTAAAACGGAGGATATAAGCATGAGGGGAGAGGAAGGGCAGGAAGGGAATTTTCCTTCAATCGTTGAAAAATCTGCATGAGTGGTTGTGCCTTTATTTAATTTCTGCACATGTTTTACAACTAAAATGTGATCACCTTTAGAGTTTAGAATCTCTTAACCTGAGGCAAATTTCAAAATTTAAACTGTGGAATTTATCCGAGCAGCCGTTCCGACTGCTGGAAAAAAAAAAGTGTTCATTTGTCCAATTCGCACATCATTTGACACCCCTTCCTCTCCTCAAGGATAGTGTGAGGGAAAGGAAGGAAAGGTGGCACAAGGAGAGGGGAAGGGAAGCAGTGTCAGGGGAGGGAAGGGAAAGCAGGGTGAGGGCGAGGGGAGGGAAAGGCAGCATCCAAACAGCCACATGCCCAAAACAGCAACGGCGATAAAACATGCCCAAACAGCAACGTTTCTGGACCGTTTCATCGTTTGTTGGCTCATCATCTGTGACAGTGCAGACAAAAATGCATACCAAAGAGGCTCCCAGACATGCAAACATCAAAATACATAGATCAGTGCTTCAGAAAGTATTCACACCCTTTACTTTTCAAAGTTTGTTTTGTTACAGCCTGAATTTAAAATCAATTGAATTGAGATTTTTTTTGGTCACTGATCGACACAAAATACCCCATAATGTCAAAGTGGAATTATTTTTTTTTGAGAATTTTCACAACTTAATTAAAAATGAAAACTGAAATGTCTTGCATCAATAAGTATTCAACCCCTTTGCCATGACACTCCAAATTAAGCTCAGGTGCATCCAATTTCCTTTGGTCATCCTTGAGATGTCTCTACAATTTGATTGAAGTCCATCTGTGGCAAATTTCATTGATTGGACATGATTTAGAAAGAAACACACCTTTCTATATGGGGTCCAACAGTGAAGTGCATGTCAGAGCAGAAACTCCACCATGAAGTCCAAGGAACTGTCTGTAGAACTCTGAGATGGAATTGTAAGGAGGAATAGATCTGTGGAATGGTATAAAACAATTTCTAGTGTTGAAAGTTCCCAAGAGCAGAGTGAGCACCATCATTAGGAAATGGAAAGAATATGGAACTACCCAGATTCCTCCTTGAGCTGGCCGTCTAACCAAACTGAGCAACCAGGCAAGAAGGACCTTGGTCAGGGAGGTGACTGAGAACCCAATGACCACTCTGACAAAACTACAGAGTTCCTTGGCCGAGATGGACCTGCCGGAAGGACAACAATCTTTGCTGCAATTCACAAATCTAGGCTTTATGTGAGAGTGGCCAGATAGAATCCACTCCTGAGAAAAAACCACATGACAGCACACCTGGAGTATGCACAAAGGCATGTGAAAGACTGAGAGTATGAGGCAAAAATTATGTGGTCTGATGAGATGAAAATTGAAATCTTTGGCCTGAAATCAAGAACAGCTCATCACCCATCTCACAGCATCCTGACCGTGAAGCATGGTGGTATCAGTGTCATGCTATGGAGATGCTTTTCAGTGGCAGGGACTGGGAGACTTGTAAGGATAGAGAGAACAATGAATGGAGCCAAATACAGGCAAATCCTTGAGGAGAACCTGCTTCAGAGTGCAAAAGAACTGAGACTGCAGTGAAGATTTGCATTCCAACAGGAGAATGACCCCAAACATACAGCCAACGTAACATTGGAATGACTTCAGAACAAGAACTTGAAAGGACTTGAGTAGTCCATCCAAAGCCCAGACTTGAATCCAATTGAGAATCTGTGGAAAGACTTCAAAATTGCTTTTCACCGATGCTCCCCATCCAACTTAACAAAGCTTGAGCAAATCTGAAAGGAAGAATGGGAGAAATCCCCAAATACAGATGTGCAAAGCTGATACAGACATACCCAAGATGATACGTAGCTGCAATCACTGGCAAAGGCGCTTCTACAAAGTATTGACTCAGGGGTCTGAATACTTAAGTAAGTTAGATATATCAGCTTTTCATTTTTAATCAATTTGTAAAAATTTCTAAAAACATGTTTTCACTTTGTCATAATGGGGTATTTTGTGTAGATCAGTGAGAACATTTTAAATTTAATCCATTTTAAATTCAGCCTGAAACACAACAAAATGTGAAAAAAGTCAAGGGGTGTGAATACTTTCTGAAGGCACTGTACTCGTATGTATATATCCCTTTCTAACCACTCACGGATAAATGTTTTGTACTTTCTCGGTGGGCTCGAAAGTTCAAATTTGACATAATAATGTAACTCAGAGCAAGATGGCGGGGCAATAAAGGTCTGAGATGTGAGTTATATCATTCCCCACAGCTCGCCGCACAAAAACTGCATCGTAACGAGAACCTTCCCTGTTGTGTGAAAAGTATTCCCTCATAGAAAAAACATGATGAAGTGAAATCGCATTGTGTGAAAGCATTTTTTTAGGAAGGAATTCCTGTAAAGAATTTGTCATAGTCCTTGCACGACGCACGTGGAACAAACTATACCCTATTTGTCACCAATTTTAATCCTGTCTTTTAGTTTGGTTTGTGCACAAATGTATGAGGATACCCAATCCATGCACTGTGAACTATTTTATCAATTTTTTTCCAAAAGGCATGGGTAGTAAGGAGAAACAGTTTCCAGTCGTGTATATTTCCTTCTGCTGTCATTTTGGTATTATTATTCTGAAGAGCAAGGTTTTACCAAATCCATTTCTAACAGCACCTCTCTTATCCATTTCATTTCGGTAATCTTATCAATCTTACATCATTCTTGTCGGATGACAAGATCCATGCACGATACGTCATGGTCCACGGGGCATTGGGTTTTTGGCTGAAACTTGAAACAATGCTTAGATTAACACAATACAGCAACTTGGCTTGGCAAAGTGATGCAATCAGCTGCAGTACATCATTGAATGCAAACTTGCCGATAATTTGACTTGGGTAGAACCTTTCCTGGATATTACGCTCGACAAATTGGTTCTGGAGGTGTGGCATGCCAATGCCATTGGACATATCCAGAAAGTACACATTCCTAATGCATAGTTCGGAACCAGATGAAGCAAGGTAAAGCCAGGTAAGACAACAATGCTATGACACTTATACACAACCTCAAAACTGCACTACACCCTCTACTTAACAAGTCACAGGTTCAGAGTCGATCACCATTCCCACACATTCACAACTCACACCAGGAATCCACAAACGACGCAACAAACACATCGCCATACTCAACCAACATGTATAAGCAGCCAATGTGCCTCAGAAGTGCAACAGGTGAAAAAGGTGGACGCAACTACTCGCTCACATGCATATGACACCAGATAACCTCATATGAAAAACAGTGCAGAGCAGACTATCGAAGAAGATTGCATTTTTGTTCAAGGTTTTCAAAACACACCTGATTTACTATTTGCACAAGCATGTGACCGGTAATGACCTGCGCAAGAATGAAAGCAACCACCTGCTGGAGCCTGGAGTCTTATGGCCTAAAGTAAGAGTAGATAAAACATCGCATAAGGATCGGTCTTTCTCATGTGTTTGTTACAAAATCGGCAGTGTAGATTTAGACGAATTTTTGGTTGTATGTTCCCATATTGTTGAATAAGAACACACACACACACACACACACACACACACACACACACACACACCTTCGAAAGGTCATGAATGAGATACTCAATAGTCCAAGAAATAGGAACATTTGTGATTTTTAAAAAACTGTTAATGAGAATAAAATAAACTTGAACAACTGCCCATTAAACGGATATGACGTGGCAAGGACAGGTTGCATACTTTAAATGGCAATGATGACGATGAACAAACCATTACACATGCTGAAAAGCAATTAATTGTGCTAAAAATGCTCAGTTTCACAAGTCATGTCACCAGCATACTCATAAAGATAACACTGGGGTCTACGTACTGATCTACGGCGGTGTAAATGGTAATATCTTCAATCATAACCAATTCACGCATTCAATACGTGTAATTTGGATAATAAGGAGGCATGGAATTGAAAGTGCCTCGTAGGCAAGTAGTCTTAGTAACATAATTATTTGGTTTTTTGGGGCTTGTTTTTTTTGTATAAAAGGTCAAGGCTCATGGAAGAATGAGAACATTGAACAGATCAGGATGCAACAGAACAAAATGAATAGTAGAAAGAGGGGGGGGGGAAACACCAACAGCAGGGTTGAGGGAAAAAATAGAGGGAGACTTGGACAAATAAGGACAGTGTGGAGGAGAGAGGGGTAGGGGAGGATGCACAGGGTGGACACGATTTCACGATAACAGCCCCCCGACCTGACTTCCAACCGCCACTTTTCTCACAAAGTAAAGGAGTTCTCCATGCTTGTCATCTTAGAAAAAATATGAGAACCCCAATTATACCCTGGTACTCCAAGGTGCCAAGGTCATTGAACTGCGAAATGAAACTTTTGTCCTCGAGAGGTTTGTGACTTGCGGTTAAACATTCATGAATGCTGTTGGATACAGTTCGGTAAACTAAACAAACCAGAAGAAAATCTCAAGCGATTATCATGCAGGTTATCGAGAAGCCTTCCAGCCATACCAAGAAAAACAATCTATTAGCTTCTCGTCCCGCAAGCCTAAATCTCCGATCATGCCAACTCCAGAATCCAAAACCCAAAATCTCTCGATTTCTTCTAACCTTGTTAGTTTTTTGGGGGTTTTTTTTGTATACCTAGTCGAGGCTTGCAGAAGAACTAGTACACTGAATGGGTCAGGACGTAACAGACAAACGAAGGATCCAAAACACATATGCATAGGGTGGACAAGATGAATACAGAGGATGCATGGGGTGGATAAGATGGACAGAGAAGGAAACTCGAAGGAGGGAGAATTGGAAAATTGGAAGGAGGGATTTGGGTGGGGTTAAGGAGGGAAGAAAAAGATCATGGTTTAGGATTGGAGATAATCTAACATGGTGGTGAACAGCTGTCTTGAAGACTTGGAGGGAAGAATGAGATTGAAGAGGATGTGGAAGTTGATTCCACAGACAGGAAAAAGAGGAACAAATGAGTGGAGGTGAGCAGTGATCCTGAATTTAAGTAGTTTCACCAAAAAGGGGTTGATGGTGGACTGTGTGAGCCCTACAGAAACCTGAGGTGAGGGGGGAGGGGGCAAAGCATGGAAAGAGCAGAGGATGCAAAACCAGAAAGGAGGTGGTAGAAGACAGAGAGACCACCGACCTGTCTGTGATGGCAAAGCGATAGACCCAGATTACTCGGCTTCATTGCACGACATTCCAATTATGTTGAAGGCCATGGTTTCCACAGCGTCAAGCAGAGAAGATGTGAGTCCGGGGAGTCAGCCCAGAAAGGAGAGCAGTATTCCATCAAGCTGCAGATGAAGGCCTCGTAGGTGGATAGTTCCGGTGTGCCAAGGAAGGACTTTGTACGACGGAGTATACCCAGTCGGCGGCTGGCTTTGGAGGCCAACTGTTAAATGTGGTTTGCCCAAGAAAGATCATGGTTGAGAGTGAGACACAGCAGTATGAATGACAGAACTTCCTCAAGAGGATTGTTCACAAAGTAGATAGGAGGGTTTGCCCATCGGTCTTTTCGGAGAGAGATTGCGAGAGTGGGATTTTTCAGGATTGAAAACCATACTCCAAGTGTTTGACCAGCTTGTGATTTTTTTTTTCATGGTCGGAAGAGAGGGAAGAGGCTGCAGTCTTCCTGTTCGTTACATGGATGTCTGCTCCCTCTCATCCAACTGTTGCAGTTTAAAGCGCCGACCTTCTGTTACTTAGATGTTTATGAATGTTAAAATTCGTCAACTCAAGTTCACCAATCCATCTCAAGCTTCAGATGCACAAACACCCTCAGTTAACAATCACCTAAATATCATGCTGAATCGCTGCTCCAGATAAACCTCAGATTCAGCAAATACAATATAGTTTATTAAATTAAAATCATCTTTGTCCTCTTCCGAAGCCTGGCTACTGCTCCAGGCTCTTTGGACTACCTCTCCGTCAAATGGCATAATATGCCTAATCCAAACCACGTTTCCCTTCCAAGCAATTCAAGCTTCTGCCACAAATGCGTTTCAAAGCCTGAACGCCACCCTTGTTTTCCCCTGACGTCAACAATGGTGTAAGATGAAAACAAAGAGCTACCTTTTGTCAGTGTTGTGGGGAAATTAACAAACGTTAAGAAGTACAAAATATCAAGGCAAGCACAAAATAAACATCAAATTCATTGTTCAGAAATATATGCCTTAAGTATATAGAAGTGAAAAATATTTTTTATAAAATTATATTTTGCAAAAGGAAATCCATCAGGGGACATCCCAATTGCATGATCCAGCAAAAAAAAAAAAACTCTTGAACTTGGCAAGGATATTTTGCATGGTGGACATTTCCTGCTAAAACCGTGAATAATTAAGAAAATGACGAGGCTTGAATGATCAGAGGTTTTGAGACTCAAAGCTCGTGGCCATGCAGTTACAGAGCATGACATGTACACGCTGAAACCTGCTGTGAAAAAGGAGGGGGCGGTACATTCTGTGTTGCTGACATTAGAATTCTTCGTGATAAAATGAATTCCCAGTTACGACTGTTACGTTGAACTTATGCACATTTCCACTTAGCACCGTCCTGCTTTACCACGGTCGGGAAT
Organism: Eptatretus atami; assembly: GCA_035128595.1. Taxonomy (NCBI): domain Eukaryota; kingdom Metazoa; phylum Chordata; class Myxini; order Myxiniformes; family Myxinidae; genus Eptatretus; species Eptatretus atami. Next base: position 64,199,959 of record CM068966.1, on the reverse strand, counting down.
AATTCTGAGCCTAACAGGACAAAAACAGTGCAATTCAAAAGCAAATATTTAGAACCACTTGTCAGGAAGGCGATTACAGTGATTATATATATTTGAAATCGGCCTGGCAATATAACCTTGAAGTCTGTGCACTCGCCACTCAGCTGTCTACCCTGGGTTTGGAACTCAAGCCAGCTATAAACTGTCATCCTGGTGTTTCGCAAAGAAGGCGATTCATCAGCAAGTGTGCCATCCCTCGGAGGGATGTTAAACTTGGCGTACCTTCTATCAGTATTACTTGGTGGGCTTGAAAGATCCCATGGTGTCCTTCGCGAAGAGTAGTCGAGCTATCACCAGCATCCTGGCCCAATTATGGACCTCTTTTTATGCAGGTGTCACACTCATGGAGCAGCAGAATAACAGGGAGCTTAAGGAAAGCGTGAGGAACAAAGTGGGGCAAGAGGATAACAAGAAGAAAAGAATGGAGGCACCACAGCAGGGTTGGCCCATTTACCATTCCCATCTGAATCAACGTGGCTCTTGAAGTAGGGAACCCAGGTTCAAATCCCATAAGCTACGTGTATGTGTACATCATTACTTCGGTTACCAACGTACGGAAACTCAAACTCCTGTCGCCTGCAGCAGGTACGTCCCTCTAAAAGGATGAGGGCAGAGCGATAACCTGGGACAAACCGCTGTTTTAAACCGACAATCGAGGGTGCTTCTTGCAAATTTTATCATGACTGCGGTCTTACCCATGCCATTAATTCGTTTCCAAATGTGAACGCACACCAGGTTGACACACCAGTGGTGGAAATACAAGGTTTCTTAGAGAAAGGTTTCTTATGGCCCAGTCACTCACACACACAAATACAGATTTATCGATCACAAGATGGAAAAGAAACCTTCTCCCCATGTGATGTTTGCATGACTTGGCAGTGTGGTGGCAGTGATGGTCTTCTTGGGAGAGAGAGAGGGAGATAGATAGAGAGAGCAAGAGAGATGGCAGACTGTGTCATGCCTGATCTCACCAACTCCTCGAGTCACGCAAACGCTTTCACAAGCCCTCTGGGTCTCCACAGCCGTCCAACTGGAGCTGCTCTCCCGTACAATCTCCGCTCTTTTGTACCGTTCTCTCCCGACTCTGCTGTTCATTCTGTTGTAATCTCCACGGGACTGTTCTGTCTCCTCCTCCCCTCGGTCTTTATCACCTCACAACCATGTGTAGCTTCTCACTCATTGGCTTGCAGTTCAGCATCTCGCAGCTTCTGCAGTTTGGAGCAGCTTCAAGAGCTTGTCACTCCCTGGTTTGTTTCTCACCTTTATACATGGTTTTGAGGCCTTGGGCCTTCCTCGGTCGTAGAAGAGGGGGTAGGGGTGGGGTGGATGGGAGGGGGAGTAGCGGTTGGAGAGATTTGCTTTGTGTAGCTGTGAACAATCCATTAAAAGAAACACAGACAGATTCCAAATGGAGATGATTTAAAGGATGAATAGGGCAGGAATTGTGGGGAATTTAGACACTTATGTGAGATTGTTAATTAATGATATAACTAGTCCATCTTACTTCTGCTACCCTTTATGGCCATTCCCACAACATTGCCTCACCCCAACTCTGCGGTCCGCCCTGGACCTGTACAGAGCAGCATCAAGTTCGATTTCTAGTGACATACAAGTTACCACCTATTTTAATCCCACAACTACACAATAATTTCCTTTTTATGTGTCAAGAACCTTTCCAACACATTCTCTCATGAAGTACATATTTAATTCCATTCCCCCGTAATTCTTAATAAATGAATGAGGGCCACATGCTCAACAATGTGGCTTGTGGAAGGGCAGCACATTCATTTCTTTCTTAATAAAGAGTTCTTCCTTGAGGTTGTCTCCTCCCATTCAGTGGCACAGTCCATTGTTCTTCATTGGCCATCAGCTGCCGAGTCACCCCACCCCAAAACAGGCTCTTGATGGGATTCCTACTGGCAGGACAGTCATCGCTGGCATATGGCAGTCATGGCAGTCATGGCAGGCAAGTCATTTAGGTCGGCAAGGCAAGTAGTTGTTCAGGCCAGGAGTGGTTGTGCAGGCTGGCAAGGTAGGTGATGAGTCTTGTCGGCAGGACCTGGCAAGCAAGCAAGACAGCCAGATTCACCCTATTCTATCCTAAACTAATTTATCCTCCCACTTTAGCTATCTATTCTCCCACATGATCTGGATACCTATAAGCTACATTAATGCAAACTCCCCTCTTCCTGGGAGGAAGCATAAGCTGGTGCAAGGACTCCAAGGTTCAGGTAGTGTGGCCTGCCTGGCTCGCTGGCAGAGTGGGTCAAGGGTGGTGGCATGCCTTCCTTGAAAATAAAAATTTGGGACTCCCTCTTCCTGGGAGGAAGCATAAGCTGGTGCAAGGACTCCAAGGTCAGGTAGTGTGGCCTTGCCTGGCTCGCTGGCAGAGTGGCTCAATGGGTGGTGGCATGCCTTCCTTGAAAATAAAAATTGGGACTCCCTCTTCCTGGGAGGAAACATAAGCTGGTGCAAGGACTCCAAGGTCAGGTAGTGTGGCCTTGCCTGGCTCGCTGGCAGATGGCTCAATGGGGTGGTGGCATGCCTTCCTTGAAAATAAAAATTTGGGACTCAAGGTCCTCACAAACTATAATTGTCCTCCTCCTGTTCTCTCCATCGGCCAAAGACATCAAATGGCATGAAGGGGAAGCATCTCTTTAAACTAACCTCACACTTTTCAAAAGGCTTATTAACCTCCCCTCCACCACCTCCACTCCCCTCCACCACCTCCACTCCCCATTGTGATTCGAAATAACCAATTTACCTGCCGCTCCGCATGCTGGTGCTTTTCTCCATTTTGGGCCTGGTCCTTAATTTGCACATGAGCACGTCAATTAAGTTTGCACTATAAAATAAAATGTGAGCACATCAATGAAGTTTGTACTTCAACATTTGTAATTCAGTTGTAGAACATCTATTCATATATATATATATGTAAAGCTCAGTTCATGTCTGCGTGTCACAGGATGACTATTAATTACGTACTATTTGAACGTCATTTGCACACTGACTACACATATGTCTATTAATTATGTACGATTGGAATGCACCTTTTAAATATATCGATCCTTTGGACTGCTGAGACCCCTAAGACCTTTGAAGACCCTTAAAACCCCCAAAACCCCAAAGACCCTATAAAACCCTGAAGACCTTTTAAAAACCCCACCCCAAGACCTTTAAGACCTCTAAGAATGTGAAGACCATTTAGACCCCTAAGATACTTAAGACCCCTAAGACCCTTTCAAACCCAAAGACCCTTAATACCCATAAGACCATTGAAGACCCTTAAGCACTGGAAGACCCTTCAAGACCCTTAAGAACCTTAATACCCCTAAGATCATTAATATCACTCAGACCCTTAATATCCTTAAGACCATTGAAGACCCAGAAGACCCTTTAATGCCCCTAAGACCCCTAAGAACCCAAATCCCCCCCAAGACCCTTAAAACATGGAAGACACTTTTAGACCCCTCAGACCTCAGACCCTGAAGATCCAAAATACCCGTAAGACCTACAACACCCTGAACAAACACAAGACCCTTAAGACCCATAATAGCCTTCAGACCCCTAAGAGCCTTAAGACCCCTAACAGCCTTCAGACCCCTAAGAGCCTTAAGACCCCTAAGAGCCTTAATACGCTTTTGACCCCAAAGACCCGTAAGACCCTTAATACCCTGAGACACCTCAAGACCCCAAAGCACCCCTTTTACCTTTAATATCTTTTTGACACTTTAGACACCTTTAGATCCCTTCACCCTTTCAACCTTTCATACCATTTAGACCCATAGAGCTTTTAAACCTTTACACCCCTTCAGCTCCTTTAGACCGCTTAGACCCCTTACACCCACCTTCAGACAAATTTTAGACAGATTGGACCCTTGACCATTTCGAGATTTAGACCACTTGACCTTTTTAGACCCTTTTTAAATGCTTAAGAGATTAGACCCTTTCGACCCCTTCAACACGAATATTGGAATGTACCCTTTAGACCTTTAGACTATCTAGAACATTTTAAGTGCACACCACACAAACATCCATAGTCTTACAAAACAGGGTGGGTACTCTGATAGTAGGTAATGATGGCACCTCTTGCGACATACTCTCGACAAAAACACTTCAGAACCAGAAATTACCGTTAGATCAATTTTGTGACTAAATTAGCTTCAGCAAAGCTTGTACTCTACTTCAAATTCCCAATCTGAAATTCTCCAGCATGTAAACACATTTCTACAAAAAAGTAAAGAAACAAGGAATGAAAACGTTTTTTTGTTAATTTAAAAGGATGTTGGGATGTTCCTCCAAAAGGCATTTAAACAAAGTATGGATGGTCACAAGAAATGATCATGTCAAATCATCCGTACATCTCTCTTTGAATAATGGTCGTCTCTGCACAATACACTAAGTGTGTGTGTGTGTGGTGTGTGTGTGTGTGTGTGTGTGTGTGTGTGTGTGTGTGTGGTGTGGTGTGTGTGTGCAGCCATGGTGCAAACAAAAGGTTGTGAGGAAGAGAAAAATTGATCGCAGCTGGAGGCACGCTACGGTCCCAGTACATAACTGTGGAAATTGTTCTCAAGAACTATGGATTGACTATAGATTAGTATTACGCTGTCATGTCTAAAATATCCAACAACAGTTGACATAAACAGTTGAAGACGTCATAAACAAACGGTCTGAAATTAAATCTTGCAATCAGAAATGGTGTTTTAAAGCCGTGCGTCTCTCCCACATTTATAATTGTGTTTCTGCTGATTTGCTTCCTTGGGTGGTAAATATGTTCTGTGCTTTCTCTCAGTCTCTGAATCGTGTAAAATATCCATCCTGAAGGTAAATCCTCCAGCGATGACAATTGGTCTAAATGATTGGTTATTGATCATGTTTTGTAAACTGCAAGCACTCCAACATATTTTGTGATCTTCCAAGATATTGGAGGCACAGTTGTCATTTTGAATAGTTAGTTATCCCCAAGAGTGAAAAAAAATCCTGTTCATTCTCTCAAGCAATTCTTCAAGAGCTCAAAACTATTAAGACGTTTCCATCCATCGAAGCCTGACTTTTGGTGTAAGATTTTGCAACATCGTGAAGCCATCACACACCTTCTGTTTGGGAATGTGTCTCTTGATGTGTCTTTTGCATTCTCACTTGATCTCTGTTCCTATATGTTTAATTGTATGATCTTCAGACAATTAACATTGTGGAGCCACTGTTTGGAGAGTCAAAACTCTGATGGGTGGTACCCAACTGATGACCATCATTGAATCAGGCATTTATTAAGATGAAGGATTTTTTCAGGTGTATTATATATATATATATATATATCTTCCTTTTAGAAGGTTGTCATCTTTCTTCTTTGGCCAGATTGCTCCCTTTTCTCTTCCATGACTTTCTATCAACACATCCTCAGTTTGCAAAAATAAAAATGAAACAAAAGATAAAAGTGGCAAACACCACTCAGTGAAACATCACCTCTCCTCGAACCAGGTAGCAGGATTAACCACTCCCGACTAGCAGCAAGTCACAACCAAGTACCAACTCGAATGTCCAAACACAGATAAGACAGTGACACATCCAAAAACAATTCTGCAAAATATAATTATAATAATTAAGCATTATACAATCAAATGAAGCCGGTGGATGAATTTAAACAACCATGAGTAATTACCTAAGAAGAAACCACGTTTTTTCTCACCGTGAACCGAGATCGCTGCCGATGGAATCCCTCTGGCGCATCGAAGAGATCGTCTGAAATCCCCTCATGCCCCCACCACCCAAAGGTCTACATCGGCGGCTCTGGCCTAAGAAGGGGGCGCTGGGATCCATTGGAGGACTGTAAAGAAGCTAACCGGACCTTGCGATCCAGCAATTGTCTTTACACCAAGGTTGCTCTTTGCACAATCATCCCAATGCAGCCTCCGCGACTGCCTCTCTAGCGACACCGCGCATGGAACATTTGGTACAAGCTGGAATGTTCCACGCTTACGAGGGTCATGCTAATGTGCATCTCTCTCGCTCTATGTCACCAAAAATAATAATTGCACTCTTTATAAATCCTGTCATCGCCTTTATCACTATATTTTCTAATATTTTGATCACCGTACAATATTCCATCAACTGGCCCTCGCCACCTTAACAAATATTCCTCTCTTTGTCGTTTGGTAATTATGGAGAAAATTAAATCAATGAAAAGGAATGGGCAAATGGGTGGTCTTGTTTCATAATTTGCAAGAGTGAAAATAGATGTTGTAGAAAATGGTTAGAAATGCAATTGCATAAATGCATTATTCACAAATAACTTCCAAATTAATATTCATCATTAACGCTAAAATAAAGCTTTGCCAACGAGCCGCTTGTGCTTTGGTAAAATGGCAGCAAATTAGATGATATTCTGCTGCAGCTTTCAAAAGGGAATTGCAACTTTGCCTGTCATTTGACTGAGCATTTGTTGATGTTGAACTCTGAACTCTGGACCAAAACCACATAAAAACTTGAGAAACGATTAGAAAGTTTTGACTCTGGCCTTTTTCAACATGATACGTACAAAGATGAATACTGCTGGAGGTGAAAGCAGCATCTTTCATGACTCCACATATCCTTCCTGTCGTTCAATGCACATTTGGTGAATTGTGTGGCAAGCCAAAGATGGCAGCACGATAAGATGGCAGCCTTCACGGCCTTGTTGATCTAATTGACAGTCATCCCCAGTCTCGTGGAGGTTTTCCAAGAAGAAAATCAAATTCTATAATTACTTGTACAGTCAAATGCTAAAAAGAATAAAACCCACTTGGGCCTCGATCCATTGCTCAGCTACCTGGAGCTGGCAAGCAACACCTGGTACATCACTTCTGTTGAGACAGGAAGGTTGTTATTGCATGCAACTCAGGAGATGTCGACATTTGACAAGCTGCATGCAGTTGGGCATGCCCTCCATATCGTAATCATTAAACTTCCTGTAGTTCACACATCAAAGTATTGAACATAGTCATGTCAGGAGTGGTGGCTTGCACTCTCATAGAGCTCATTTGATGAAACTGGTTTTAGAAAGAGACCAGAGAAGGAACTTGGTTTGGACCCAGTGGTTCCACAATTTAAAAACATTGGTGAATAAGTTAGTGGTCATCTGAATGATAAAGGACAGGTTTAGTTCTCAGTGAAACTTGACTAACCTTTTCCACTAAAAGGCAATGTTTAAGAAAGGATCAACATCACTGAGTCTGAGAAACAACATCAAAGTATCATTAGCAAACAAACATAGCTCAAGACCATCTACATACAGCATACACAAATAGTGGAATTTGGATCCCCTTATTCCCCTAATCCCAACTTTATATGTGCATCATATTCCCTTTACTTGTTCCCTCTTCTCCCATTACTCAATCGAGTTTTTACCTCCTACATTTCCAACCCCCTCCCAATCCCCATCTTTCACAAATACTTGGGTGATAAATAAGTCACCCCTAATTGCTGGATCTTAAACAAACATACTACATCTTTTTCTTCACCAAAACCTGCTGTTTCAGTCACAAGCTTTGCCAAGTAATTGCATAATCCAGGAAATCTCAAGGCAGTGCCAGATTATCTCGAGTGCGTTCAACCACAATGAAGTCTGTTTGAGCATTCATGTGGCAATTTCAATTAGAAACAAGTTCCTTCACGAGGCAGTTTGTGATTACAATGCGATTTTAATGAACCTTTACTCGTTGAAACAAAACACATTTCCTTTTGCATTTTCTTTCAATTTTCTATCCCTCATCAATTGTGGCCTATCTCCATGTGAGGTATTCAAAATATCAGAATTATGACCCTACCCCCCATCCCACCCACCCCACCCTACCCCCTGTCATCCCCCCACCCTCCCACCCTCCCAACCCCCACCCCCAACCCCACCCTCACCTGCTCCACTTCCTTTCCACCATTTCTCAGTATTTTCTCCATGAATTTTATCCCAACAAAATGGGATCTCAAGATTTGAAATGAGTTGCTCCACTCAGCATTTCCATCTGAACATGTGGCTCTTAATACAAGGAACCAAGGTTCAAAACCAGAAATACCACGTGAGTGTCCATTCTATATGACAGTCCTGCAATTCCGATAAATGAGTAGTGATATCTACTGATGTCTTTGTCCTGCATTTGATTTACCTACAACAAGCTCCTCTTTGAGCTTGAGATCAATATCAAAATTATATATATATATATATTACTAAAACTCTATCTTGAATATACAGTATTTGTATGTATGTTGTATGTATGTTATAATGTATGTATGATTCCGAAATACAGCCAAAACGGTACACGATAGCACAAAATTTCCGGCCCACCTTACTCACCATTCTCCTGCGGTGTGCAGTATCAAGTTTCGTTCAAATCAGGCAACAAAAAATTATTTAAAAATCAATTCCCGATTCAGTCAAGTACTCTTCGGGATTATTTGATCAATGCAAACAACCTCAGTGGTGTTGTTCGCTGAAGCTATCTTTTTTTTGTTTTTTGTTTTTTTGAACTGATTTTTTTATCAACGCTGTCACAACGGGAACCCGACGGGTTCACGAGTCGTCTCGTATATATATATATATATATATATATATATATATAATATATATATTATATATATATATTTATATATATATATATATATATATATATATATATAGTCAGTTGGTGGTTAGAAAGAGCTTTATATATTCGAAGATTATATGTGTAGATATATATATACATATATATATATATATTATATATAATATATATATATATTACATATATACACACACACATACATATATATATATATATATAAATATATATATAATATATACACACACACATACATATAATATATATACATATACACACACACATACATATATATATATATATATATATATATATATGTTGCTGTTCGTCTTTCGGCTGCTCCCGTTCGGGGTCGCCACAGCGGATCATCCGTTATGATCCGCATACTGATTTGGCACAGGTTTTACGCCGGATGCCCTTCCTGACGCACCCTGGTCGCCTCTTACGACACAGGGATAAGGATTGGGTTTCACCATGATCCGGGCTGCCCTACACCCTCTCAGAGCACGGCCCAGCACAGGGCCCCCGTCCTCAAGCGATCTCCAACCCAAGCCTCTGAGTAGCCAGATTACAGGCGCACGCCACTACGCCCGGTATATATTATATATATATATATTATATATATATATATATATATTATATATATTATATATATATATAATGCTCTTCTAACCACTGACTGACTCACTGACTGACTCTATGACCAGGGGCGTATCTACGGAAATAGCACCTATTCAAGCACTGAAATTGCGCCCCTGTCCAAACATCTGACACCCATCTTTGAGATAACTTTACGATAATATCGGCTCAAAAATACAACCCAAGCTCGTAATCTTTACTTAACAAATTATAACACTGCATGAAAATTACAACTACACCTTCCTTCCTTTCACTGATGCAAATTGGTCTATGATGTGCTCAAAGTCAGTTTTTTCAGTTTTTTCTCTTTCTACACTCAGCAGAGCAAGACCACAGGGTCTGCCTTGACCCATGGAGGCTCTCAAATACGAAAGTATTATTTTTAACTTGCTGAATGATCTCTTGCAGCTGGCGAAGGAAACTGCGATGGTTAGCATTATCTGAATAGCAATGCGAAGATCGGGGAAGACGCTCTCATCTCCATACTGACATAAATTCGAGAAGCTCTTCAGGTCTTGATATTTTCATGTTGACCCGACTTGAAAGCAATATTCTGCAATCCAAAATTTCTTCATATAGCTGCTGTCCATCAACATCAGAGATGTACAATTCACCCAAGTTTTCGCACTTCTTCTTTCGGTCGTTACTGTCAGCGCCGTAACACATCCCTCGACATCGAGAAGGAACCCAAACTTGGCGTCAGTGTCGTGCAAACGAGCGAACCTTTCGTCCATTTCTCTGTGAAGATGGTCGAGTGTTCTCTTCATGACTCTTTCCATTTCCTCCTTGGCTGTTAACCCAGCATCTCTCGAGTTCTCATCAGCAATTCGTTTATTTCGTCTCTGACGTCTTTCAACTTCAATATTCCATTCTTGACAGAGACCGAGTCCTGCTCAGTGACACCCCCCCCCCCCATTTCAAGTGGCGCCCAGAGCATGTGCCATACCTGCCATACCTTCGGTACGCCACTGTCATTGACTGATATTAAACTGACTGACATTTTACATTTGTTGTGGGATTATGATGGAGCAATGTCAAAAGATATAGTGATGCGACACCAGAATTTGGATTGTGGTGTAGTATTGTGGCATCATAAGGTGGTGTCATTTTTCATTGTTAATCCTCTTGTCTTTTTGTGTACATTGCTTGAGGCTTGTGTAAGAGCTAACACACAGAACATATAACAAAGGAGCAGGAGACAAGAGGGCGGGAGAGGGAAGCACAAAACAGTAGGGAACAGACACATTAGGAGATCTGTGGAAGGGAGAGGGATGGGGTGGGGTACACTGGGTAAAACAGATGGACACTACAAGGATTTCAGGAAGGAAAGCAGGGAATTTGAAGGAGGTGGGTATGGGGTGGATTAACAATAACAATCAAGAATTAATGATCAGAATGATATCTCCTTATTCATTCTTGTTGTTCATCCATCACAATCTCACAACAAAAGTAAGATGTCAAAAGATGTCATGATAGTAATCCATAAGAGGATTGTGGTGTCATCTTGTGGCATCGTCATGTGGTTTCACTCCTTTCTGTTTGGTTGTTTTTTGAGATTTCATCCCTCTATGCTTTTACATTTTTTTATTTTTAATATTTCTGCAATTTTTTTAAGTAACTAGTGGGCCCTAGTTATATATAGTATATATAATGGTCCATTGACTAAATTTTTCACTGGTCTTCAAAAGGCCTTGTTGCATACGTGCCGGCTTGAGCATTGGTTCGCCTTTCACAAAGTCCAGATGTGCTTGGGCCAGTGCGGAGATTATACGTTTGTGATTATTCTTGCCAAATTACACTGCAATTATTATTGTTGTTAATTTATTTGTGTTAATTTATATATGGTTTGTTACAATGTTATCATTGTTTTTGTTATTTATTTTGTAAATAGAATGTCATGCCACGGAAGGACCTATTTAGCTGCATTATGCACCTGAACATGGTGTGCATTTAAAACATGGGAATTCTTCAGGGTTATTTTGTAGTTAATTAGCCTCATCAACTCAGATCATGACGATCATTTTGGTTTCATTCCATATCAAACGCTTCAGTAGAACTCTATAAAAAAAAAAAATGCCCCCACCCCCCACCCCCCGCACGCACACACACACACACACACACACCACACACACCTCATTCAATTATATTTGAAACAATAAAATGCTTTATGTTTAATACGTTTTGTTATTTTGGTATGGACTGTCCATCTATGTTATTAAATTATTTTCATACTTGTTTCGGTTGATTTGAGGGATGTTTGGTTATGTGTCACTTTTGGAATGGCCCTGTCCATCTTCCCCCTCACAATCCTGGCCAGGTTTGGATGAATGCACATTTACATTATATTTATTTTCCTCATAAAACGATTAATAGTTTATATATTTATTAATTTTGGGTTGTTGCACTAGCCAGGGATAAAGTAACTTCCTCGCGTTGGAATCACCATCATGTGAAGGAGGAGGACGAGAAGGAGGAGGAGAAGGAGGAGAAGGAGGAGCAGAAGGAGAAGGAGAAGGAGAAGGGAGGAGGAGAACAACAACACAACAAGAACAACAACAAATTTTAGCAATCTCCCGATGTGGTACTTTAGCGATGTATTCTGGCGACTTTTTAAGTCTTGGTAGTTTAGAAAATGCTCGACAAATAAAGGTATGGCTTTCAAATGTTTATGACTTCATGCCATAGTAGGTTATAAGCTTATCTTGTGTACACATTTGAATGTGTGGCTATTTTTCCCCCATATCATTACTCAATATGGAGTAGTACTGTACTATATATATAATTATTATATATATATATATATATATATATATATAATATATATATATATATATATATATATATATATATACGCATAATATAGATACAGGTACAGTTCCTATAGAAAGTCTGCATCCCCTTTCAAAATTTTCACCTTTTGATGCTTTACAGCCTGGAATTAGATTGGATTAAATCAGACTTTTTCCACCTTAATTTAAACATCGTAACCCACAACTTCCAAGTGAAAAATAAATTATAATAAATTTAATTTCATGAAATAAATTAAAAATACAAAACTAGAATATCTTGGTTGGATATGTGTCCACCCCCGAGTTAATACTTGGTTGAAGCACCTTTGACAGCAATTACAGCTCTGAGTCTGAGGGTAGAGGTCTCCAACAACTGCACACGTTGATTGGGCAATATTTTCCCATTCTTCTGCACAAAACTGTTCAAGCTCAGTCAAGTTGTGTGTGGGAGCGTTGATGGACAACAATCTTCAAGTCATGCCACAGATTTTACATTGGATTTCGGTCGGTGCTCTGACTGGGCCACTCAAGGACATTTATCTTTTTGGTCCTTAGCAACTCCAGTGTAGCTTTGGCTCTGTGCTTCGGATCATTGTCATGCTGAAAGGTGAACTTCCGTATCTCTTCTCT
>CM068966.1:64170373-64186781 GCA_035128595.1 Eptatretus atami | reverse complement strand
CTCACCATTCTCCTGCGGTGTGCAATATCAAGTTTCGTTCAAATCAGGCAACAAAAAAATTATTTAAAAATCAATTCCCGATTCAGTCAAGTACTCTTCGGGATTATTTGATCAATGCAAACAACCTCAGTGTGTTGTTCGCTGAAGCTATCTTTTTTGTTGTTTTTGTTTTTTTGAACTGATTTTTTTATCAACCGCGTGTCACAACGGGAACCCGACGGGTTCACGAGTCGTCTCGTATATATATATATATATATATATTATATATATATAATATATATATATATATATATATATATATATATATATATATTATATATATATATATATAGTCAGTGGTGGTTAGAAAGAGCTTATATATTCGAAGATTATATGTGTAGATATATATATACATATATATATATATAATATATATAATAAATATATATATATATACAATATACACACAACATACATATAATATATATATAATATATATATATAATATATACACACACACATACATATATATATATACATATATACACACACACATACATATATATATATATATATATATATATATATGTTGCTGTTCGTCTTTCGGCTGCTCCCGTTTGGGTCGCCACAGCGGATCATCCGTTATGATCCGCATACTGATTTGGCACAGGTTTTACGCCGGATGCCTTCCTGACGCAACCCTGGTCGCCTCTTACGACACAGGGATAAGGATTGGGTTTCACCATGATGCGGCTGCCCTACACCCTCTCAGAGCACGGCCCAGCACAGGGCCCGTCCTCAAGCGATCCTCCAACCCAAGCCTCTGAGTAGCCAGATTACAGGCGCACGCCACTACGCCCCGGTATTATATATATATATATATATATATATATATATATATATATATATATATATAATATATATAATGCTCTTTCTAACCACTGACTGACTCACTGACTGACTCATTGACCAGGGGCGTATCTAGGAAAATAGCACCTATTCAAGCACTGAAATTGCGCCCCTGTCCAAACATCTGACACCCATCTTTGAGATAACTTTACGATATATCGGCTCAAAAATACAACCAAGCTCGTTAATCTTTACTTAACAAATTATAACACTGCATGAAAATTACAACTACACCTTCCTTCCTTTCACTGATGCAAATTGGTCTATGATGTGCTCAAAGTCAGTTTTTTTCAGTTTTTTCTCTTTCTACACTCAGCAGAGCAAGACCACAGGTCTGCCTTGACCCATGGAGGCTCTCAAATACGAAAGTATTATTTTTAACTTGCTGAATGATCTCTTGCAGCTGGCGAAGGAAACTGCGATGGTTAGCATTATCTGAATAGCAATGCGAAGATCGGGGAAGACGCTCTCATCTCCATACTGAACAGTAAATTCGAGAAGCTCTTCAGGTCTTGATATTTTCATGTTGACCCGACTTGAAAGCAATATTCTGCAATCCAAAATTTCTTCATATAGCTGCTGTCCATCAACATCAGAGATGTACAATTCACCCAAGTTTTCGCACTCTTCTTTGGTCGTTACTGTCAGCGCCGTAACACATCCCTCGACATCGAGAAGGAACCCAAACTTGGCGTCAGTGTCGTGCAAACGAGCGAACCTTTCGTCCATTTCTCTGTGAAGATGGTCGAGTTCTCTTCATGACTCTTTCCATTTCCTCCTTGGCTGTTAACCACGCATCTCTCGAGTTCTCATCAGCAATTCGTTTATTTCGTCTCTGACGTCTTTCAACTTCAATATTCCATTCTTGACAGAGACCGAGTCCTGCTCAGTGACACCCCCCCCCCCCCATTTCAAGTGGCGCCCAGGGCATGTGCCATACCTGCCATACCTTCGGTACGCCACTGTCATTGACTGATATTAAACTGACTGACATTTTACATTTGTTGTGGGATTATGATGGAGCAATGTCAAAAGATATAGTGATGCGACACCAGAATTTGGATTGTGGTGTAGTATTGTGGCATCATAAGGTGGTGTCATTTTTCATTGTTAATCCTCTTGTCTTTTTGTGTACATTGCTGAGGCTTGTGTAAGAGCTAACACACAGAACATATAACAAAGGGAGCAGGAGACAAGAGGGCGGGAGAGGGAAGCACAAAACAGTAGGGAACAGACACATTAGGAGATCTGTGGAAGGGAGAGGGATGGGGTGGGGTACACTGGGTAAACAAGATGGACACTACAAGGATTTTCAGGAAGGAAAGCAGGGAATTTGAAGGAGGTGGGTATGGGGTGGATTAACAATAACAATCAAGAATTAATGATCAGAATGATATCTCCTTATTCATTCTTGTTGTTCATCCATCACAATCTCACAACAAAAGTAAGATGTCAAAAGATGTCATGATAGTAATCCATAAGAGGATTGTGGTGTCATCTTGTGGCATCGTCATGTGGTTTCACTCCTTTCTTGTTTGGTTGTTTTTTGAGATTTCATCCCTCTATGCTTTTACATTTTTTTATTTTTAATTATTTCTGCAATTTTTTTAAGTAACTAGTGGGCCCTAGTTATATATAGTATATATAATGGTCCATTGGACTAAATTTTTCACTGGTCTTCAAAAGGCCTTGTTGCATACGTGCCGGCTTGAGCATTGGTTCGCCTTTCACAAAGTCCAGATGTGCTTGGGCCAGTGCGGAGATTATACGTTTGTGATTATTCTTGCCAAATTACACTGCAATTATTATTGTTGTTAATTTTATTTGTGTTAATTTATATATGGTTTGTTACAATGTTATCATTGTTTTTGTTATTTATTTTGTAAATAGAATGTCATGCCACGGAAGGACCTATTTAGCTGCATTATGCACCTGAACATGGTGTGCATTTAAAACATGGGAATTCTTCAGGGTTATTTTGTAGTTAATTAGCCTCATCAACTCAGGGAGATATGACGATCATTTTGGTTTCATTCCATATCAGAACGCTTCAGTAGAACTCTATAAAAAAAAAAAATGCCCCCCACCCCCCACCCCCGCACACACACACACACACACACACACACACACCACACAACACACACACACACACACACAACACACACACACACACACACACACACCTCATTCATTTATATTTGAAACAATAAAATGCTTTATGTTTAATACGTTTTGTTATTTTGGTATGGACTGTCCATCTATGTTATTAAATTATTTTCATACTTGTTTCGGTTGATTTGAGGGATGGTTTGGTTATGTGTCACTTTTGGAATGGCCCTGTCCATCTTCCCCCTCACAATCCTGGCCAGGTTTGGATGAATGCACATTTACATTATATTTATTTTCCTCATAAAACGATTAATAGTTTATATATTTATTAATTTTGGGTTGTGTGCACTAGCCCAGGGATAAAGTAACTTCCTCGCGTTGGAATCACCATCATGTGAAGGAGGAGGACGAGAAGGAGGAGGAGAAGGAGGAGAAGGAGGAGCAGAAGGAGAAGGAGAAGGAGAAGGAGGAGGAGGAGAACAACAACAACAACAAGAACAACAACAAATTTTAGCAATCTCCCGATGTGGTACTTTAGCGATGTATTCTGGCGACTTTTTAAGTCTTGGTAGTTTAGAAAATGCTCGACAATAAAAGGTATGGCTTTCAAATGTTTATGACTTCATGCCATAGTAGGTTATAAGCTTATCATTGTGTACACATTTGAATGTGTGGCTATTTTTCCCCCATATCATTACTCAATATGGAGTAGTACTGTACTATATATATATATATATATATATATATATATATATATATATATATATATATATATATATATATATATATATATACGCATGATATAGATACAGGTACAGTTCCTATAGAAAGTCTGCATCCCCTTTCAAAATTTTCACCTTTTGATGCTTTACAGCCTGGAATTAGATTGGATTAAATCAGACTTTTTCCACCTTAATTTAAACATCGTAACCCACAACTTCCAAGTGAAAAATAAATTATAATAAATTTAATTTCATGAAATAAATTAAAAATACAAAACTAGAATATCTTGGTTGGATATGTGTCCACCCCCGAGTTAATACTTGGTTGAAGCACCTTTGACAGCAATTACAGCTCTGAGTCTGAGGGTAGAGGTCTCCAACAACTGCACACGTTGATTGGGCAATATTTTCCCATTCTTCTGCACAAAACTGTTCAAGCTCAGTCAAGTTGTGTGTGGGAGCGTTGATGGACAACAATCTTCAAGTCATGCCACAGATTTTACATTGGATTTCGGTCGGTGCTCTGACTGGGCCACTCAAGGACATTTATCTTTTTGGTCCTTAGCAACTCCAGTGTAGCTTTGGCTCTGTGCTTCGGATCATTGTCATGCTGAAAGGTGAACTTCCGTCCTAATTTCAGCTTTCTTGCAGAGGGCAGCAGGTTTTCCTCTAGGAGTTTTCTATATTTTGCTCGATCCATTTTCCCTTCTATCCTGACAAGTGCCCCAGTCCCTGCTGATGAGAAACATCCCCATAACGTGATGCTGCCACCACCATGCTTCACAGTAGATATGGTGTTCTTTGGGTGATGTACTGTGTTGAGTTTGCACCAAACGTAACGTTTTGCATTTGGGCTGAAACATTCCATCTTGGTTTTGTCAGACTACAAAACTTTTTTACCACATGACTTCAGAATCTCAGGAGTTGTTTTTTGCACACCTCAAATGGGACTCAAGGTGGGCTTTTTTGAGTAATGGTTTCCTTCTTGCCACCTGACTGTGCAGGCCAGACTTATGGAGTTTTTGGGGAATTGTTGTCACATGCACAGTGACCAGTCTTTGCCAGAAAGGCATGTAGCTCTTTCAAAGTTGCCACTGGCTTCTTGATGGCATCGCTGATCAGTCTCCTTGCTTGTTCATCCACTTTGGAGGGATGGCCTGATCTAGGCAGGGTCTTGGTGGTACCATATGCCTTCCGCTTCTTAATGATTGTCTCAACTGTGCTCCAAGGGTTAATGAAATGGATTGTGGTTGCATTCCCCAGACATTAAATAAATCAATAAATCAAGAATGAATGATCAGAATGATATCTATTTTTCTTTCTTTTTTTGAAGTGTTGAGGCTCATGGAGGAGCCGAAACATTGAATAGATCAAGACATGACAAAATAATGAAAAGAACAGTACAAAGATGGGGGGGGGGACATACCAACAGCAGAGTTGAGGGACAAATAGAGGAAGACTTGTGAGAAATAAGGGATGTGGGGAGGAATGAAGGCAAGGGGAGGACACAGGGGGTGAACAAGATGGATACAGCAGAAAACTCTCAATTACAGAAGTGGAAGGAAAAACTGGAAACCCAGAAAGAGGTGGGCTTGGGGAGGATGCGAAGGAAGCTGTGAGCAGAATGTGAGGTTCGTGGTTCTAGATGGGGCAGGGTTAATTAGGGTAGAAAAGATCCATGGTTCTGGATGGGGTATGATCGCAGTTGGTGGTGAACAGCTCTCTTGAAGTCCTGGAAGGAAGAGTGAGATTGAAGAGATTGTGGAAGTTGGTTCCACAAGTGGGGACAAAAAGAGGAACAAATGGGTGGAAATGAACAGTGATCCTGGACGGGTTGATGGTGGACCGTGTGCACCCTGCACAAAGACAGTGAGGGACAGAGCATGGAAAGGGCAGAGAGTGCAAGAGCAGAAAGGAGGTGTTAGAATACAGACAGACCTGCAGCAACCTGTCTGTGATGCAATGTTTATATAATCCTTGTCAACTATAGTGATTTTTCATTTAAAAGATCAAAGGTTAGAGCATAAAAACATTGTTTGCATTGTAATGTATTGCAAGGTAAGAGATGGAGTGTATGATTCTAAGGTGAATAAAAACATTAAGGGGTGGAATTAGAACTTGTAAACAGAAGTCAAAACAAACTTACTTGTATCTGCTCGTGTTATTCTTGTTTGTGCTCCCACTTGCAAGTCATTAACAAGAGAGCCAAATCGAGTTATCATGTTAAGTTAGCAATTTTCCATTTTAATATGTTGATTAGCCTGTCTCCCCCGTGCACCAAGCAAAAGCTAGAAGCCGATTGTTTTTACCCCGTGGGGTCTTCCACCCAACTTTGTTGGGGTAAGATTTGTTAGGGTTAGGGTTAGTCCACCTACTTTGTCCACCCAATGGGGTCTAAGCGTCGCTCGCTTTCTCTCTTTTCTTGTGTACAGTTCATTTGAACGTCTATATCTCCATTATTCGTGAACAGAATTCGATGAAAATTGAAAGGTATATACTAGATACATATGCGCAGGCATTAACTGAGCCCAAAGTGCGATTGCGGCCCTTCAGGCCGAGGAATGGCCCATTTTGGCCCATTTTTCAAAATTGGTATTTCTCGGTTATGAGTGAACGGAACTGAACCAAACTTGACAGGTATATTCTTGAGACCATTCCCCAGGCATTAAATGAGCCCAAAGTGCGATTCCGATCATTTGGGCCGAGAAACGGCCCTTTCAGCCCATTTTGTTAAAACTTATAAAAAAAAAATTGAATTAAGTCGCAAATGATGATATGAAACTAGCCTCACTCTTGTGAGATGTTCTGGTTTCTTTTTCTGATGCGATGAAAATCTTACCAAATTTCAAAACTGTCTGTCGTCCGTGCTATCGCTCACCTGAGAGTTGTACGAATGAACTCCCACGGGGTATGTTCGCAATTCGAACTTGTTTTTTTTTTAGATCAAAACGTCAAAGGTCACGGTTGCATAAAATTGTTAATTTTCATCTGATTGACTTGAAATTTGAGCTGGGTTTGCACATTGGGTAACTGAAGCCAACGTTTTTGAAATCAAAAAGGTCAAGGTCACCTAAAATCATCAATTTTTTTCAGCTGTTTTCATCATATTTAGCATACGGGAAAGAAGTCTGAATACAAAGTGGATGTGAAGGGGGCTTTGCATTTTCAGATGATTTCGAGTTGAATTTAAATTAGTGATGATTGTGAGCAAGAGAGCGTAAGAGAGATTCTGTGTCTAGTCTGAGTTCAATTCCGATCTGATGATAAACACTGTGGTCCTTGAATAAACCCCCTTGAAACCTGGCCATTCCAAGTGGGCAGGTCTAAGCAAGTCTCACCCACCTGAATGTTTCAATCACTCTTCCTCAGCAGCATCCCTGGACAGCGTTTTGCCAGCAGGGCAATGCAAAAATGCAGGGAATAAAATTTTCTTCGTCTTTTGATGTTTTTGATAATTAAATTTGGTAATCTCCTCTGTACGTCCATGATTTTCTGATGTCGGGCCTTGTGCCACTTTCAACTTTCCGGGACAAAGTGATATTTACCTCCGCATTTTCCAGCAATGTGTATCATGAATACAGGGTAAATATGCATCGATTAAAACATTTTCTGAATGTTTGTTATAACCAGGGTACCTGATAGAGATGCAACTGGATATGTAAACGTACAATACTGTCTGTCATTAAAATATGCACTGTAGCACTTGCCAGTGTACACAGTCTGTAAACGATGAATGTTTACCGCTTCCTACCACTGTACATCATCCGTAAATGACAAAAACGCGAAGACACGTCTCAAATCAAATGGGCATAAATCCTAGAAACACCCTGAAGTGATCGTGCACCATACAACATCACGTGACATGTCACTGCCACATGATGTGACACTTGGTGAGCAAGAGCGAAGCTCCAGAGGCCGACTTTTGTTTGCAAATATTTTCAGTAACAAACATTGTGATTTTTTTTTCCTGGAATCTTGGCTCCGGGGTACATCAGTATTCAAAATTTCAACTTTCTAGCCGACCGAGAAAGTAGTTAGAAAGAGCTTTAATTAATATATTACACACACACACACACACACACACACACAAACACACACAAACAATTACAAATTTAAGAGGCTCTATTACGAATGGCAAAGAAATAAGAAATGCAGAGTGCACCTAATGGAGACAAAGGCTACCTTATTGGATTTTGAAAATACAAAAGCTTGGGTGAGAAATCAGTAAATAACAGGTTAGTAGCTTACATAAAACAATTCCTCTGCACCCCAGAACACATGGCTTTGAAAGTGCTCAAAATTAATTAGCACAACTTTTAGCCATTTGCAGGGTTTTTTGAAATGGCCCTCACGAGGAAATAATATATTTCCAATCTTGAATCCCCATGTAATCTTGTCAATTCAAAAGAAGAAGAAAAAAGAAAAAAAATGTGCAAATGGCGAGCCCTCATGAGTTCCGTTGGCGTGTCCAACACGATAGTAAACTGTGAACTATTAATCACCACAATGTGTAATTAGTATGTCGATCGGCATTACTCTGCATGAGGTTACACTAAAAGTGAGATGCCAACTCTCACTCCTGCATTGCAGGTTTATGATTATCAGTGTTGGAGAGGGGAGCAAAGGATAACTACAAAGGCAATCCTTCATGACCTCATACCTATTATAACAATAAAAATGTACGCAGATATATAAAGAGAATCATGCTTTTTTCTGTTGGGTGTTCCCATCTGAGCACTTGACCCATAATACAGGAATCCCAGGTTCATATCCATTATGCTGTGTTGATTTGTCCATCACCTCCTGATGTCCTCATTCTACATGAGACTTGTGTACAAGCTTTCACCATGAGCCAATGGTTCCTGTGAAAATGCCAATTTAGTCCTCAGACCCTTTCGTAGCTCCTCCGGGACAGACGTGTTCAACTCCCATCATTCCGGCTCAATGCAAATCTCAACTCTTCTGTTCCTCTTTTCTTCAGTTTGTGGAATTGCCTTCCTGAGGCTGTTCAATCTCACTCTTCCCTCTCGGGCTTCAAAAGCAAGCAGTGCACAACCATATCATGTCACCCTCCATCCCTACCGAAAGTCTTTTTGACCCCCATTGACCCTACCTAACCTGACCTTCTTCCTTGCAGGTTGCATTTTTCTTCCCTCCATTCCCTTGTTTGTGGTGTTCAACTGTGAGTGCCATTGTCAGTTCATTGCCTTTTTTACTCAGTCACCTTGCTCTTCCACGAGTCTCAATCTTGTTTAAAAAAAAATAAACAAACAACAAAGATGTCTTGCATCGCATGATACTTGTGAAATCCATAAAACAGATTTGACCTTAAAAAATAATTGGTGGTTGAATTCAATGATAAAATACACAAATCCTCTTCAAATTTCAAATCAATCGGATGAAAATTGAGGATTATAGAAATTCCATCTTAGTTGTTGACCTTTTGACCTTTTGGCCTCAAAAGCAATAGGCGTCTTGCTTATGACAAACTCTAACGTGTGGTTAAGTTTCGTGAAGATCGGTTTGAAATTGTGACCTAGAGGCGATAAACATACAAACAATCAAATAACGCATGCAACAAACAAATATACTTGAAAAATCTTCGATTTTCGCAAGTAATAAAATCATTTGGGTGAGTAAGTTGTCATGGAATTATGTCATTGTCTGTGATATAAACAAATTATCTGAAAAGCTATTCAGCCCAAATCCTCAAGCACGGATGAAACATTATTATCTTTGCAGAAATAGAATGGAACCAGCAATTAGTTTGTTGTTTTTTTTTTCCAAACAAGTCTTTTGTCCTCAAGATGCTTCCACTAAATACTGAAAATATAATTTCACTCAAGATGTTAAAAACTCGTCAGGTGGTTCACCATAATTTTCATGTAAAGAATTGAAATGCTGAAAATAAACTCGAACAAGAAAAAGAGCAATCAGACATTGCAGATCCTCACCAGGACTTGTTTTGTGTGGTGTTTGTGCAGTTTTGTGTGATGTGTTACGTAATTGAGACATAACTAGAACTGCCACTTTATAACTGCTGGCAGTGATGACCGGGTACCAAAACGTCCCGCTTTGATGGAACCCCGCTTTGATTGGACACATGGCCGTGACCCATGAAGTTGTTTTTTTTATTATTATTCAATTACTTTAGAATGGGATTAAAATCAATTCAATTCCAATCAAATGGAAGACCGCATAGGTATGAATGTACCTATTTGGTCTGCAATGGAGTAATCAGAAGGAACACAAACAAGCAAAAAGCAAAGATGAAGTCATGAGCAGGAAGCTGGATAGGATTCACACTTCAGCTGCTCCTCCTCTACCCTCAAACCCATCCAGGAACAGACAAGTGAGCCTTATTCAAAAAAACAAAAAATAAAAAAACAAAAATATCAAAACGAATCCAGGTCAAAAATTTAAATTATTCTGACTGCCATACCATGTGGCCGATCAAGTTGAAATTTAAAATATGTATTCCACATCACGACTAGATGATAATTGTGGTTTCACATCGAGTGATTAAGCGGTTCCAGAGAAAACATTATTTAATACTAGCCGAAACCCCGTCACAGACGGATTCCGTTCCATGAGCCCAATATGACAACGCAGTGGCGGCTCTTGTAAGAGCCGGATCCCAGTCGATGTACTCCATGGCCTAACCTAATGAGCCTACAAAACGTCCTGTACACGACATTTTTGGTGTACACTACTCCTTGTGAAGAAGTCCCCTGATTTGTGCACGTGTCTACTTTGACGTACAAACACCGTGTCAAAATTCTCAGGTCACAGTACCGAGAAAAACGTGACGCGACCGCTAGGAGGAGCACAAACTTGGTCTTTCAGTATTAATATATAGATGCTTCAGAGTTGAAGGTTGACTATTGCCACTATGTGCGATGCACTCTTACAGGTACGAGTTTTCTTTCAGTCCAGGTCACAGTACCGAGAAAAACGTGATGCGACCACTAGGAGGAGCACAAAGTTGGTCCTTCAGTATTAATATATAGATATTTCTTCAATCCAATATGGCTGCCAAATCATGTGACCTATCAATTATTCCTTAACAAACTTGTACACCCAAGGCCTGTGGAAAATTTGTGTGATGTTTCCCCTCGATCTGTCCAGCCGTTCTGGAGAAGATTTTTTTTATGGGTTTTAGGGTAAATCCAATATGGCTGCCAAACCATGTGACCTATGATGTCATATGTGTGAACCTTTTGTTCCTCATGGATAGGCAGTCATAGGTGCAAAGTTTCACCTCAATCTGTTCAACAACTTCAGAGAAAATTTTTGAAGGTTTAAAAAAGAATAATAATAATATGGCTGCCAAATCACGTGACTGATGACGTCATCATTTTTTTTTCTGTGGACCATTTTATCCCAAGATGACCTTCAAAATTTTCATACTGATTATATGCAGCATTCTACATATGCAATTATGACATCATAACAAAGGCATCCTTGACATCATTTTTTTTTAAATCACACATATTCCCCATGAGGAGTATTTGCCGTTTGTCAAGTTTCAATTTTTTCCTAGTTGCAGTTTCAGAGATACAGAGGTCCAAAGTTTTTCCATTTTTCCAACATGGCTGCCACACCACATGACCTATGACGTCATAATTATCATTATAACATTATATATGAGTAGTCACACCAATGGCGAAAATTGTCTCTCAATCCAAAAAGCAGTTGGGGAGAAAAACACAAGTTCTGTGTGGACAAA
Source organism: Eptatretus atami (assembly GCA_035128595.1). Classification (NCBI taxonomy): domain Eukaryota; kingdom Metazoa; phylum Chordata; class Myxini; order Myxiniformes; family Myxinidae; genus Eptatretus; species Eptatretus atami. The sequence goes on along the minus strand of CM068966.1, from coordinate 64,175,333 downwards.
CAAACAAACAAATGAAAAATCACTCATAGAGTGACACTTGGCAAAACAGCGCAAAGTAGAACGGCACTCGGTAGAGCGCATACCACTGCCAGGTGGAACAGTTATTGTTTTGTATCCCACTTGGATGGCTCGATCCGAAACAAAATCTTTTGGCCTATTTTGACCTTTTGGCCTATGTTTACCTTAAATTTAATAGGTGGTTGAATTCAGTGACCTGATATGCAAATGCTCTTCAACTTTAAGATTCATTGGATTAAAATTGAGGATTTTAGGCATTTGGCCTATATTGACCTTTTGGTCTATGTTGACCTCAAAAATAATAAGTGGTTCAATTCAGTGACCTGATGTGTAAATTCTTTTCAAATTTCAAGTCAATCGGATGAAAATTGAGGATTTTAGAAAATTTGGCCTTTTGGCCCATTTTGACCTTATGACCTATGTTTACCTCAAAATTAATAGGTGGTTGAATTCAGAGACCAGATATGCAAATGCTCTTCAAATTTCAAGTTATCAGATTAAAATTGCAGATTTTAGAAATTTGGCCTGTGTTGACCTTTTGGTATATTGTTGACTTTTGGCCTATGGTGACCTAAAATTAATATATTGTGAATTCAGCGACCTGATATGCAAATGCTCTTCAAATTCAAGTCAATCAGATGAAAATTGAGGATTTTTCAAAATTTGGCCCAATTTGGCAAAAATTGGCCTTTTGGCCTCCAGTGACCTCAAATTAATAGGTTTGAATTCAGTGACCTGATATGCAAATGCTCTTCAAATTTCAAGTTCATTGGATTAATATTGTGGATTTTATAAATATGGCTATGTTGACCTTTTAGTCTATAATGACCTCAAATTAATAGGGTGTTGAATTTCAGCGACCTGATCTGCAAATGCTCTTCAAATTTCAAGTTAATCGGATTAAAATTGAGAATTTTAGAAAATTTGGCCCAATTTGGCCGAAATTGGTCTTTTGGGCAATGTCGATCTCAAAAATATTTGGTGCATGAATTCAGAGACCTGATATGCAAATGCTCTTCAAATTTCAAGTTAATTGGATTAAAATTGAGGATTTTAGAGATTTGGCCTATGTTGACCTTTTGGTCTATGTTGACCTTTTGGCCTATGGTAACCTCAAAAATAATAGGAGGTTGAATTCAGCGACCTGATCTGCAAATGCTCTTCAAATTTCAAGTTAATCGGTTTAAAATTGAAGATTTTACAAAATTTGGCTCAATTTGGCCCAAATTGGTCTTTTGGCCAATGTCGATCTCAAAAATATTTGGTGCATGAATTCAGAGACCTGATATGCAAATGCTCTTCAAATTTCAAGTTCATTGGATTAAAATTGAGGATTTTAGGAATTTGGCCTATGTTGACCTTTTGGTCTATGTTGACCTTTTGGCCTACGCTAACCTCAAAAATAATAGGAGGTTGAATTCAGTGACCTGATATGTAAATCATTTTCAAATTTCAAGTCAATCGGATGAAAATTTAGGATTTTAGGAGATTTGGCCCAATTTGGCCCAAGTTGACCTCAATGTTAATAGGTGGTTGAATTCAGCGACCTGATTTGCAAATGGTCTTCAAATTTCAAGTCAATCGGATGAAAATTGACAATTTTAGAAACAATTTAATAATTTAGCCGATGTTGGGTGGACCTTATGGCCTATATTGATCTTTTGACCCAAGTTAACCTCAATAGTAATAGGTGGTTGAATTCATTGATCCGACATGCATGTCCTGTTCAAATTTCAAGTCAATTGGATGAAATTTGAGTATTTTAGAAAATTGGTTCAAATTGGCCTATTGGCCTATCAAATCGACCTTTTCGGTCGACCGGATTTTACGATACTTCAATGCGAGACCGTTGCAGGGTCGGTGACATCAATCTCTGAAAATTTCAGAATGATCGGTTGAGCGGTTCGGGCTGGAGGCGAGCGGACAGACAAACACACAAACACACAAACAAACGGTGGCGATACTTGTCCAAAAAAAAAAAAATTGCCAAGTAACAAAGACAGACAGAGAGACAGACAGACAGACAGACAGACAAATGGACCCAGACGCAATACCCTCGCCGAAGGAGAGGGTAATTATGAAGAGATGACGTAAACAAGCTGGCTGATGTATTATGAACCATTTATATGGCTGGAACATGATCAACATGTTTATTTAGGGATCATTTACACATTATTATCTACACAAAAGGAGTGGGTGGGAAAGAAAATTCAAAAATGGAATGGAAAATTTCTTTGGAAAAGGTCAAAATAAAGGAAGGAAGGACATAAGGAAAGGGAAGACATGTTACATGCATGGGGGAGGATGGGGGTTGGGAGCATAGAGGGATTCTGCCATTTTGCCAAAACAAAAGTAACAATTGCTCAGCTCAACAAATGCATCGGCTTTAACATAAATTTCCTTTAAGGGAGGTTTGCTATGTCAACAAATGAATCGGCCAAGGACATGGGATGGTCTTCTCCTCGTCACATGGAGGAGAAACACTTTGAGCGCCAAATTATCTCGCCTGCCCCTTTACTGCTTTTGTTGCCATCTTGCAGCTACTGCGGTACGAGATAACCAGCGGGCCTGGCTGCTCCAGTCTAAATTACCCACTGTGTTTTTTGACAGGCTCTCGAGTTCACCCTGGGCTTCCAAATTGTTTGCGAGGCAGCATTACTGCCATCTTGTGTGTTTTTTTAACTACACCAAAACCCACGACGTGGCTAACTCAGCCAGAACTCCAAGCTTTGCAATCTTAAAACTGAACATTACACAGGCACTTGGAAAAAAAAATCAAAGCATTGCAGTGGAGGACTCATTATACCAATTGAGCAAGAATATCTTCCTCTTCCTCACTTCCCTATTGCTGGATTATCCTCAGGCGATGGCAGCCCAGCAACCCGCTGCAGCAGTGCTCCACGGCAGGTGCCGTGGGTGGCTGAGTTTTGCCATGGATTGGCATCCATTGTGTGACAAATTATTCCAGCGAAAGCCCTTTGGCTGGTCTAAATGGAGCTGTGAGTTTAAAACTTCTCACCAGAGAGATGGACGTCTACCTTGTCTCCGCAAGGTTAGGTCAAAGTAGCATTACAGGCCTGAGTAGCAGTAAGAGGCTGTTGTTTTCTAGGCAAACGTCCAAACGCTGACCCAGCTAGAATGTCTATAGTAAAATATGTTGGTTTGCATTCAGCTGTGCCCTTCCTTCAACAAGAAAAATCACTGAACTTGAAATACTGATGATGGAATTTCATCGAATTATAATTCGAAATGGCCTTGTGATAATTATCACAAGGCCATTTCATTGAACTATCAACTACTACGACATCCTACATTGACAGCGTTATTTTTTGTCATCATTAATCATTATTAAACACTATTATTATCACTATCATATCAAACAATATTATCGTAAAATTCTGACCTGTCCTTATTTTAAATGAGCTCAAGGCCTGTTAAATGAAGCAAGGTCCTCAATGATCAAACTAGAGTGAGAACTCGCGAAGACAATATCTGCTTTGACTCTGATAAGATAAAGACAATACAAGTGAGTCCTGCAAAATGAAAAAGCAACCTTGTTGTCCTTCATTTTCAAAATCAGGACATTTGTGGTGAAACTAGAAGGGCACTCGGAAGAGCGAATACCTCCGCCACGCAATGCCTGATCCAGTGGAACATATCAGGCCCAATACATTTCTTAAATACCATGTTATATTGTTGCGGGGCCGGGTATCGGTGGTGAGCACGACCGCTGGAGGGAGCAGTAGAGTCGGCTCCACCGAACACACCGGAATTGAGGTCGTGCCTTTTGGATAAGTCCGGAAGGCACGGGTCCCTTACAGGACCATGAATCGCCAATATCTCGACCGCGTGGGGTAGGGTCAATTGCCAAACTTCAATATACCTAATTACCCACGTGGGCAAAGCTACCGGGGAATCACACCATCGACGGACCTCGAGCGGAACGAGCCGTTACCGTGCCCGAACCATGTGTAACCCGAGCGGAGATTACCAAGGCCCGTCGGTCCAAATGAACAATTTACAGCCTCGCTATTTCTCAAACCCGCACCATTGCTAAGCCAATGAAAGAAACACAGAAACGAGCTGGAACATTTAACAAAAGGGAATTTATTTACAATGGGGCAGGAGAGCACGCAAGAAGGCAGAGTAACTGAATAAAAGGAAAGCAATTTACACACACCGCCACTTAACGTTTCTACTTAGAAGACGGCGCCACACACAGACACCCCCCCCCCCCCACACCAAAAATAAATGGTGGCTGCGGCCTTTATTTATACCCCCAGCTCAGAGGAAGGTGAGCTGGAGGTAAGAGCCTGGCTTGGACCTTCCCGCTTCGTGCGGTTCTACGATCGGGCTGGCAGGACTCCAACCCGCAACACGATGCTGCTCAAGCACCAGGTTCAGAGGATAGCGTCGGGCGGCTGGCACGCTCCACCGGCAAAAACAGGCGACGAGGCAGGCAAAGCAAGTCAGCTCGGCAGGCAGCAAGCAATTCTCCTCCGGCTCGCAGGCAGGGATTCACGGCGAGAAGACTTTCTCACTCGGCCTCAACCAACGAACCCTCCGACTCTCTCACTGGCGTCCCACCACGATTATATTTTTTCTTGACAGGTGGGAGGATCCGCCTCATGTCATTCCCCTCATTGTACAGGCGTGTCGGGTGATCTCCCGGCCGTCCGAGATTGGTCGGGGGGGTGGGGTGCTCATGTCTCCGCCCTTGACCAGGAAGTCGAGCAGCAATATGCTGCATTGGCTCCCCATTGACCGAGAGGCGGCAGACGTGCTCGCACCCCTCCGATTGGCTGAGAGGGGCGCCATGCCCATATTTGGAGTGAAATCCAAGACGCCAACTTCCAAGGAAACCCCGCCTGGCATATTGGACTCCGCCCACGGCTGTGCTTGACACGCATGCGCGTGGGAAAGGCCGATGGTGAAGAAGCGA
>CM068966.1:64141969-64165566 GCA_035128595.1 Eptatretus atami | reverse complement strand
TATTTTGACCTTTTGGCCTATGTTTACCTCAAATTTAATAGGTGGTTGAATCAGTGGACCTGATATGCAAATGCTCTTAAACTTTAAGTTCATTGGATTAAAATTGAGGATTTTAGGCATTTGGCCTATATTGACCTTTTTGTCTATGTTGACCTCAAAAATAATAAGTGGTTCAATTCAGTGACCTGATGTGTAAATTCTTTTCAAATTTCAAGTCAATCGGATGAAAATTGAGGATTTTAGAAAATTTGGCCTTTTGGCCCATTTTGACCTTATGACCTATGTTTACCTCAAATTAATAGGTGGTTGAATTCAGAGACCAGATATGCAAATGCTGCAATTTCAGTTATCAGATTAAAATTGCAGATTAGAAATTTGGCCTGTGTTGCCTTTTGGTATATGTTGACCTTTTGGCCTATGGTGACTAAAATTAATATATGGTTAATTCAGCGACTGATATCAAATGCTCTTCAAATTCAAGTCATAGATGAAAATGAGGTTTTCAAAATTTGGCCCAATTTGGAAAAATGGCCTTTTGGCCTCAACATTGACCTGAAAATTAATAGGTTGTTGAATTCAGTGACCTGATATGCAAATGCTCTTCAAATTTCAAGTTCATTGGATTAATATGTGGATTTTAAAAATATGGCCTAATGTTGACCTTTTAGTCATAATACCTCAAAAATTAATAGGTGTTGAATTCAGCGACCTGATCTGCAAATCGCTTCAAATTTCAAGTTAATCGATTAAAATTGAGAATTTTAGAAAATTTGGCCCAATTTGGCCGAAATTGGTCTTTTGGGCAATGTCGATCTCAAAAATATTTGGTGCATGAATTCAGAGACCTGATATGCAAATGCTCTTCAAATTCAAGTTAATTGGATTAAAATTGAGGATTTTAGAGATTTGGCCTATGTTGACTTTTGGTCTATGTGACCTTGGCCTATGGTAACCTCAAAAATAATAGAAGGTTGAATTCAGCGACCTGATCTGCAAATGCTCTTCAAATTTCAAGTTAATCGGTTTAAAATTGAAGATTTTACAAATTTGGCTCAATTTGGCCCAAATGGTCTTTTGGCCAATGTCGATCTCAAAAATATTTGGTGCATGAATTCAGAGACCTGATATGCAAATGCTCTTCAAATTTCAAGTTCATTGGATTAAAATTGAGGATTTTAGGAATTTGGCCTATGTTGACTTTTGGTCTATGTTGACCTTTTTGCCTACGCTAACCTCAAAAATAATAAGGTTGGGAATTCAGTGACCGATATGTAAATCATTTTCAAATTTCAAGTCAATCGGATGAAAATTTAGGTTTTAGGAGATTTGGCCCAATTTGGCCAAGTTGACCTCAATGTTAATAGGTGGTTTGAATTCAGCGACCTGATTTGCAAATGTCTTCAAATTTCAAGTCAAATCGGATGAAATTGACAATTTTTAGAAACAATTTAATAAATTTAGCCGATGTTGGTGGACCTTATGGCCTATATTTAAGTCTTGACCCAAGTTAACCTCAATAGTAATAGGTGGTGAATTCATTGATCGACATGCATGTCCTGTTCAAATTTCAAGTCAATTGGGGATGAAATTTGAGTATTTTAGAAAATTGGTTCAAATGCTATTGGCCTATCAAATCGACCTTTTCGGTCGACCGGTTTTACGATACTTCAATGCGAGACCGTTGCGGGTCGGTGACATCAATTCTCTGAAAATTTCAGAATGATCGGTTGAGCGGTTCGGCTGGAGGCGAGCGGACAGACAAACACACAAACACACAAACAAACGGTGCGCATACTTGTCCAAAAAAAAAAAATTGCCAAGTAACAAAGACAGCAGAGACAGACAGACAGACAGACAGACAAATGGACCCAGACGCCAATACCCGCGCCGAAGGAGAGGTTAATTATGAAGAGATGACGTAAACAAGCTGGCTGATGTATTATGAACCATTTATATGGCTGGAACATGATCAACATGTTTATTTAGGGATCATTTACACATTATTATCTACACAAAAGGAGTGGGTGGAAAGAAAATTCAAAAATGGAATGGAAAATTTCTTTGGAAAAGGTCAAAATAAAGGAAGGAAGGACATAGGAAAGGGAAGACATGTTACATGCATGGGGGAGGATGGGGGTTGGGAGCATAGAGGGATTCTGCCATTTTGCCAAAACAAAATTAACAATTGCTCAGCTCAACAAATGCATCGGCTTTAACATAAATTTCCTTTAAGGGAGGTTGCTATTGTCAACAAATGAATCGGCCAAGGACAGGGATGGTCTTCTCCTCGTCACATGGAGGAGAAACACTTTGAGCGCCAAATTATCTCGCCTGCCCTCTTACTGCTTTTGTTGCCATCTTGCAGCTACTGCGGTACAGAAACAGCGGGCCTGGCTGCTCCAGTCTAAATTACCCCACTGTGTTTTTTGACAGGCTTCTCGAAGTTCACCCTGGCTTCCAAATTGTTGCGAGGCAGCATTACTGCCATCTTGGTGTGTTTTTTAACTACACCAAAACCCACGACGTGGCTAACTCAGCCAGAACTCCAAGCTTTGCAATCTTAAACTGAACATTAAACAGGCACTTGGAAAAAAAAATCAAAAGCATTGCAGTGGAGGACTCATTATACCAATTGAGCAAGAATATCTTCCTCTTCCTCACTTCCTATTGGTGGATTATCCTCAGGCGATGGCAGCCCAGCAAACCCGCTGCAGCAGTGCTCCACGGCAGGTGCCGTGGGTGGCTGAGTTTTGCCATGGATTGGCATCCATTGTGTGACAAATTATTCCAGCGAAAGCCCTTTGGCTGGTCTAAATGGAGCTGTGAGTTTTAAAACTTCTCACCAGAGAGATGGACGTCTACCTTGTCTCGCAAGGTTAGGTCAAAGTAGCATTACAGGCCTGAGTAGCAGTAAGAGCTGTTGTTTCTAGGCAAACGTTCCAAACGCTGACCCAGCTAGAATGTCTATAGTAAATATGTTGGTTTGCATTCAGCTGTGCCTTCCTTCAACAGAAAATCACTGAACTTGAAATACTGATGATGGAATTTCACGAATTATATTCGAAATGGCCTTGTGATAATTATCACAAGGCCATTTCATTGAAACTATCAACTACTACGACATCCTACATTGACAGCGTTATTTTTTGTCATCATTAATCATTATTAAACACTATTATTATCACTATCATATCAAACAATATTATCGTAAAATTCTGACCTGTCCTTATTTTAAATGAGCTCAAGGCCTGTTAAATGAAGCAAGTCCTCAATGATCAAACTAGAGTGAGAACTCGCGAAGACAATATCTGCTTTGACTCTGATAAGATAAAGACAATACAAGTGAGTCCTGCAAAATGAAAAAGCAACCTTGTTGTCCTTCATTTTCAAATCAGGACATTTTGTGGTGAAACTAGAAGGGCACTCGGAAGAGCGAATACCTCCGCCACGCAATGCCTGATCCAGTGGAACATATCAGGCCCAATACATTTCTTAAATACCATGTTATATGTTGCGGGGCCGGGTATCGGTGTGAGCACGACCGCTGGAGGGAGCAGTAGAGTCGGCTCCCACCGAACACACCGGAATTGAGGTCGTGCCTTTTGGATAAGTCCGGAAGGCACGGGTCCCTTACAGGACCATGAATCGCCAATATTCGACCGCGTGGGGTAGGGTCAATTGCCAAACTTCAATATACCTAATTACCACGTGGGCAAGCTACCGGGGAATTCACACCATCGACGGACCTGAGCGGAACGAGCCGTTACCGTGCCCGAACCATGTGTAACCCGAGCGAGATTACCAAGGCCCGTCGTCCAAATGAACAATTTACAGCCTCGCTATTTCTCAAACCCGCACCATGCTAAGCCAATGAAAGAAACACAGAAACGAGCTGGAACATTTAACAAAAGGGAATTTATTTACAATGGGGCAGGAGAGCACGCAAGAAGGCAGAGTAACTGAATAAAAGGAAAGCAATTTACACACACGCCACTTAACGTTTCTACTTAGAAGACGGGCCACACACAGACACCCCCCCCCCCCACACCAAAAATAAATGGTGGCTGCGGCCTTATTTATGACCCCCAGCTCAGAGGAAGGTGAGCTGGAGGTAAGAGCCTGGCTTGGACCTTCCCGCTTCGTGCGGTTCTCGACGATCGGGCTGGCAGGACTCCAACCCGCAACACGATGCTGCTCAAGCACCAGGTTCAGAGGATAGCGTCGGGCGGCTGGCACGCTCCACCGGCAAAAACAGGCGACGAGGCAGGCAAAGCAAGTCAGCTCGGCAGGCAGCAAGCAATTCTCCTCCGGCTCGCAGGCAGGTGATTCACGGCGAGAAGACTTTCTCACTCGGCCTCAACCAACGAACCCTCCGACTCTCTCACTGGGTCCCACCACGATTATATTTTTTCTTGACAGGTGGGAGGATCCGCCTCATGTCATTCCCCTCATTGTACAGGCGTGTCGGGTGATCTCCCGGCGTCCGAGATTGGTCGGGGGGGTGGGGTGCTCATGTCTCCGCCCTTGACCAGGAAGTCGAGCAGCAATATGCTGCATTGGCTCCCCATTGACGAGAGGCGGCAGACGTGCTCGCACCCCTCCGATTGGCTGAGAGGGGCGCCATGCCCATATTTGGAGTGAAATCCAAGACGCCAACTTCCAAGGAAACCCGCCTGGCATATTGGACTCCGCCCACGGCTGTGCTTGACACGCATGCGCGTGGAAAGGCCGATGGTGAAGAAGCGAAGATGGGCGTGGTTGTTGTTGAAGTGTTTGTAAAAAACCTAGCTAAAAAATAACCCGTAGCCACACACATGTAATTCCCATTAGACAGAAGGGATGGATTCTAACTGTACACATACTTATCAAAATAACTAAGCTTAGGGACTCTGGCTGTTTGTGTGGCACAAGGTTTCCAAATCCGCAACAATATATCGTTTTTGGCCTCATCTCTCAATGGTGAAGAATTACTTTGATAATTAAATAATTCTCGTATCCAGATCCGGATTAGGATCTTCATCAAAATTGAATCAATTCGTCCTTGTCGCACACCCAACCTGTCTACCAAATTTCATCCGAATCCATCCACAACTTTTTGAGATATCCGGCACACAAGCAGACAGACGAGTGAAAACAACTTCCTTCCACCTTGGGTTACTTAGATAATAAATTAGGAAATTGAAAACGATTTATTTTTGTGATACATATTATATGATCATGTGTTAGTAAAATCCACAAACCACAAAGAAAATAGTTTGTGGATTTTTGTGCAGTAAATAATAATAAGTTATTAAATTAATCAACACTATTACGGTACGTGAATGTGAATTACAAGAAACCACAAATATAAAAGTTGTAAATTGGTGACCATGTTACAGGAGAACACAAACGAAACCTTGCAGAACTGTAGAATGTACTACAGATATTTGGTACAATATCCCTGGAGAGTCCTTCAGTCGTATACAGGAAACATTTGTAAAAGAGTGATGGCACTCAAGAAGACAAAGAAAGGGCAGACAGACAAAGTCTTGACTGATATGAAATTTCACTGTGCTTGTATTTACTTTTTAAAGCAGTTTGTTTCTTGTGCATTTATAAAAGTTGTTAATTTACAATAATAAACACATCTGAATGTTATTCACTGATTAAATTTGAAGAATTTACCCTTAAGTTTGAATATCATTGGAATGACCAAACCTGTGCAAATATAAATTTATATACACACACACTGCAAAAAAAAAACTATGAAGTGTGTGTGTGTGTTGTGTGTGTGTGTGTGTGTGTGTGTGTGTGTGTGTGTTGGTGTGTGTGCGCACGCACGCACACCTGTCACCAGTTTTCTCAGAGATGGCCGAACAGATCTTCAAACTTTCAGAAGTTCATCACTGAACTCCAGAGAGTGTTTTAGAAGATTTTTTTGCTTTAATTCGTTTTTTTTGTTTTTTTGTTTTTGTTTAATAATTGCTCTAAGTGCCTAAGCCTTTGTACCTTTGTAGCTCGGTAAAAGGTAATATGAAATGATTCCCCAACCCCATTCCTTAGTGGGTGTCGGGAAGTGCTTTAGGCCCCCACAAACATCAGGTACCCCGGCTCATATATACAATATTCTGTATTATATATACATACACTGTAGATAAAAGGTGAGAAAAAAAAATTAAATATTGGCCAATTTGTGGTGGAAGACTCGCAGTCTGACAAATCTGGAAGTGTAATTAAGTGAAATTAATTGCTTAAACAAGTGAAATTAAGGCTTTTCGGAAAGTAACAGAAGATGAATAAGACAGCATGATAGTCTGAGGTCCAGGAATCAGAAGGCATGGTTTCACATCTCATGTCTTGCATTGGCAACTTCATCCATGGATTTGTGAAACTGTATTACATTATACTGGGCATGAGTTGGATCTGCGTTTTCCATCCAGCCCAGGTAGCCACTAATGCCGAACTGACTCTGTCTTAAAAACCTCTCAAGCCATTCCAACAGTTATCCAGGATCGGTCTGGCATCATTGGCTACCTGGGAAGGCCATTTCTGCTTAACCCACCCCACGCACGAAGTTGAAATTTCGACAATCTCGTGCGTTGAGTTTTGGTCGTCTGATAAAATGCCTTACGTACTGTAGAATGTCGAGGAAGATGTTGCTGGAGACACCTGCACTGTGATGGAAATGCCTGAAAATGATTTGTTCCATTAACGACAGAATGGCATTTACATAGGAGGAGATTGATACATAAACAACAAATTCCTTGCAAAAGGAAGAATTATTGGAATGAAATGAAGCACACTTGTCATTCCCCAAGCCCTCACTCTGCTTCTTTCACAAAACCTTCAGTTTTACAATGCTCTCCCTTGCGTCAATTTTAAGTATATGTGACTGCGTTGATATCTACGTGGAAATCCTGCGACATTCAAGGGTGTAGGAGGAATACCGAAAATAGGACTGAAGAGGAAATCGGAGCTGGGAAAATATCACGTGCATATATTTTTTGGCATGCTCAAGATCAATCAATTCAAATGCCCATGGATTTAAACCCACCCACACTCAATCCAAGCTTTTATTTTGTTATCATTGCCCTCTCGCATGTGGTGGGAAATAACCTCTGCAGGTGCCCTTTCACTTTTGTTTAAATTTTCTTTGTTTATTTATATGTTTATTTATTGCTCCTCTATTCACTGTTGCGGCATGACAGCTTCGCTCAGCTTGCGTACTCACTTTGAGCAGTCTCGTCTGTGTTCGTTCCGGACCCGACTATAAATGTTCACCCTGGTATTTTACATAAAGGGCATTGGTTGCATCAATGAGTGCTCCATCCATCACACAGGACATCAATTTGGAGTACCATTTGCCAAAATTGGTTGCTACTGGTGGATGATAAGGATCCCATGGTGTCCTTCACAAGGAATAACAAATTGCCCTGGAAAACTGAAAAATTCCTGCTCCAACTAGCTCTGGAAAGGCAATAGCAAACATCCCAGTGTGTTACTTGCTGGGAAACAGCTCTGACACCCTGGAAAGAAAAGTATTGACTCATTCCAATTCATTGTTGCATTCATCCACAAGATGATGAGATGAGACACCTCAAGGAAAAAGAAAGACATGTCTGTGCATTTTAACTTGTACTGCAGTCTTAAATGTCAACGGACTTGTGTATACAGTTTGAAATGCAACAAAATCGAGATAACTAGTAAAATAAGACAAAGTTATGTCAATGAAGGTGTTTGGAGTTGTCGACTAAAAACAGTAATGGCGAGTTAGCTTGGATAAAAAAAAATTAAAAAAGAGGGGAGGGGAGAGAGAGCAAGATGTGGGGGTGGGGGGTGGTAGCGTTAATGTCAAAGGACAATCAATACAAAAGAAAGAAGGAACAGACATAGGAGCAAAAAAGAAACAAACCTTGGTGTTACACAATCAGGCCTTTGGGGGAAAAAAATTAATGAAAATGAGAGATCCCATAGGAAGTACCACAAAACCAGCACAATATGGTGCATTGCATGGTCATGATGCTGTGGTAACCATGGTCCAAGGCTCATGGAGAAACTTTTACACACATCAATATACTGTTGCAGTTCTGTGAAACTGCATGCCTCCAAGGCAATAGCACACAACATACAGCAATTCCAAGGCAGTTATTTCGACAGTATGTGTATTAGTTAGTCCTTTCTATATGTCTCGTGGGACGCGTTGCGTGGGACTATTTTTAGTTGCATCTCTATAACCTGTAAATCTCACGGTTCTTCCATTCTTTTTCTTTGACTTTTTGCTACACCTCTTTCTCTCACACAAAACATGCAAGCAAGCACACACGCCAATCAATAGGAATTAAGCAGATGCGCTGCGAGCGTCCTCGTGCATTAATGAAAACATTATATGGGAACATATTAGAAATGTTCCCAGCTCGTTCTTGTCTTTTCCTCCATTGGTCCAGCATGTTAGAAATATTTTTAACCCTTTAGAATTTCTGTACTTCTGCATGAATTTGACCTAAAATATGATCAGATCTTCATCTAAATCCTAACAATAGATAAAAGAACCTGATTGAACAAATAGAACACACACAAAAAAATCTACTTTTTCATTTATTTATTGATCGAAATGATCCAACATTCATTTTCTGTTGGAAAAAGTATGTGAACCTCCGGTTAATCAGCTCAATTATGGGGCTAATTACAGTCAGGTGTTTAAATCAATATAATGACAATCAGGAGTGAGTTTGGGTGGCCCTGCCCAACATGAAAATCATCAACTTTGTTCGTCACCATCAGAGTCTGATCTTCACCACACAAAAAGATCTTCACCTCTTCAGTCTGAAAGGGTTAAAAAACATTTATAAAGATGTTGGGCACTACCAATCCACCGTCAGGCAGATAATGAAAATGAAAAAAAAATTCAACATCATTGTTACTCTTTCCAGGAGCGGTGTTCAACGAAAATCACTCCAAGTGCAAGGCGTACAATAATGCACACAAAGAACTCCAGGGAAAGTCTAAGGATCTGCAGGCCTCTCTTGCATTGCTAATGTCAGTGTTCCTGAGTCCACAATCAGGAAAACATTGAACAAGAACAGTGTGCATGGGAGATAGCAAGGAGGAACCACTGCTCTCCAAGAAGAACATTGCCACCCATCTCAAGTTTGCCAAAGACCACCTGGATGATCCAGAAGGCTGGTGGAAGAATGTTCTATGAACAGATGAGTGAAAGTGAACTTTTTGGCTTCAATGAGAAATGCATTCCAACATAAGAAACCAATTGGTGAAAACCAAACACTGCGTTCCAACAGAAGAACCATCAACCATGAAGCATGATGGTGGGAGTATCATGGTGTGGTGCTGCTTGCTACCTCAGGACCCGATCGGCTTGCCATCATTGACAGAACCATGAATTCAATTGTACCAGCAAATTCTACAGGAGAATGTCAGGGCACCCGAATGTGAACTGAAGCTTTTTTTTCTTATCGTATACAGTCAATAAAGGGGTCATGCAGCAAGACAACAATCCTAAACACACAGAAGTAAATCTACGACAGAATGGCTGAAGCCGAAGAGATTTTGCATTTTGTGAATGGCCAAGTCAAAGTCCAGACCTTAACCCAATTGAAATGTTGTGGCAGAAACCTGAAGCGAGGAGTTCATGCAAGAAAGCCCACAAATATCTCCGAGTTGAAGCAGTTCTGTGAGGAGAATGGCCAAAATTCCTCCGAGCTGATGAGCAGGACTGATCAAGAGTTACAGGAAACGTTTGGTTGAAGTTATTGCTCCTCAAGGAGGTGCCACCAGTGACTGAATGTAAAGGTTCACATACTTTATCCGACAAAGAAATTGAATGTTGGATCATTTTGCTCAATAAGTAGATTTTTTTTGCGCGGTATTTGTTTAATCGGGTTCTCGTAATCTATTAATAGGACTTAGATGAAGATCCGATCACATTTTAGGTCAAATTTATGCAGAAATACAGAAAATTCGAAAGCGTTCACAAACTTTTTCTCACTACTGCCAACGCAGTGCAGTTGCAGTGTGATGCAATGAGGCAGCCGGTTTTAGAACTGCTAGGAGGTGCCATGGATGAATGAAAAGGTCTGCCTTCGTCACAAACAAAGAGAAGTTCACAAATAAAGTCTGGGTGTGAGCATTGCAGTTCTCCTGCAATCAGCGAATCTAGATTTCTAAATACTCATAAAGTTTAATCAGAAAACAGTTTTATATATTTTTTTATGGCAATTGGACAGTACCAGAATATATTATTTACATTTTTGAAAAGGAACACTGAAGCCCAAGCCACAAAGGAATAAATGAGAAATCGTTATTCACGTTGCCAAACAGAAGTGCCCAGAGCACAATCCATCTGGAAGGAAGGTATTCATGTAATTTTAGATTCCACAAAGGCAATGCGACGTCCAATGCTGGCTCGAAAGATGTCGAAGAGTCTCGGTTGAGCTGCCAGGCAACGCAGCAGAGAGGCAAAGGCCTATCGAATCGCGATAAGCCCTTTGCTTATATTGTGCAATCGCTGGTAAACAGAGCATCTCAGGAGCACACAAATGCAAATTTATTTGTCAGTCGTGAGATATATAATCAGCAAACATGTGTGAAATTGGGGATTTCAGTAGATTCGAGTCTAGTCTCAAGAAACTAATAACAAGTGAAGGTTGTTCAAATATTTTGCCTTTTATCTCATCTTCCCCATTTATAGGCGATGCACTTTTTGATGCGTATTTATCCTCCAAGTGCATGTTAAAAAAGATAAGCAGACCGGCCATTCAACGTACAATGGTGAGAGATCTCTCGACAGAAATGATGATCCATTTCCGCTGGTTTCTTCCTTCCGTTCGAGTTCATCCTTCCACGTGAGTGGTTAATCTCCTGATGAGCACTAATCATATGCAAGGCCTGTCAGAATGCATTTGTACGAGCTCATTTCATCCCTTTCTATTCATTCTCCGATTGCTCTCGCTTCATTCTAATTCCCTTTTCCAATTTCGACTCAATTTCAATCTCTACTTTTATCTTTTGTTTTTTTATTTTTTTATAAGCAACATTTTAGTTTTTGCTACCCTTGATGTCATGGTGTTTCTTTGACGTATAACAATTTCCCTTGTTTATCCCGATTGATTTTGATAGATTGGTTTTGTCTCGCTGACGAGTGGTAATACAAGGTTGATATTGATCTTTGCGCAGCTGGCTTTTTGGTCTCTTGTGGTTGATAAAAAAATATTTTATGTGTGGCATTGATATCCACAGGACTGCACCGATATAACCATTTTACAAGTTCACACACCTCTTGCAAAGCGCTTCGTTTGGATGGTGGTTTATGGCTCTGGCCTAGCTGTGGCGATGTTTTTCTCTTTGATTTGTGGTGATTTTATGTAGTTTGCCAAACTGACTGTTGGTTTGGTTTTGGTTGGAAATATATTAACAACTGATGAGAGGGCATTGCAGGCAGCGACCACAATGATCGAGGAACGTACTCTCCTTGACCTTTCTGGAGGAAAGGAGATGTGACTGTACTATTCCCTCCAACAGGATCGCATAACCTCAGTGTGTTCAAATGGCGTGAGCAAGTTGCCGTCACGATTGTTTGCACTTCCCACAAAGTTTAAGAGCAAATTACTTTTTAACTCGGATAGTTGAAGAAGTTCCTCTTGGCATGCAATTTATACACATTATTCAATTTAACAACAGGGCTGGCAGGATGGCCTAGAGGTTTTCAAACATTCAAACATACAGTCTAAGCTGTTTAGCCTGGGTTTGAATCCCGACCTAGCTAAAAACCGTCATCCTGGTGTTTCACAGGCAAGATGATTCATCGATGTGGGTGCCATCCCTCAGATGGACGTTATTCTGGTGTCCCATCTACTAGCATTAGTTAGTGGACGTCAAGTATCCCACCGTGTCCTTAGTAAAGAGTGGGCGAGCTATCACTGGCAACATGGCCAAATTCTAAATTCCTGCCCTCACCTTAGTCGAATGTCAGGCCTGGCCAGCCGGTTTGTGAGACTTGGGCCAAACTTCCCCTGGCCAACCCCACAAGAGCGTGGGAATAATTGTGGTGGTTAAAGAAAAAGAAGAAGATTCAATTTAACAACAGGAAAGGCAGAATGATTTTGGCCGTGGTTTCCAAGAAAAGGATATACTTGGCAGGTGATGAGAAGGCATTATCTGATTCTGTTGCTGTGTTTTCTCCCCTTCCTCATCTTCTGTTTATTGCACAAAACTTCTGCTTACACGGAATTAGCACAACAACAACAACAACAACAACGGCCGCAACAACTATACTAGCAAGTTCTAAAAAAAAAAATCCTTTTTCTCATGTTTTACTTCATTTTCCATCCTCATCGAGTCACAGGCACACATGCAATATGTTTGTGAAGTACAACATGCTGTCTTTCGATCAAACGCATCTGCGAAGCGGTGGGAGGCTCGTCCAGTCGGAATGAATGTTGATTAAAAAAAAATTGTATTATGAAGGCAAGTAACTTTAAAATATTCAATTTCCATTTTATTCTGCCGTGTGATCATGAATTCAGCTTCCGCCCTGATCATCCCACTCCAGATATGATTGTCCCACCAAATCAGTTTTCAGTTTTCAAGGAAGAGTTTGAATAATGTCATTGGATTTTCTTTCATTATATCTATCCCTCCACTCATGCCCCCAATTCTACAATATTATTTTCATTCTTAATTCTTCCTCCTCTCCTAATCCTTTGATTCTTTCGATCACTCCTTTACCAAATGGGGAGGGTGGAAGAGCCATCTTCATTTTATGTTTTCAAATATCAGAATAACATAATCACTGATTAGGCAGCAAGGATCAATATTATTCCGGAATATTTTTTAAACATTCATTTCATTGTTCTCTTTCAAAACCAAGTAAAATTCTGACGTTTATTCATAGCTTGGTGTAACGAAAAATAATGCATTATATATAACTGTTACTTCTTATTTTGCAAAAAATCTTGATGTCTGCAAGCCTGGTGTTGGCTTAATGGTGAGGGAGGTGGTTTTGCAATATCTGGTCCTGCGTTCAAAAACCGTTTGGCTGTTAAATTAATACCAGGTGGGGTTGACTCAGCCTGTCATCCTTCCGAGGTCGGCAAAGTGAGTACCTGCTTGTTGGGATGATTGAGCCATTTGAGTATCCTGCGTTGGAGTGGCGACCCATCCAGGATTGTGCCAAATAGCCCAGGAGACTGCTTAGGCAGCACCGACGCTCTGTAAAGGGTATGATCCTGATGGATGGATGGATGGATGGATGATTTGTGTAAATGATTGTTCTGCCTCTTCCCATCCACATAATTGTTCTGCATCTTCCCGTCCCTTTGTCCTTGGGCTTTTGGAGGAACAGATTTTGTGGGTGATGCTTTACATGAAGCAAAAATATGGTGTTTTGTTTGCCTGCTGAGCAAAATAATTTCACTTGCAGGAAGAAAATGTTCCTAAGTGAGCAGACAGATAGAAATACAAATGCACAAAAGTAAAAAGAAATGCAATGACAGTAATAAATGTCTGCAGTGAAGCTTTCCACATGATTAGCAACCATGCTTGCAATACGACAATTCACAAAGACAGTAAACGTTAATAAAATCAGAATGCTCACTCAACCGAAAAATCACAAAGTCGTAACAATCACAACACCAAATCCTCACGAGATCCCAACACTCACTAGAGTGTGAGCCGCCAAATATTTATACTTGCAAAACCTTAAGCTGACAAAGTCATAAAGATTGCTCGATGTGTA
This sequence comes from Eptatretus atami, assembly GCA_035128595.1. Lineage (NCBI taxonomy): Eukaryota > Metazoa > Chordata > Myxini > Myxiniformes > Myxinidae > Eptatretus > Eptatretus atami. The sequence continues at coordinate 64,151,837 of CM068966.1, read as the reverse complement.
AACTCACAGGCACGTGCTGTATGGGATTATATAGTTCTCTACATTTCGATAATTCTGCCAAATTATGTTGGACCAGGACATTGCCTCCCTCACCTCACCCCCAACCCCAACCCACCCCTCTCTCTCTTCAGGAAGATTCAAAACACACCCCGAAACAAAACTTCAAAGAAATCGCACTCATGTCCGAAGGAAGCATTCAGTTTGGCATTTTTAATATGAAATAGGCAAAGCCTACAACCAAACGAAACCCATTAGAATTACCCTTTATAACCACCTAGAATTACTCTTTAGAACCCTTAAAAACAAGAAAAAGAGCAATCAGAGATTACAGACCCCACTAGAACTCGTTTTATGTTGGTGTTTGTGTAGTTTTGTGCAGTGTATTTTTTGTGGTGTTTGTGTACTGGTGTATTATGGAGTTAATAAGAGACATAACAAGATCTGCCACTTTATGACTGCTGGCAGTGATGACCGGGTATAGTATAGACAATTTGAAGGCATTTGATAAAGTACCACATAGGCGGTTGTTTGCTAAGGTGAGGGCTTGCGGAGTGGCTGGTCAGGTAACTAACTGGATTGGAAAAGTGGCTTATACACCTTTCGCACTCCAAAATATCGGAGGTATCTCAAGAGTAAATCCTCTTCTTCCCCACCACTACCTCTGCAAATTCGAAGCTTTCACACCATACTTTTCTTCCCCTGGGGGAAGACATTTTCATTTTATAGCTGATACCCCGGGGTATTTAACCCTTCCCAGGACCAGAGTTATGTCGGAGGTAGCAGTATACCCCGGGGTATTAGACGTAGTGTGAAATAAGCAGGGTTTATTTAACTGCGGGGAAAAGGTTTGCGCAATAGTGTGTGGTCAAAGGTCAAACGTATTGTTTACTGGCAAACGGTCGTCATGCAGTATGTTGTCCGCCAAAGCCACGGACATTACAAATGCAACGCAAGCTGCTGCTGGCTTTGACAAGCCTCAAACAGCACTCTAAATCTTTTTTTAAGTATTCGAGGCTGTCAACAGTGTTGCCAACTCTGGCTGGAACACGTACTCCTTCATCAAAAAAAATCTTTAAAATTAAGAGAAAATCGGCAATCGTATTATCCATGATCTTTCTTGAGCAAACCACATATCTAAGTTGGTCTTCAAAGCCAGCCACCAACTGGCCATCCTCCATCTTGCAAAGTCTTCACTTGGCACAACTGAACTCTTATCTCGCAACAAGGCTTTCATTCACAGCTTGGTGGAATGCTGTTCTCCCCTCGAGGCTGGCACCCCTACCTCATAGCTTGCTCAGCTTGATGCCATGGAAACCAAGACCTTCAAAATTATTGGTATCTCCCACTGTGAATCTGAGTCTCTGGACTTATCACTTTTACATCACAGAGAGGTGAGTAGTCTCCCTGTTATCTACCACCTGTCCTCTTGTCTTGCGCCCTCTGCCTATTCATTGATCTGCCTCCCCTCCCCCCAGATTGACAGGGCACACACGTTTTTTGTATAAAATATTGAAGCTCATATAAGAGCTAAACCACAGAACATTTAACAAAGGGAGCAGGAGACAAGGGGTTGGGAGAGGGAAGCACAAAACAGTGGGGAGCAGAGACATGAGGAGATCTGTGGAAGGGAGAGGGATGGAGCGGGGTACACGGGGTAAACAAGACGGACACTACAGTGACTTTCTGGAAAGAAAGCAGGGAATATGAAGGAGGTGGGTTTGGGGTGGATTAAGGGGGTAGAAAAGATCATGGTTTTGGATGGAGGAAGATAAGAGATGGTGGTGAACAGCTGGTTTATGAAGACCTGGAGGGAAGAGTGGGATTAAATAGTGTGTGGGAGTTTGTTCCAGAGGTGGGGAAAAAAAAAGAGGAATGAAAGAGTGAAGGTGAGCAGTGATTCTTGATTTTGGAAGATCACCAGAAGGGAGTTACTAGCCGACCTTGAACGCCTGCAGAAATATGGGGGGGGGGGGGGGGGTTGGGATGGGGACAGATCCAAAAACCAGGAGCCAGGGGGTGGGCAACGCCGGAAAGGAGACGGTAGAAGACAGAAAGACAACTGACCTTCCTGTGGTAAAAGAGTGAGAGAGCCAAAGACTCCGCTTCATCACGGGCACTACCGGATTTAGGGGTGGCCAGGTGGGGCCATGGCCCCGGGGCCCCCCACATTAGGGGCCCCCCATAATTTCGATGACATTTTGAAAATCCGTTGAAAATGTGCTTCTAAAGTTTTATTTGTCGTGAATGAAGATTGTAAACTCCTTTGTAAGGATATGCTTTTCAAATTGTCCGTCATTGTGAGGGTCCTTTTCAAGCTTTGGCTTTTTCAAGCCGTTCTTTCCACGGTCCACAGAACGGATCCAACGTGGTCAAAAATTCCCGGGGCAAGCCTTGGGCATTGGGGGCCAGCATTCGGATCTTTTTTTGGATCGATCATCGATGCTTCGGATGTTGAGCGTGACCAACTAACTACGGCACGCCCGCCAGAGCCCAGCAAGCACAGACGGAATACAGAGGTCCAGCCAGAGGAGAGGTGAAAAGTGAAAGGTCAACGTGGAAAAACTAGGCAGGCCAGCACAGCAACACGGCCGGCAGGGTAGTATGTACACACGAAACTGCGGCTGCAGGGAACGCTGTAGTACTCTGGCTTAACTGGCGCGTACATACAACAGTAACACGGTGGTGACTTTCTATGTTTCCAGGTGTGTGAAACATACTTGTGTTGTGATTCTTGGTAACGTCCCACGTGCACTCCTGACGATTATCTCGTTTACTCGTACCGTACCAGCTCGCAGAAACCACAAATGAGCGGCTTTGGTGACGACAGCACAAATCTATGGCTCCACGGAAATATGACAGTGGTGCTCAAAAGCGGAAAGTTCCAAAGGAAAAAGATGAATGACACAAGCCGTCGTCGACAAGACCCAGAAAATCTCAGAGTTTTTCACTCCTGCACAAACAGGCGATTCGTCCATGAGAGAGGCTGGAACATCAACAGAGACAGAACAAGCGGATTTTGGCAACGGAACCCCCGCATCAAGATTCGCCCAACATCTCGGAAGGTTCCACCGATGAAGAACATGCATCAGATGAAGAAGAGAGAGATTAAATACTCATAAGTTAATCAGAAAACAGTTTTATAATTTTTTATGGCAATTGACAAAGTACCAGAATATATTATTTACATTTTTGAAAAAGGAACACTGAAAGCCCAAGCCACAAAGGAATAAATGAGAATCTTATTCACGTTGCCAAAACCGAAGTGCCCAGAGCACAATCCATCTGGAAGGAAAGGTATCATGTAATTTTAGATTCCACAAAGCAATGCGACCGTCAATGCTGGCTCGGAAAGATGTCGCAAGAGTCTCTGGTTGAGCTGCCAGGCAACGCAGCAGAGAGGCAAAGGGCCTATCGAATCGCGATAAGCCCTTTGCTTATATGTGCAATCGGCTGGTAAACAAGCATCTCAGGAGCACACAAATGCAAATTTATTTGTCAGTCGTGAGATATATAGATCAGCAAACATGTGTGAAATTGGGGAATGTTCAGTAGTTCGAGTCAGTCTCAAGAAACTAATAACAAGTGAAGGTTGTTCAGATATTTGCCTTTTATCGTCATCTTCACCCCAATTTATAGGGCGATGCACTTTTTGATGCGTATTATCCTTCCCCCAAAGTGCATGTTATAAAGATAAGCAGACCGCCATTCAACGTACAATGGTGAGAGATCTCTCGACAGAAATGATACCATTCCAGCTGGTTCTTCCTTCCGTCGAAGTTCATCTTCCACGTGTAAGTGTTAAATCTCCTGATGAGGCACTAATCATATTTGCAAGGCCTGTCAAGAAGCATTTGTACGAGCTCATTTCTCATCCCTTTTAATATCATTCTCCGATTGCTCTCGCTTCATTCTAATTCCCTTTTCCCAATTTCGACTCAATTCAATATCTATTTTATCTGTGTTTTTTTTATTTTTATAAGCAACATTTTAGTTTTTTGCTACCCTTGATGTCATGGGTGTTTCTTTGACGTAAACAATATTCCACTGTTAATCCCGATTGATTTGAATAGATTGGTTTTGTTCTCGGCTGACGATGGTATACAAGGTTGATATGATCTTTGCGCGCTGGCTTTTTGGTCTCTTGTGGTTGAATAAAAAAATATTTTATGTGTGGCATTTGAATATCCACAGGACTGCACCGATAACCATTTTACAAGTTCACACACCTCTTGCAAAGCGCTTCGTTTGAGGTGGTTAATGGCTCTGGCCTAGCTGTGGCGACATGTTTTTCTCTTGATTTGTGGTGATTTTATTGTAGTTTTTGCCAAACTGACTGTTGGTTTGGTTTGGTTGGAAAATATATTAAAAACTGATGAGAGGAATTGCAGGCAGACGCCCAATGATCGAGGAACGTATCTCCTTGACCTTATCTGGAGAAAGGAAAGTGACTGTAACTATTTCCCTCCAACAGGATGCATAACCTCAGTGTTGTTCAATGCGTGAGGCAAGTTGCCGTCACGATTGTTGCACTTCCCACAAAGTTAAGAGCAAATTACTTTTACTCGGATATTGAATAGAAGTTCTCTTGGCATGCAATTTATACACATTATTCAATTTACAACAGGGCGGCAGGATGGCCTAGAGGTTTTCAAACATTCAAACATACAGTCTAAGCTGTCTTAAGCCTGGGTTGAATCCCGACCTAGCTAAAAACCGTCATCCTGGTGTTTCACGGCAAGAATGATTCATCGATGTGGGTGCCATCTCCTCAGTGGACGTTGATTCTGGTGGCCCATCTACTAGCATTAGTTAGGGACGTCGAAGTATCCCACCGTGTCCTTAGTAAACGGTGGGCGCAGCTAATCACTGGCAACATGCCAAATTCTAAATTCCTGCCCTCGACCTAGTCGAATGTCCAGGCCTGGCCGCCGGTTTGTTGAGACTTGGGCCAAACTTCCTCTGGCAACCCCACAAGAGAGAGCGTGGATAATAAATTGTGGTGGTTAAAGAAAAAGAAGAAGCATTCAATTTAACACAGGAAAGGCAGAATGATTTTGGCCGTGGTTCCAAGAAAAGAATATACTGGCAAGGTGTGAGAAGGCTTATCTGATTCTGTTGCTGTGTTTTCTCCCCTTCCTCAATCTTCTGTTTATTTGCACAAAACTTCTGCTTACACGAATTAGCACAATCAACAAACAACAACGGCCACAACAACTATACTAGCAATTCTAAAAAAAAAAAAATCCTTTTTTCTCAATGTTTACTTCAATTTTCCATCCTGCAATCGCAGTCACAGGCACACATGCAATATGTTTGTGAAGTACAACATGCTGTCTTTCGATCCAAACGCATCTGCAGAAGCGGTGGGAAGGCGCGCTCAGCTCGAATGAATGTTGATTAAAAAAAAATGTAATTTATGAAGGCAAGTAACTTAAAATATTCAAATTTCCTTTTATTCTGCCGTGTGTCAAGAATCAGCTTCCGCCCTGATCCAATCCCCACTCCAGATTATGATGTTCCACCAAATCAGTTTTCAGTTTTCAAGGAGAGTTTGAATAATGTTCCATTGGATTTCTTCATTATATCTATCCTCCACTCATGCCCCAATTCTACAATATTATTTTCATTCTAATTTTCCTCCTCTCCTAATCCCTTGATTCTTTCGATCACTCCTTTACCAAAATGGGAGGTGGAAGAGCATCTTCATTTTATTGTTTTCAAAATATCAAGAATACATAATCACTGATTAGGCAGCAAGGATCAATATAATTCCGGAATATATTTTAAAACATTCATTTTCATTGTTCTCTTTTCAAAACCAAGTAAAATCTGACGTTTATGTCATAAAGCTTGGTGTAACGAAAAATAATGCCCATTATTAATATAACCTTTGGGGTTTTTAACCTTTTCCCCTTTTAAATTTTTGGCAAAAAAAAAAAAAAATTTTCCTGAAAAAATGGTTCCCTTTTTGCAAGCCTGGTGTCTGCTTAATCGGTGAGGGAGGTGGTTTTGCAATATCTGGTCCTGCGTTCAAAAACACGTTTGGCTGTTAAATTAATACCAGGTGGGTTGACTCAGCCTGTCACATCCTTCGAGGTCCGGCAAAGTGAGTACTGCTTTGTTGGGATGATTGAGCCATTTGAAGTATCCTGCGTTGGAGCGTGGCGACCGCATCCCAGGATTGTGCCAAATAGCCCAGGAGACTGCTTAGGCAGCACCGACGCTCTGTAAAGGGAGATCCCTAGATGGATGGATGGATGGATGGATATTTGTGTAGATGATTGTTCTGCTCTTCCCATCCACATAATTGTTCTGATCTTACCGTCCCCATTTGTCCTGGGCTTTTGAGGAACAGATTTTGTGGGTGATGCTTTACATGAGCAAAAAATATGGTTTTTGTTTGCCTGCTGAGCAAAATAATTCACCTTGCAGGAAGAAAAATGTTTCCTAAAAGTGACAGACAGATAGAAATACAAATGCACAAAGTAAAAAGAAATGCAATGACAGTAATAAATGTCTGCAGTGAAGCCTTCCACATGATTAGCAACCATGGCTTGCAATAGGCAATTCACAAAGACAGTAACACGTTAATAAAATCAGAATGCTCCACTCAACCGTAAAAATGCACAAAGTCGTAACAATCAACAACACCAAATCATCACGAGAATCGCCAAACACTCACTAGAGTGTGAGCCGCCAATATTATACTTGCAAACCTTAAAGCTGACAAAGTCAAAAGATTGCTCGATTGTGTAAATCACAGGCACGTGCTGTATGGGAATTATATAGTTATCTACATTCATAATTCTGCCAAATTATGTTCGACCAGGACATTGCCTCCCCTCACCTCACCCCAACCCAACCCACCCCTCTCTCTCTTCCAGGAAGATTCAAAACACACCGAAACAAAACTTCAAAGAAATCGCACTCATGTCCGAAGGAAGCAATTCAGATTTGGCATTTTAATATGAAAATATGGCCAAGCCTACAACAAAGACCCATTAGAGATTACCCTTTATAACCCCTAAGAATTACTCTTTAGAACGCCTTAAAACAGAAAAAGAGCATCAGAGATTAACAGACCCCACTAGAACTCGTTTATGTTGGTGTTTGTGTAGTTTTTTGTGCAGTGTATTTTTGTGGTGTTCGTGTACTGGTTGTATTATGGAGTTAATAAGAGACATAGCAAGATCTTGCCACTTTATGACTGCTGGCAGTGATGACCGGGTAAGTATAGACAATTGAAAGGCATTTGATAAAGTACACATAGGCCGGTTGTTTGCTAAGGTGAGGGCTTGCGGAAGTGGCCTTGGTCAGGTAACTAACTGGATTGGAAGAGTGGCTTATTACACCTTCGCACTCCAAAATATCGGAGGTATCTCAAAGTAAATCCTCTCTTCCCCCACCACTACCTCTGCAAATTCGAGCTTTCACAACCATACTTTTTCTTCCCCTGGGGGAAGACAATTTCATTTTATAGCTGATACCCCGGGGTATTTAACCCTTCAGGACCAGAGTTATGTCGGGTAGCAGTATAAACCCGGCGGTATTAGACGTAGGTGTGAAATAAAGCAGGGTTTATTTAACTGCGGGGAAAAAGGTTTGCGCAATATTGTGTGGTCAAAGGTCAAACGTATTGTTACTGGCAAACGGTCGTCATGCAGTAGTTTGTCCGCCAAACCAACGGACATACAATGCAACGCCAGGTAAGCTGCTGCTGGCTTTGACAAGCCTCCAAACAGCACTCTAAATCTTTTTTAAGTATTCGAGGCTGTCAACAGTGTTTGCCAACTTGGCTGGACACGTACTCCCATCAAAAAAAATCTGTTAAAATTAAGAGAAAATCGGCAATCGTATTATCCATGATCTTTCTTGAGCAAACCAAACATATCTAAGTTGGTCTTCAAAGCCAGCCACCAAACTGGCATCCTCCATCTTGCAAGAGTCTTCAACTTGCACAACTGAACTCTTATCCTCGCAACAAGGCTGTTCATTCATACAGCTTGTGGATGCTGTTCTCGCGCCCTCGAGGCTGGCACCCCTACTCTCATAGCTGCTCAGCTTGATGCCATGAAACCAAGACCTTCAAAATTATTGGTATCTCCACTGTGAACTGAGTCTCTGGACTTTATCACTTTACATCACAGAAGAGGTTGAGTAGTCTCCCTGTTATCTACCACCTGTCCTCTTTCTTGCGCCCTCGTGCCTATTCATTGATCTGCCCCCTCCCCCAAGATTGACAGGGCACACAAACGTTTTTTTGTATAAAATATTGAAGCTCATATAGAGCTAAACACGAACATTTACCAAGGGAGCAGGAGACAAGGTTGGGAGAGGGCAAGCATCAAAACAGTTTGGGGAGCAGAGCATGAGGAGATCTGTGGAAGGGAGAAGGGATGGAGGGGGTACACCCGGGGTAAAACAAGACGGACACTACACTGACTTTCCTGGAAAGAAGCAGGGAATATTGAAGGAGGTGGGTTTTGGGTGGATAAGGGGGTAGAAAAACATGGTTGTGGATGGACAGGATAGATAAGAGAAATGGTGGTGAACAGCTGTTTTGAAGACCTGGAGGGAAGAGTGGGATTAAATACGTGTGTGGGAGTTTTTCAGAGGTGGGAAAAAAAAAGAGGATGAAAGAGTGAGGTGAGCATGTGATTTCTGATTTGGAAGATCACCAGAAGGGAGTTACTAGCCGACCTTGAACGGCCTGCAGAAATATGGGGGGGGGGGGGGGTGGATGGGGGACAGATCACAAACAGAGCGGGGTGGGCAACGCCGGGGAGACGGTAGAAGACAGAAGACAACTGACCTTCCTGTGTATAAAGAGTGAGAGAGCCAAAGACTCCGCTGTCATCACGGGCACTACCGGATTCAGGGGTGGCCAGGTGGGGGCGCATGGCCCGGGCCCCGCCACATTAGGGGCCCCATAATTTCGATTGACATTTTGAAAATCCGTTGAAAAGTGCTTCATAAAGTTTATTTGTCGTGAATGAAGATTGTAACTCTTTGTAAAGGATATGCTTTTCAATAATTGTCCGTCATTGGAGGGTCTTTTCAAGCTTGGCTTTTTTCAAGCCTTCTTTCCACGGTCCACAGAACGGATCCACGTGGTCAAAAATTCCCGGGGCAAGCCTTGGGCATTGGGGGCCAGCATTCGGATCTTTTTTGGATCGATCATCGATGCTTCGGATGTTGAAGCGTGACCAACTAACTACGGCACGCCCGCCAGAGCCGCAGCAAGCACAGACGGAAATACAGAGGTCCAGCCAGAGGAGAGGTGAAAAGTGAAAGTCAACGTGGAAAAACTAGGCAGGCAGCACAGCAACACGGCCGGCAGGGGTGTATTGTACACACGAAACTGCGGCTGGCAGGGAAGCTGTTAGTAACTCTGGCTTAACTGCTGCGTACATACACAGTAACACGGTGTGAGCTTTCTATGTTTCCAGGTGTGTGAAACATACTTGTCGTTCGTAGATTCCTGGTAACGTCCCACGTGCATCCTGACGATATCTCGGTTACTCGGTCCCATCCCAGCGTCTCAGAAAACCAAATGAGCCGCCTTGTGAGACGACAGGCACAAATTCCAGGCTCCACGCCGACATTGCGAGCCTGGTGTTCAAAAGCACGCGGAAAGTTCCAAAGGTAAAAAGGATCGAAACACACGCCGTCGTCTGACAAGACCCAGACAACATCCTCAGAGTTTTTCAGCTCCTGCACAAACAGGCGATTTCGTCCATGAGAGAGGCTGGAACTCAACAGAGACAGAACAAGCGGATTTTGGCAACGAACCCCCGCATCAAAATTCGCCCAACATCTCGAAGGTTCCACCGATGAAGAACAATGCATCAGATGAAGAAGCGAAGAG
>CM068966.1:64115740-64128730 GCA_035128595.1 Eptatretus atami | reverse complement strand
CTCCGTTGTTGTTGTGAGAGACGACTTGTTTGCATCACAGAATCATCACGTTACTTCAACTCAGCTGACTCAAAATATCTGTGGAGGATGTAATGCTGATAACACTAAAAAAAAAAAACCTTGTTTGGTGACTTCATGACAATCTTAAAGGGCCAAGACAGGATGGAATAAGACATAGTGTTACATATGTATGTTCCCATCATGATAGATGCCATCAAGCACTATATGACATAAACAGCAAATGAAACATTGAGAAAACTGGAACGGCACTCAGTTGAGCACATACCTCTGCAAGGCTGAACAGTTTACATTTTGTATCCCACTGATAGGCCGGATCTGGATCCAGACCCCCAAATCTAATCAACTTGTTCATTGTCACCGACCGAATTCATCCACCAAGTTTTGTTTGAATCCATCCACAACTTTTTGAAATATCATGCTATATATCGTTTTTGGCCCTACCTCTAAAAGATGAAGAATCACTTGCTGAATTTTTTTTAAATGATTGTTAGGCCAAGAGTAATAGCGTATATAGGCCAAAACTGGAAAAAATTTATAACAAGCTGAAAATTTCAGGAAAGATGCCTATGGGTATGATAAATAAAATATAAAAAGTCCCCGAAAATCCTCCTTGTGCTTTTCAAGATGGCAACCAAAATGGCCGCAATTTTGTTTTTTTTATCATATCTTAACAAGTAGACATGTGGTAGAAATGCAAACAAAGTGTCGAAACGTAGGTTTTCAAACACAAGCAATCCTATAAAATCATTAATTACATGACTAAAACACCAAAATATCCAAAACCAAAGATGGTGGCCAATATGGCAGTAAATATGGCCACTGTTCTCAATTTCATATCTTAGCAAGCACTTGTGATAGAATGCATAGGTTGAAGACCCAATCAATCTGATGAAATCATAATTATATGTTTTAAAAACCCAAGATAAATCTGTAAACTGTGATGATGCTGTAGAAATTGGTCGATCAGCAGCATCAGAAATGGCTGGTAAGAAGTTCACAGACATCACGCGACGCCGCAATGACAAGGTGAAGACGATTGGTACCCAGAGTAAGACAGTCAAAGTCAGGGGACAAACACAGAAGTCAATCCAAGTCTCTTATTCAACAGAATCACACGTGTCCTGAATAACAGTTCTGAGATGGGATCATTCTTGGCTTACGAACTTGATCCTCAGCCACCTTCCCTTTTCCAAGGCGGTGTGATGCGGAAGCCAATAAAGAGTTCCCTGGATCTCCTGTTGAAATCATTCACCCAGCAATCCAACCTGCCAGACAATTGCCTCTTTTTTTTAGAAGGTGGCCACCCACTTCAATCAGTGTTTTGGCCACAACCGTCCACCTATGCTGGTGTATATCATCATATATTTCATACATCCTGAAGCATTATGGAGCTCAATCAATCGTGGTGTTTGATGGATATGGTAGCATAACTTCAACAAAGGTAGCTTATCAGAGACGGAGAGCCAGAAGTGTACATCCAGTGATACATATTTGAGGATAATATGCCAACCACCACAACACAAGCATCATTCTTAGCTAACAGTAACAATAAGAAGAGACTATACAAACTCTACGTGAAAAAGAGCTTATGGCTGGCATACGTGTCAAGCAGGTTGAAGCAGACGCAGACACACTGATTGTTTCAACAGCGCTAGCCGTTGCAGAGTCAGAAGAGCTGCCAGTTGTTGTCGTTGTACAGACACTGACTTACTTGTCAAGTTGGTGGCTCAAGCAACTGCTACTACAGATATGTACATGTTATGCCGCAGCAATCCTGTAACGGTCTACAACATTCATGATATTCAGCATGCCATAGGAGACACCAGCAATCACTTGATGTTTCTACATGCTGTGACAGGTTGTGACACTGTGTCTGCAATCTATCGTCAGGCAAGTTGAAGCTTTCAACATTGTGCACAAAAAACAGGACTATGACTTGTTGGATACCTTCACAAAAATTGGAAGCACCCATGATGAGGTGAAAGAGCAGGAGAAAGCTTTATTCTCAAGCTGTATGGGGCCAGCAACTTTGAATCACTTGATGAATACCGCCACATTGCTTACAAATGGGCAATTGGTCGCAATTCCCTGAGTTTATCTTTTCAGCTAGCAAGTCTGCTCCAACTAGAGCTGCAGCAAAGCAACATTCGTACCACACTTATCTCACGGTTCAAGAATGGATGGGAAATACTTTGCCGCCAACAGATTGGGGATGGAGGTCACAGGATAATACCCTCACACCAGTGGAAACTGACCTCCCTGTTGCCCCTGACACTTTGCTCAACATGGTTTCATGCGGGTGCAAAGTTGATGGATGTGGTGTTATGCCATGTGGATACAAGAAACTGGGATTGTTTTGCACTTCAATGTGCAGCAAATGTACCGGCCAATCATGCAAGAATACTACACAAACATTGTTGTATATGGATGATGAAGATACAGCACCAAAGCCATTGGATAACAAGACTGAAGATGACAATGAGGATCATCCATGAAGCAACATGGTAATAAATGACTTTATGCTCAATTCATAAACTACGAAAAGAACTAAGCTGAGAGGGTATTGAGGCTTCCCTAATTTCTTTTATAGTATACATAATTTATATGTGCCCACTCATAAAAGTAAGGTTTGATTTGGCTTTGATTTGTCAACCACACTGACGTTCATACTGGCCGCCATCTTGATTTTTACATTTTGGGCTTTTTAATCATGTGATTAATGATTTCATTGGATTGCTTGTGTCTTCAAACCTATATTTAGACACTTTGTTTGCATTTCTATCATATGTGGTTGCTAAGATATGATAAAATAGAGAACGGTGGCCATATTTGGCACCATACTGGCCGCCATCTTGGTTTTGGATATTTTGATGTTTTAGTCATGTAATTAATGATTTATAGGATTGCTTGTGTTTGAAAACCTACGTTTCAACACTTTGTTTGCATTTCTATCATATGTGGTTGCTAAGATATGATAAAAAACAAAATGGCGGCCATTTTGGTGGCCATCTTGAAAAGCACAAGGAGGATTTTCAGGGACTTTTGGTATGTTTTTTTATCTCATTTTCTGGACCTTTAATGAAATTTTCAGCTTGTTATAATTTTTTCCAGGTTTAACTTATAATTCTTCGCCTATGTACCTGATCCGGATATTCACCAAAATCTAATCGATTCATCCTCATCGTGCACCCAAGCTGTCCCCCACATTTTGTCCAAATCAGTCCATAACTTTTTGAGAGATATATAGATTGATTGATATATATATATATATATATATAAAAAGATTGATATATATGTATATGTACAGTGTACACATGACACACTACATGAACACACACACACACACACACACACACACACACACACACCTCCTGACTGTTATGGTGAGCATCGCCGCAGATTATGTTTCACACGGTAAAATCGCATAATCCACAAAGGGCAACCGTCCATCTGCCACCCAGATGATTGTTCCCGCTCATGCAAACCATTCAACCAGAAGGCACATGATGTGATCGGCGGATAAATTGAAACATGTGGAGTGTGACGAGCACTCCCCCAATCCCCATTAGTGATGCAGGACTATATCCAATGGGGATTGGGGAGTGCTCATCATACTCCACATTTTTCGATTTTAATATATATATATAGTATAATATATATATATATAAATAAATATATATATATATACTAGATGACCTGTGAACCTGTTGGGTTCCCTTGTGACAGCAGTTGATGAAAAAAATCATTTAAAAAAAAAAAAAGATAGCTCCAGCAAACTATACTGCTGAGGTCGGCTGCATTGATCAAATACTTCCGAAGAGTACTTGACTGAATCGGGAATTGATTTTTTAATAATTTTTCGTTGCCAGATTTGAACAAAACTTGATACTGCCACCGCAGGCGAATGTGAGTGAGGTGGCCCTAAAATTTTTGCACTATCATGTACCGTTTGGCTGTATTTCGGGAACATACATACTAATATATATATATATATATATACATAATGAGAGAGTTCTAGTCATATACTAGATGACCCGTGAACCCGTTGGGTTCCCGTTGTGACAGCGGTTATAAAAAAATCATTTCAAAAAAAAAAAGGATAGTCCAGCGAACTATACCGCTGAGGTTGTTTACTTCATCAAATACTCCGGAGTACTTGACTGAAGTGGGAATTGATATTTTAATAAATTTTTTTGTTGCTTGAAGGAAACTTGATATTGCGCGTCAATGTGAAAAAAAAACGGAGAAAAGAAAGTCAAATAAATTATTGTGCGTAATCTTCTAAATAGCAATTTTATTTATTAATGAACACAGAAGTATTAGATCAAAATGGGATGTTTATTTATGCTTAAAAATAAATCATTCTTTGTCTATACTAAATGTTTGAGATTTTTAAATAAATCATTTCAAGAGAGAGAAAAAAAGATAGCTCCAGCAAACTATACCACTGAGGTTGTTTGCATTGATGAAATCTCCCGAAGAGTACTTGACCGAATCGGGAATTGATTTTTCGTTGCCCGATTTGAACGAAACTTGATACTGCACACCGCAGGAGAATGGTGAGTAAGGTGGCCTAAAATGTTTGCACTATCGTGTACCGTTTTGGCTGTATTTGAGAATATACATACATACATACAAGATTAGAGATTTAGTAATACTAGCAGAGTACCGCCCTACGGGCGGTCATTATGACACATGAAATGAAAAGCACAAAAAATGCACAATGCAAACAATTTTGTTGCCTCCAATTGTTGTTTTATTTATTCTTAGGATTGATCATTCATAAGACTTCAGGGTTACTACATTGTTAATAGAGTATTTCCTGACGCCCTCGGATTTGCATGAATTTGATATCGCCACTATTTCCCACTCTACTCATGGCGACATGAGCTGGCCATGGCTGAAAAAGTCACTTTTCAAATATAGTCCAACTTTTTTCAATGTTTGTCCCTGGGTCTTATTCGCGGTCAACTAAAACACAGACGGACAGGAATTGTTTTCTTTGCATTTGGAATGGAAATAGGTCCTCTGATGGTACTATTGGTATCCGAGGGATGAAGAGTCTATTCCCAGTAGGGGTCCGGTAGATAGTCGCATCTATGATGCAGGAGTAGGTTCTGTACGATATATCGGCTTCCATTACAATGTCCGTTTTTTGGGTCAAAGTTCCGTAGTAACATAATTGGTGCCCAATTTTCAACCGTAATTTATGAGGCGACATTCCAGATGCAGAGATAGAGTTCAGAAACTCACATGGATATTGATGCGCATTCTCAACATCAATGATTTTGTCACTACTCAAATAAAATTTCCTGCCTGGAAATTCACGAAGTGTGATTGTATTTATTTCTGTGACGGCATCATTGGTTGGGCACAGTATAGTCCTGCTACACAGCCATGTAGGATCTCGATAGCGATGAGCGAGGTCGTCGAAATGAAAGCGATGGGAGATTTATATTTTGTAGGAAGTACTTTTCCTCGATTTGCACTTTGAATTCGCCGACATGTGCGAGGATAGGTAGACGACCCTCGCCAATCTGAAGGAGAGTATTCGCGAATTCATATCGAAGCCGGCGTTTTGAACTCGCATATTGACGTCAAATGTAAAACATGGACGTGTTTCCAAAGCACAGATCGCTTAATCGTGGCTCGAATAGTGAGTGCCCGTCCGCCGCGTCTGATCACTGGAAGTATCTGCCGCCAGTCTCCAGAGAAGATAATGGTGATACCGCGAATGGCTTATCGACTCCTCGGACATCTCGGAATGCTCTGTCAGCGTTCGGTGATACGTCTCACACATAGAAACCTCATCAATAACTAAGAGATGACATTTCTGACTGAGTATACCAGTACTGTCCCTTTTAGTGGTGCTACATACGGAATTTTCCTTGATTGATATTGGCACCTTACACGCGAATGAAGAGTAATTTCACCTTTTTCTCTGACCTCTCCGAATAGAAAGGAAGTAAAGTTTCAACAACTTCCGCATAATATATAATAATATAAAGCGAGAGCTGCTGATTGGTTCAATAATAAAAAATTAAATGGCGGATTTATTTATTTTTGGTCAATAATAAAACACGTATAAATGCGATATAACTATAAGAAGAAGACAGCCAGAATGAGGTTTCATAATACGCCTATAATATGCACAGGTGGTGTAAGAATAGCTTTACATCAACACCGTGTTGGCCCGTTCAGCGCGTTTCAGAGTCTATAGCGGACATAATCGGTGAATTATAGTATGTGTGTGAGATGAGATGAGATGAGATGAGATGAGATGAGATGAGATGAGATGAGATGATGATGATACAATGTTTCTTGTTACATTTTGCAGAAGAGGTTTTACATTGCAGACGCTGTTTTCTCGGAGTGGCATTACGCCTCTCAGCGGGACGGTCTGTCGACACAGACGTAATGACGTTAGCGAATGACGATGAGTTCATGACGTCATTACCCCTCAGCGGTGACGTCACACGTCGCCATGCAAACGAATGTAAAAATTAAAATCGCCAAAATTCCCAAATGTCCTCTGGCACGATCTCACATAGCCCATGCTGTTCATTAGACCACAGAGCACCCGCATGCCGAAAGTGGCGACAATCCGTTCAGCCGTTTCGGAGTCTATAGCGGACATAATCGTGAATTATAATATGATGAATAATATATATATATATATATATATATATATATATATATATATATATATATATATATATAGTTTTCTGACCTATCACTCAATGGCGAAGAATCACTTAAATTATTGGAGCCACATCCGGATCAGGATCCAGATCTTCACCAAAATTGAATCAGTTCTTCCTTATCAAACACCCAACCTGTCTACCAAGTTTCATCCAAATCTTCCCACAACGGTTTTAGTAATTGTGCTATACAGCATATCATGTTTGGCCCCATCTCTCAACGGCGAAGTATCAATTTAAGATTAAAATAAATAAATATAAAAATAAAAAAGTATCCGGATCCGGATCCACCAAAATATAATTAATTCGTCGTTGTCTCACACCCAACCTGTCCACCAAATTTCGTACAAATCTATCCATAACTTTTTTAGATATCCTGCTCACAGACAGATAGGGGTTAAAACCTAACCTCTGTCCACCTTCTGTGATGGAGGGAACAAATATTTATTTCAATACCCAATGAGCTAGAACATTGCCCTGAATGCGAATATTCTAATCGAGTGTTATTCATCTCCAAATGTCTCGGAAAAGTCTCCTCTTTAAAGTCAGTTGCCTTGCGATGGAAAAATAACTAAATAAATAAATAATGTTGGGGAGGGGAGTGGAAAATTGTAGCAGGAGAGCACAGGATGGGAGAGAAAACTCGAGGGTTGAATAGTGGAGACATACAGAGATGGACATTTGCAGAAGAGACAGATTGAATTAAGGGGAAAGTACTGAATATGGCAAAGGAAAGGGGGAGGATGAGAAAAATTTGACCATTTTTGCTTACTTAATTGGGAGAATGCCCCTAAAGATATACGAGGTCTGTGGATTCGATTTTCTTTCTTGATTCATGTTTTCATCTGCACTTTCAAATGTCAGTGAGGGCAAAGGAGAGGCTGCTGAGAAGCAAATTGAGAGACCAGGTGCCAGGAACCACCACCGTAAATATAGCCAACACCGATTATCTTCCCAAGTTCTATTGCGAATGTTTTGTTTTTTTTTAGCAATTCTTGTGGCCAAAAAATGCAGCTGCTGCCTGAAAATAGAAATGACATTTACTTTGGAAGGGTTCTGGTTCGACTCAAGGAGCTGAACTTCTATACTGTAATCTGGTGATTGCAGATTACAAACGTGACCCCACTCGGTTGGTAATGGCAAACCCTCACAATGTGTTCATCGCAATCATGCCTTGCATCAGAACAATGCCACAATGATGATGCAGCCAGAAATCCTGCTGATTACCTGAATGTGGTCAATCCATCTCATGTATCGTTCCCCTCGATGATCATTTTGTCTTCATACTAAAATATGCAATTCGGTGTCTGTCTGCCTTGTCCATTTGGTTGTGACACATTCAGTCATTACTCATACATTCTCAACCAAACTTGCCAGGGGGATGAGAGGTCACACGACCAAGGTCACACTTGATTAATGTGAACCGTCAATTAATTTCCCCTCCACATGCTCCAGTCACTTAAATCTTGGAACGCAGGAATATGAAACTTTCCACGTGATCATCTCCCAATCTGAACATGTTGATATTCTCAGTTGACAAGATTTTAGTCTTTTTTCGGTTGAAATAAAGAACAGCCTTTTCACTTTTCATCTTCGCTCTCTGCAGCAGTTTCATCAAGTCCTCTTTACTTTCTGACAACGGTGATATCAGCATACCTTGGATTATTGATGAATCTTCCTCCAATTCTGACACCAGCATCGATGTGATCCAAGTTATATTTTTCATCAAAATTATTATAACCACAAATGAATCAGTCAATTCCATCTAATGTTGTTGTTCGTCTTTTGGCTGCTCCCGTTAGGGGTCGCCACAGTGGATCATCCGTTATGATCCGCATATTGATTTGGCACAGGTTTTACGCCGGATGCCCTTCCTGACGCAACCCTGGTCACCTCTTATGACACAGGGATAAGGATTGGGTTTCGCCATGATTCCGGGCTGCCCTACACCCTCTCATAGCACGGCCCAGCGCAGATCCCGTCCTCAAGCGATCCTCCAACCCAAGCCTCCGAGTAGCCGTATTACAGGCGCACGCCACTACGCCCGGTAGTCAATTCCATCTAATGATAATTGAATAATGATAATAATGTTAACATATAGTCTGGCAGGATGGCCGAGAACTAAGCACACTCTCCTCCAAGCTGTGCCTGCGTTCAAATCCCGACACAGCTATAAACTGTCATCCCCGCGTTTCATAGGCAGGGTGATTCATCAATGTGCGTGCCGTTCCACGGATGGACGTTAAACTGATGACCATCTTCCAGCATTAATTGGTGGACTTTAAAGATCCCACAGTGCCCTTCATGAAGAGTAGGTGAGCTATCGGCAGCATCCTGAATAAATTACAAATCCCTGCCTCAACCTTAGTCGAACGTCAGTCCTGGCCAGCCGGTTCGTGAAAGACTTGGGCAAAGCTTCCCACAGCCAACCACACAGTAAAGTTGGAATAATTGTGGCCGTTAAAGAATAAAAAGAGTATTAACAAACCGCCATCCACATGATGCGCACGTGCACATGCACATAGACCCCTCCCCCACTTCGCTTTATAGTCCATCCATCCATCGGGACCATACTCTGTGCAGAGCGTTGGTGCTACCTAAGCAGTCTCCTTGGCTATTGGGCATAACCCTGGATGGGTCACCACTCCGACACAGTATACCAGCAAGCTGGCACTCATTTTGCCGACCTCGGAAGGATGACAGGCCAAGTTAACCCCACCTGGTATTAATTCAACAGCTGAGCGGGATTTGAACTCAGGACCCGAGGATCCCAAGCCCACCACCCTGACCATTAAGCCAACACCAGGCTTTATAGTACATATATAAAAAGTTGATTTCTTCATTTTGAGACATGTTAAGATAAAAAATTTCAGTGTGACTATTACACACTGTGTGCTGACAAACAGTAAATACTGTTATGATTGTGGGGGTAGATGGAAGAATATAATAGGGAATATAGCATTGTGTAGAGTTGCTTGGTCCGTGGACGAGTAGGAGGCATCTCGATGTGAGAAAGTAGGGAACCTGTGAGCTTAAGTGTTACGTGTCACCACACCAGTGGTGCCGTGGTGTTAATTAGCCTCGGGAGTAAGAATAAGTTCCCCAGTACGTGATTACCCTCTGTGATTTTGCCCTATGTTTATATATTTCAAGATCGGCAATAAAGGTGGGGAATGCGTCCCTGAAACCAAAACAAATGGGCAGAAAGCCCCTCCTTCAAAGGTTGAGCCAAGCAGGAGAGGAATGCGTCCATGAAACCAAAACAAACGGGCAGAAAGCCCCTCCTTCAAGGGTTGAGCCAAGCAGGAAAAGCCCCACCTTCCTGGGTTTGGTGCGAGCAGGTCACGCCCCAGAGGTGGAGGATATATAGGTGTGATAAAAAGAGAAAGGTTGGGCTTGCGCAGTGTGGGAGGCTTCCGACTACTGTATAGGATGATATATCGGCATGATCGAAGTCAAGGAAGAGAGGCTGCGCATTTTAAGAGGAAGAAGGAATTGGCTTGCACATTTTGGGAGAGCCGTGATCAGTCGGCTGGACATTTTGAGAGGCATCGGACTCAGTAGGCTTGTGCATTTTGTGGAGAGCCATGATCAGAGTGGAGGCACGAAGCGCATTGTTTGGAGAGGCGAGCGCGGAGGTTGAGTGTGCGTCGAGGAGGATGACACGGCCATTGAAGTTGTGTTGAGGCGATTTGGCTCGTGTGGTGAAGTAAGACGCTGGCCTTATGCTGTTGGTCGGGTCGATGAGGACGATCGGAGCACACGAAGCCGTTACACTGGGGCTTTGAGCCTTGATGTAGAATGCCGCTCGCGGATTGCCTGGCATGCGTCCGTCCCGCTACGAGAGAAGCTCCTCGATTCCAGTTCCACCAGGATCAGCTATGGGCCAAGATAAGTGCAGGACTGGTTAAAAAGGGAAGGTTTTTATTTTCATTTTGTGTCCCCTTTGTCTGTATTTGAGTCTGTGTGGGAGGCACCTCGACTGCAGGATTTATTCACTTTATTATTGTTGCCATTACCTTCTGAATCATTGTCCGTTGTAAATATTCATTTATTTTCATTAAATGTATTCCTTTTAAGACACTGTAGCCTTGTGCTGGTGCAGCACCCCTGTGCTGTGCTCCTCCCTGTGCTCCTGCTGGGTGAATTGTCTCTCCACCATTCCGCCCCGTAAACGCGCGCGCATTAATCTCTGAATCTCGGTTGTCGCCTTCAAGGGAGAAGCTTTACCGTCCATCCAGGTAGGGTTAAACGCCCTGGACACGACGATATCCAAGGCACACCCAGGACTGGAAGACTCAAAAAAGTTGTCTTATAACAAGGATGCGCAATACTGGAAGAAAATATCCTTAAGGATTCGAAATAAGTTTTTTTGTTCATGTCAAACGAACAGTTAACGCGGACTGACTGAGACAGGGGTGCAAGACCCTCATGAATGACCAAAATATGTTAAAGTTACTTAAGGTTCCCCAAGGTTCACCCAATAAAAGTCAAAACCGTTCATGCGTGTCAGGCAAATGGCAGGAAAACACTCCTTGTAATGAAAATGGTTGATAATAAAAGAACACAGGGATAAGGGTAGACAAAACGCGATAAATAAGATGGGACGAATCAAGTAGTCGATAGACACAAATAGGGATGATGAGACACGCAAACCTATGTACAAGACAACTAAGGCCCAACCCCCTAATGGCACCAAATACTGGACTCGTACAACAAAGGGGGAACAGAACAGGTGAGGACTTGTGACTGGCACAATCTGGTTGTGGCTCCACCATAATGGTGTGGTCATGCAGGCCAGCACAGCACAGATGAAGTGCGGCTCATGAAGTGGTGGAGAAGAGAAAATGGAGATGGAGACGGGATGAGAGGGACGTCTCCTCTTCTCGGGTCGACAGCTCAACTTGCATGCAAGTGCAGCTATGGCCATCTTAAACTCTAGGACTGCCTCATGCATAGCAGGTCCCTCTCAATGGATGTCCACTGGCATGGGAGGGGCCATCCTGTGGGCCATCCTGCACCATGGAGTGGCCACAATGAAAACTCTTCCATCCCTCTCCAGGGCTGTACAGCCAAATATGCCACCATGGCTTAATGCGCTGACCAAATAGTCTGCGATGGTGCACTTTTAAAGTGCATAGCACTTTGTGCCTTTTATGCTCGCAAGTAGTCTCCTAGCCTCGTCTGAAAAGAGGCTCGACACGAAACAATCTTACTCTATAAGGGATGCTCACTGCCTCCTCAATGCACATTTTACAACTTGACTTACTTCTGACAAGTATCCTGTTTTTGTGTTTGTTTATTTGTTTTTTTGTATACATTTGAGGCTCGTGGGAGAGCTTGTACACTCAACGGATCAGAACGCAACAGACAAAAACAGGACGGAAAACATGCATGGTCATGGTAGTCAAGATGGATACAGAGGATGCATGGGGTCGACAAGATGGATAGAGAAGGAAACACCAAGGAGGGAAAAGTGGAAGAAGGAGCGCTCTGGGTGGGGATAATGAGGGTAGAAAGGATCATTTATTCATGGTTTTAGATTGAGGACAATCTGAGATAGTGTTAACAGCTGGCTTGAAGACCTGGTTGGAAAGATGAGATTGAAGAGGATGTAGAAATTGATTCCATAGGTTGAGAAAAACAATAAAGTGAGGAACAAATGAGTGGAGGTGAGCAGTGATTTTGAATTTAGGAAGTTTCATCAGAAGGGGAGTTGATCGTGGACTGTGTGAGCCCTGCAGAAACCTGGGGACGGACAAAGCACGGAAAGAGCAGAGGGTACAAGACCAGAAAGGAGGCGGTAGAAGAGAAACCACCGACCTGTCTGTGATAGTTCAGTGATAGACCCATTGTCTCAGCTTCATCACAGGAGATACCAATAATCTTAAAGGTCTTGGTTTCCACAGTGTCAAGCTGAGCAAGATGTGAGGCAGGGGAGCCAGTCCAGAGGGGAAAGCAGTACTCCATCAAGCTGTGGATGAAAGCCTTGTCAGTTGATAGGAGTTCAGGTGTGCCAAGGAAGGACTTTGTGTGATGGAGGACGCCCAGTCAAGGCGAGCTTTGTCGGCCAACTTTGAAACATGGTTGACCCAAGAAAGGTCATGCTTTATAGTGAGACCCAAGAGTTTGAATGACTGGACTTTCTCAAGAGGATTGTTCAGAAAATAGATGGGAGGTTTGCCAGACGGTTCTTTCAGCCCAAAAAATAATAATATATATATAGTCTCTTAAGGCCCTGTCACACCTTGACGATTTAGCCAGCGTA
>CM068966.1:64081454-64106471 GCA_035128595.1 Eptatretus atami | reverse complement strand
GAGGATTTCCAGAGAGTCAGAGAGATCATTGATGAAAACCAGAAAAAGAAACAGGGCCAGAACGCTACCTTGAGGAACTCAGCCTGGACAGGAGAGGGGATGAAGAACTCCATTTAGGGCCACATGTTAACTGCGACAGGAGAGGAAGTCTGCGAGCCATGAGTGAGATGTCCTTGGATACCATAGGAAGAGAGTTTGGTGAGCAGGGCAGGGTGCCAGACCGTATCGAAGGCACACGATATGTCAAGGGAGATGGCGCTGATTTCATGTCTGGCATCGAGTACCTCCATCCATTGTTGGAGGAGAGCAGAAGCAGCATATCCAGGGTAGAGTGACTTGGTCTGAAACCAAATTGATGATCGGAATCAAGCAATTGGAGAAGAGGAAGGATTTACTGTCTGAAGCGATGATGGATTCCATAACCTTGCTGCTGATGATTGGGAGAAGGCTGATTGGTCTGTAGTTGCAGGGATCTGTTTTTGCACCTTTTTTATACAGAACAGTAATGTTTGCAAACATTAAGCAACAAGTATAACAAGCTTGTCATACTTGTCGCTAATAGTATAGGTGAGATGAATAAGAGTGTTGGTCATGGACTGGATAGTTGAAGGCTGATGAAAATAGCGATGGTTGAGGTGGCAGTCCATGTGAGTTGTCTTCCTGTATACCTCGTGAGAGGGCTAGCATCCGGAGACTTCGTAATGAGGATGTCAAGAAAAGTGATTGACTGTTGATGCTCGACTTCCATGGTGAATTTAATGTTGCAGTGTTGTTTGTTAAGGTGCTGAAAAAAATACTGCTAAGTTTGGGTGAGAAGAAACCAAGCTTGTCATTTAGCAATCTTTAATTCGCATTCATCATAATCTCAAAAAAACTTGTCACAACTCAAAGTAAACTATAAATGAGAAATTAATATGAAGTGTTGTTGTAGCTAATCCATCACATTTATCAAACAAATCTATTTGATGACTCATTGTCAAGTGTTCCCCATCATGAACATCAGGTGTACCTCTCTGGACATCCATACACCTAAAGGCCCACTTTTTGTGCTGCAGAATACAGATCTATCAGGATTAACCGTTGACTTAAAATAAAATAGCTAAAATTTCAGCAGAAGATCACCATAAAATTGTGTTTCTGCATAAAGAAGGAAAATTATTGAGAGAGCTATCTTGCATCACTCGATTTTCAAACACAATCAACAAGTACAGAGAAACATCTGGAATCGGCAAAGCCAGAAATGGAAGACCCAAAAGGCTGTCGAACAAGGATGAGTAACATTTGAAGATAATATCCTTAAGGAATAGAAATAAGACAAGCATTGAATTGACAACAGAACTGGCAGAAGGCTCGGGTGTCATTGTCCGTCCATCCATCCATTGGGACCATACTCTATGCAGAGCGTTGGTGATGCCGAAGCAGTCTCCTTGGCTATCGTGCACAATCCTGGATGGCACTCCGACACAGATTGTCCATCCAGCGGGATGAAATCAGGACTTAAGGTGCTACGGTAAGATATCTCCCTGAGGGGAACAAGACTAAAAGGCTAAAATATACACGAGAACACAGAAATTGTATGATGGAACAATTAGTCCTGTTGGATTTTGCATCAAGAAAGCAACAAATTTCGAGAGGCACTTTGTATTAAAAGTTATCAAAGCCTTTTAACCTAATTTGAACAGGCGGAATCCAAAAAGGCTTGTTTACAAGCTGAATTCTGGGTCTTTAACACTTTAATAGCCTGGTGTTGGCTTCGCGGTTAGGGTGGTGGCTTGGGATCCTAGGGTCCTGAGTTCGAGCCCTGTTGGCCACCGAGTTAACACCAGGAGGTTGACCAAGCCTGTCATCCTTCCGAGGTCGGCGAAATGAGCACCAGTACATTGGTAATAGGGGCACTGCATCAGCGGCAGAGCCGCGCCCCTAACCGATGATACAACCAGCAGCCGAAAAGGCAGCACACGATGGGAACACCTTAATTTCCAATTTAATATTTGTACGCTAAATTAAGTCAATGTTTTTAATAATTAAATTGCAAAGAAAAACACATGGTTTTTTGTTTTTTTTAATTAATTTTCATATTTTAAAGAAATATGTTTTTTTTTTAAGTTTAATTTCATAATTAACCATTTACATTTTGTTGAAGAATCGACATAATAACCATGCAATATCTCCTGTTCACAGTGTGCTATACAGAGTAAATTATATAATATGAATCCAGCAATTTGTTCAATTTACAATGCACATGATGACAAATACATATTTAGGCCAAGAGGATGATTAAGCTTTGAAAAATACGACAGTAAGTCCTTTAAATATCTGAAAGAAAAAAACTAGGAACCCTTTTATCAAATAATAGTATGAAATGCACTCAGCATGTACACACATTGTTGTAGCCATCCATACAATTACAGTATCGCACATTTTTATTGTAATTCATGTGCATTGCTGCAATCCAAATTGGGGGGGGGGGGGGAAGAAATGGCAACTTTTGAATTTTTTTGTCCACCACCAAAGGTGAACTTAGGTTATGTTTTCACCCCTTTTGCTCATGACAAAACGAGATGGATCAGTTGCTTAGGTGACAAGAACAAGCCAATTTGATTTTGATTCAGGTCTGGATCCAGATCTGGCCTATCAATGGGGATACAACACGTAAACTGTTCAGCCTGGCGGAGATATGCGCTCTACTGAGTGCCGTAGTTTTCAACTGAAATATATATGAACAGAGCAATATAAATAACATAAAACTTTCAACTGTTCATGAAGCCGCCTCGAGATTGAACCCTTTGCATGACCAACATATCAATCTTATAACTTACCACAATTCACCATAACCAGAATAACTGAGCACAAGACCGAACAAATTTGACTTGCCATTACTCCGAACCCATGCATGCGCCTTCATAATCATTATATCTACACAATGCTGTACATCGCAAACCAGATTTGTGGCACGTGCAATGAAGGGTGTGATGGTGTTTTCTGCATGAACATGACTATTTCTAAGCATGACAAAGGGACCTGTTTCACACTTTTCCATCCCATTTGTGTGGGTTGGAGAAGCTTTGGTTTAAGGCCCTGTCACACCTTGACGATTTAGCCAGGCCAGCATATGCCGATTTATGAAAAATTTGTCTAAAACGCTGGTACACGTCGAATACGTTATGGGTACGTTTTGTATACGTTAGAGCACACTGAAAAACACTGCCATACGTCGTAGTACGCTGGCTTTAAACGTTGTACTTTGGGTTTTCCTCAAATTTTTTCATGCTTGAAATTTTACGACGTATGCCGGCGTATGACTCACACGTTCCGCTACGCTGGCCATAAGTTGTAGGCACGTATGCATCGTTGCACGTCGAACACGTTACTTGTAAGTTACTCATAAGTCGAAACACGTCGAGGTAATGTTTAGCGTACCCGAAACTTATTTCTAACCTATGAGTAACGTTTTGTAAGCACGCTACACGAACGTTGTTCACACTTGCACACGTTACTTGAAAGTACTACTACACTATACTACCAACATCGACATCACAATTCTCTCGAACTACTACTATACTACAACATCGACACACTTAATCTCTCGAACTACTACTACTTACTACTAACATCGACATCACTAAATTCTCTCGAACTACTACTACGCTACTACTACTGCTAACTACTACTACTAACATCGACATCAATAAATTCTCTCAACTACTACTACTACTACTAATAACATCGACATCACTAATTCTCTCGAACTACTACTACTACTAACATCGACATACTATTATCTCGAACTACTACACTACTACAGTACTAACATGACATCACTAAATTCTCTCGACTACTACTACTACACTACTAATAACATCGACATCACTAAATTCTCTCGAACTACTACTACTACTACACTACTGCTACTGCTACTGCTACTGACATTGACATCTACTCAACATGGAGTCTGGAACACTGACGGGTTCCTCTTGTGAAGCCCATTTTATATACCAATTCCCTAAACGCTGCCAATACGCCATTATACGGTAGCTGTAAGTTAGAAACACGTTCAGTAAGTTCTTGTGTCTCCGGAAGACGTCAATCAAATTCGTCTACATACGCCAATGTGCGTTTGAATACGTTACAACATAGGTTCAAAGCACGCTACACATAGGTTCAAAGCACGCTTACTCGTAGGTTAAAAATTACGTTTCGGGTATGCTAAACATTACCTCGACGTGTTTCGACTTATGAGTAACTTACAAGTAACGTGTGGCCGACGTGTATAAACGATCGCGGAGCGTGCCGAGAACTTATGCAATATGCGGAACTTTGAGCCGATACGTCGAGTAGAGGTCGTAAAAAATTTCAGCATGCTTGAAATTTCACGACGTACTAACGTACGATGACACGAAATATGCCAGCGTACTTCATTGTTTTTCAGCGTGCTCCTAACGTATACACAACTTACCCATACTATTCGACGTGTCCAGCGTTTTAGACACATTTTTCATAGGTCGGCATACGCTGGCTAAATCGTCAAGGTGTGACTGCGATGTTAACACTTCCAATTTTCAGGCGGTTATGATTTAAATCGGCGTGCAGCAGGTTTTTAACAGAGAACGCCACGAGTTCGTCGGCGATACGTGCAGCGCGCTATGACTAAGTTAAACTATCGTTGGGCATAGGTTGTGAACGCCGACAACAGGCTAAGCATTCGTTGGTATAAGTTATCTTTAACACAACGAAACGTTCTGTGCCCGTTACTAATACGTTATGCATACGACCAACACGTTATGAATACGACCAAAACTTTAAAAAAAACCTCAAACTTCAGCGTACGCCATACGTGCATTTTTATACGTTGCCATTCCTGGCTAAAACGTCAAGGTGTGACAGGGCCCTTAGGTAGGTGAACACACTTTGACACAGCTGCTTGGAAGTGTACTCTTTTCAAGTGCAGTTGAAGAGCATCGCTTGTTGGGGGCAAAACTTCTGGCTTGCCAGTTTTTGAAAAGAGAATATGCCTTGCTGTATCAATGGAGTCTGCAGCACATTGTACATGGGACAAACAAACCTCTCTGCGAGCTCAGCTTTCTCTCTTGTGAACTCACGTTCCCCAAATGTGTTCAGTAGGTCATGATTTTCAAAAAAAAAAAAACCTCCTTTGCCATGCGCTTGGAGTAATTTGCAAAAAAAAGATGTGCTATCACACTCAATGAGTGCATGGAAAGATAAAAGTGCAGGTGTTGAGTTTGATGGTAGACTGTTAAACACTTCAGCAATGAGAATGTATTTTCTATTCTTTGACGTAACGTAAGAATGTTAGTCCTCATAAGTAACACATCAAGTATGGGTGTGCATATTCTCAAGTGGTGTTAGAGAATTGCTTTAAATCAACAGTATATTGACTGCTGTGAGGTGCAAATAAATTTTAATCTACCATGATACCCCCGGTGGTGCAAGGCTTATTGGTCCAACCGTTATCTGACAGCAAGATAATGATCCAAAACATCCAACTGGAATAATTAAAAGTTATTTGCCAAGGAAAGAGAATCTGCAGTCCTTCAACACATTAAATGGCCCAATCAAAGACCGGATCTAAATATCATTGAAGCTGTTTGGAGACTATATGGACAAAAAACATCGATATATATATATATATATATATATATATATATATATATATATATATATATATATATATATATATATATATATATATATATATATATATATATACATGAAAGAATTCCAGCAACTTGTATGATATTTTGCAGGTCTTGGACGAAGAGTGGAACACTATTCCACAAAAGTTTATTACAAAATTACTTGAAGGTGTCCCTGGAAGAATTTCAATGGTTTTGAAGGAAGAGTAGACATACTCGCTATGAGTTTACATCAAGATATTGTTACAGCCGTCGGGTCATCCCAGTGGCCTGGTACGAATCCCAGCGAACCACATCAAGGAGGCTGCAACGGCCGACCGATTCTGTTGCCCAGGGCCAGATCACGGGTCGGATATATTGAGCCCGGTACAAGAATTGAGTGGAACAACCGAGCCAGTCAATGCGTTATGCTGATCGGTACCATGCGCCCAATTCCAATTAACAGCTGAGCAGAGCAGGTGAGCGCACAGCATGGTCTTGTAGTGGCTAATCACCCGTAGTAGATTAGTCCTCTGATGTTGTTGTTGTTGTTGTTCGTCTTTCGGCTGCTCCCGTTAGGGGTCGCCACAGCGGATCATCCGTTATGATCCGCATACTGATTTGGCACAGGTTTTACGCCGGATGCCCTTCCTGACGCAACCCTGGTCGCCTCTTACGACACAGGGATATGGATTGGGTTTCGCCATGACTCCGGGCTGCCCTACACCCTCTTATAGCGCGGCCCAATGCAGAGCTCCCGTCCTCAAGCGATCCTCCAACCCAAGCCTCTGAGTAGCCGGATTACAGGCGCACGCCACTACGCCCGGTTGTTAGATTAGTCCTCTGATGGACATGCAAATTACATCAAATCCTGAACCAAAAATCAAATCGGCTAATTCTTGTCACATAACCAATCATTCACCTAGTTTTGTCATAACTGGTCCACAACCTTTTGAAATGTCGTTTTTGGCCACGTGTCTCAATGGTGACGAATCACTTACGAAAATTAAAAAAAATTCTCGTATCCGGATCCGGATTCCGATCCTCACAAAAATCGAATCAACTCGCCTTTGTCACACACCTAACCTGTGCACTAAGTTCCATCCGAATCAGTCCAGAACTTTTTGAGATATCGTGCTATATATCGGTTTTAGCCCAATCTCTCAATGGTGAAGAATCACTTTTAAAAATTCTAGTGTCCGGATCCGGATCCAGATCTTCATCAAAATCTAAATATTTTGGCCTCGTCACACACCCAACCTCTCCACCAAATTTTGGCCGAACCTACCCACAACTTTCTGAGATATCCACTTCACAGACAAACAGACAGATAGACAGGGGTGAACACGTAACCTCCGCCCAGCTTTGATGTCGTACATAATAAAACCCCTTAACCCTCTACTGTAACATTCCCATTAAATCAAAGAATGTCCAGTAGATCCTTAACTATCTATGTCCTTAGCGGGCCCAATCATACCACAAGGGATAAACAAGTCAGCGGCAGACAAGACAGAAAATACCCAGCGATGCCTGATGGGACACTGCTGGACCTAGATGAGGAGCAGACCCAGAAAAACGTCTTGCTGCAGGCAAGAGCGAATATCCATGCCGCACTCGGCACGAGAAGAGTGGGCATGGCGAGCTGGGTGGGGCATGGCAGAGAGTGTAGCAACTCGTACAGGACACAAGGTTACTCAGCCTCTCCACATATGTTTTTTTAGCCATGTTCGCTCCCACCTGCCACCATAACACACTTTGCCCCTCACCCCAGGGCCCCAGTTTGATGGGCCAGAGGACCCACCCTCCTCCCCAATGACCTGTCACACAGAATTGAAACATGGCTTTCCCAAAGTAGTCTAGGACCTGGCTTAGACATGTATGCACTTAATTTAGGGAGGATAACTCAACTGTTTTAGGCTAATATGACCCAAGGAACAACTTGGGATGTGTGCCAAAATCTCTATCCGGGAGAACAGCCCGAAAATGACCACGCCTTTTAAAATCTATGTACCCCATTGTCTATCACTCTATGCACCCTATTATCACTCATCAGCCTGCTTTTGATTTATTCATAGCACCAGTGCTACAAGATCCGGAGAGAGAGAGAGTGAGAGAACGACTTATCCATCCAGGACTGCTATCAATGAAGGAGAGAGTTCCACTCCTCTACAACTCCTACATGAATGGTGGATTTGTCATGAACACCACCAAGAAAAGTAGTGGAGTGCCCTTTGACCAGGCGCTAGAGCAGTGCTACAATCGGCCTGCCAAAGTGAGTGGGGGATAATTGGGGTCACCAGAAAGAAGGAAGCAGTAGCTCTGTGGGGAATTATCAAGCATAAAAAAGACCAGTACGTTGACCTCCTGAAGATGAAGGATGATGTCGAAGGAGAACTCTCATTCACACACGACTTCAACCCAAGTACTGCAACTAAGATAGTTGGATGGTGCAAGACATAGAGGAGTATCTCCTGAAGGTATCAGTCCTCTACAAGACCAGGTAGCACTGAAGAATGTTCTCACTGGAGAAATTGTGACCAATGTAAATGTAGACAAGTTGTTGTGCTGTATCAAGGAGGGCAGCACTGCTTGTGCTAATTTATCGATGATCGACTCAGAAATAGGTCGATATCGATACACTCAACTATTAGCAAAATCAAGTTTACGTCCCCTAATACCACCTTTGAAATTGGCTCCCAAAGCAGACATCAAGATGAGACAATCAAAGCTCTCATGTTTATTGAGTGGGAGTCACCGGGGGTTCACTGTTGAGGAGCTACTCAAGCATGAGATCACCAACTCTGCATTCTTCTTGGTTGACGAAGATGGTTACTTGAGGAAGAGTACCAAATCACAACTTGGGACTGAGCTGCTGAATGTTGTGCCCACTAATAGATAAAAAAGGGCCAGAAACCTCCCACAAACCCACGCCATCATTATCGACTTCATGGCTTGTGAAAAGGTCCCCTTAAAGAAGCTTGATCCACCCGTCAAGACATTCTATGACTTTGCTATTGCCTTGACATCTATGGTCACCAAGCTGGGCACAACTGTGATAGATCCATATCGTTTTTGATGCTTACAGAGAGGACAGCATCAAGAATGGAGAGAGGGGGAGAAGAAGAAGTCAAAAGAATGGTTGTCCTTGATGTGATATCACCAAACCAAAATGTTCCAGTGGTATTAGAGAACTTTTGTCATCTTCCATCAGCAAAACTGCTTTCCAGGCATTCTATGTTGAGTGGCTCACCACCAATTACCACGACAACCAAACCTCTATACCTCGGTATAATCACACAGGCATGGATGGTGGTCAGCTGGGTGTCTTCTCCATTCCCTCGGCTCAACTGCACACACGAGGAAGCTGATGACAGGATGATGTTCCATGTGCAGGACATTCTAAGTCACCGTCAGGACCTACATCCATGACGCTGTCTCAGGTGACACAGATGTTTTGTGTGCCTGTTATACCACACACATCACAGTCAATTGGAGAAGATTTGGCTTCCAAGAGCTTTGGCTCGTCCGCAACTCAGAGTGAAAAGATCAATATTACCACTCCACGAGATCTGCATAGCACTGGGAGACGAGCTCACAAAGTGTCTCCCAGCCTCCATGCGCTGACTGGGGTGCGATACAACCAGCAAGATATCAACTAAACTTGCAGCCCTGAATGCTGTCGCAAACCAGGAAATTCCTCTCTGATCCTGAATTTTGACTGTCCCCAGCTAGCAGAAAGTGCAATACAGATGGCAGAGACATTCTGGTCAAGTGTCTCAAACCATCAACAGACCCGGAGACATTGACGACTGCGTCTCACTGCATTTGATAGCAATGCCCTCAAGATGGATTTGGAGAGAACCACTTGCACCCAACTAATGCAAGGAAACATATCCATAGAGCTATTACCAACAGCAGCTGTGGGTCCAAGCCCCATTTAGAGATGCCACCCTGATTATGAATGCCGAGTCTTATGGGTTTGTAAGAAGGGGCAGTTTATTAGTCCCTGAGATTGTGATCTCCAAACCCAAAGGCCTGCCAAATCCTGCACATGTGCAAGTGTGCTCGCAAAAAATGGTGTGTTCCTGCAGGTAGCTGGGATCAAGTGTTGCAAGTACTGCAAATGCAAGGAGGTGATTGTTGTAAAAACCTATCACTGAATGAACACTGCTCATCATCCTCATACCTGGACTCTGTTGTGTTACTCTTCATGTTCCTGACCCTGGTTTACGTGACACATAACAGTATTAATGTGGTTTTAAAAAGTTGTATTGTTGGTGGTGGGCAATTTCCTGCTGATCTTTGAAACATTTAAGCTCTCTAGATACTGCTGCTACTAAAGTAATAAGTTTTGTTTTTTTATTTTTCATTTTAAGTTAACATTCCATTGATAATAGTATGTAAATGATTGAAAATACAATTCTTATATTAATCAAATGCTGCTTTCTTTCTTTTTAAAAAAAATCCCTGTATGTTCAAATTCCAAATTGTCAGTTCAAACTCGGTAGATGACACAAATCTTCTAACTTTGCCTCTAAGTCCGGAAAGTTTAAGTTAATAAAATATATGGCAATTCCAGTATGTATGGAAATAAAACGGTTTTTTAGCCATTTCTCATAAAAAATATAAAATTATAAATTTTACACTCTTCTATGACCCCCTAATAAATAAATAAATAAACATGGCCATTTCTGAACATTTTGAGCACCTCAGAAAATCTGTGCTCAACGGTTTAGAAGATCAGCTATGAAAGTAGCACTTTCGATGAAAAGGTGTGGTCATTTTAAAAAGGGCGTGTCCATTAAAAAAGGGCTGGTCATTTAAAAAGGTGTGGTCATTTTAAAAAGGGTGTGGTCATTTAAAAAAGGTGTGGTCATTTAAAAAAGGGTGAGGTCATTTTAAAAGGGTGTGGTCATTTTAAAAGGGCATGGTCATTTTAAAAAGGGTGTGGTCATTTTAAAAGGGTGTGGTCATTTTAAAAAGGGTGTGGTCATTTTAAAAAGGGTGTGGTCATTTGTGTTCATTTAAAAAGGGTGAGGTCATTTTAAAAAGGGTGTGGTCATTTTAAAAAAGGGCATGGTCATTTTAAAAAGGGTGTTCATTTTAAAAAGGGTGTGGATCATTTTAAAAGGGTGTTTGTCATTTAAAAAAGGTGTGGTCATTTAAAAAAAGGGTGTGGTCATTTTAAAAAGGGTGTGGTCATTTAAAAAGGTGAGGTCATTTTAAAAAGGGTGTGGTCATTTTAAACGTGTGTCATTTAAAAAGGTGTGGTCATTTTAAAAAGGTGTGGTCATTTAAAAAGGGTGAGGTCATTTTAAAAGGGTGTGGTCCATTTTAAAAAGGTGTGTCATTTAAAAAGGGTGAGGTCATTTAAAAAGGGTGTGGTCATTTTAAAAAGGGCGTGGTCATTTTAAAAGGTGTGGTCATTTAAAAAGGGTGTTGTCATTTAAAAAAGGGTGTGTCATTTAAAAAAGGGTGTGGTCATTTTAAAAAGGGTGTGGTCATTTAAAAAAGGGTGAGGTCATTTTAAAAAGGGTGTGGTCATTTTAAAAAGGGCATGGTCATTTTAAAAAGGGTGTGGTCATTTTTAAAAGGGTTGGTCATTTAAAAAGGGTGTGGTCATTTAAAAAGGGTGAGGTCATTTTAAAAGGGTGTGGTCATTTAAAAAAGGGTGTGGTCATTTTAAAAAGGGTGTGGTCATTTTAAAAGGGCATGGTCATTTTAAAAAGGGTGTGGTCTTTTTAAAAAGGGTGTGGTCATTTTAAAAAGGGTGAGGTCATTTTAAAAAGGGTGTGGTCATTTCAAAAGTGTGGTCATTTAAAAAGGTGAGGTCATTTTAAAAAGGGTGAGGTCATTTTAAAAAGGGTGTGTCATTTAAAAAGGGTGTGGTCATTTCGGGCTGTTCGTCCCGGATAGAGATTTTGGCACACATCCCAAGTTTTTCCTTGGGTCATATTAGCCTAAAACAGTTGAGTTATCCTCTCCTAAATTAAGTGCATACATGTCTAAGCCAGGTCCTCTAATAAAGGTAAGAACATTAAAAAGGGGGTGATTTATGGATGGTGATATTAGCACAACACACACCACACACACACTCACATTGGGAAGGTGGATGACATCTTTCGACACATGAAAGTGATGCATATCTTAAGGGGCTGTCACACCTTGACGATTTAGCGAACGTATGCCGTTTTTTTACAAAATTTCCGAATACGCTGGCACACGTCGAATACGTTATTGGTAAGTTTTTATACGTTAGGAATACCCTGAAAACACTGCCATAAGTCGTTGTACGCTGGCTTTAATCGTTGACTTTTGTGCTTGTTCTCTCTTTTTCGAATGCTTAAAATTTTTACGACGTACTCGGCGTTTGGCTCACACGTTCCGCTACGCCGGCCATAAGGTTTAGGCACGTTATGCGATCGTTGACACACGTTAATTGTATGTTACTCATAAGTCGAAACACGTAGAGGTAACATTCGCGTACCCGAAACTTATTCTAACCTATGAGTAACGTTTTGTAAGCACGCTACACGAACGTTGTTCACACTTCGCAACACGCTACTTGAAATTCTCATACGTCGAAACACATCAAAGTAATGTTTAGGGTACCCGTGACTTATTTTAATAACCTATGAATAACGTGCTTGGGAATTATTACGCTATGCATACGCTAGACTATCGTTGGGCCATAGGTTGTGGACGCCTAAAACACGATAAACAATCGTTGGTATAACTTATGTATAAGTTCTCGAAGCGTTCTGTGTTCATTACTAGTACATTATGCATATGTCAAAGTCGTTTTTTAATACTTTAAAAAGTAAAACAAGAAATATTTCATCGTGGAATGAGGAAAAAAATTAGCCGAAAAGAACATCGAACAATGGTGCAAAGTAGTCTCCTATTCGTGGACGATAAGAGATCCATCATCACCCACACCTCCCCATCACGCTCACATATACTACTGACATGGACCTACTACTACTACCAATACTACTACTACTACTACAATACTCTATACTACTACTAACTAGACATACTACTACTACTACTACTACAGTAGTCTCCGGATATTAAATCCACCTCGGCGGAGCGTTTCCTGGATTTAATATCCGGCGGATTTATTATCCGGTGACCCCAACTTCGGACCTGAAATTACTGTATCGTGCAATCCCTTTTGTCCAGCAGTAGCAAAAACAGTTTGATTTATATAAAAAAGAGGTTTATTGATTAAAAAAACAGAGAGAACAACAGAATGCAAAATTAGGCTACACCATCTTCCTTTCGCAGCCAGTTGCTAACGTCCTTTGTTTGAAGAGGAAATGTCCTTCGAACGGAATCCTTGAGCTCTCTGAGTCAGAAACTGGGATATCATGTTGTCGTCTTGCCCGTTCTAGGACTTCAATAGCTTTCCTGACATCACCTCCACTGACGACAGGCTCCTTCCTCATTGTCATCGTCATCTTCGTCGTGGTCTTCTGGTTCATCTTGTTGCTGGTCTGTCACCTGTATGAACTCGACAAGGTTTTGCGAGAGTTCCCCTCGGTTGTTTTCATTGGCGACCTCGAGTATTCGTCAATGTCGACCAGTGGTTGAATTCCTCATCAGAAAGACCTGGCGGAGTGGGGGAGTGGGACTTCGACGTGTTCTGCGTCACCTGCGCGGCTTTCTTGCCATAAAAGGCTGCCTTCTTCCAACAGTTCACGATGGTTTCCTGTTTCACCTTCTGCCACGCTGAAGCCAGCATTTCCATCGCTTCAAAGATGGAAATTTTCTGACGAGGTTGTTCGCTGTCAAAGTCTCGTCTTCAGGGGCATCGTCAATTTCATCGATCAGCTTCTGGCGTAACAAGCGAGGTTTGATCTACGACCAGTTTCCGCTAACCGGTTCCGACTGATGCTAAAAAATCGCGTGATCCTTCCGGAAAAACACAGGCACGCGCCGATGAAGTGGCTTTATTAACCGGCGGATGGATTTATTACACGGCGGAAATCTATATGTGAATTCCGTACCCTGGCTTCCGGATTTAATATACGGCTGGATTTATTATCCGTGGATTTAATATCCGGAGACTACTTACTACTACTGACATAGACATACTACTACTGACATGGACCTACTACTACTACCAATACTACTACTACTACAACTACTACTACTACTACTACTGACATAGACATATCTACTACTACTACTGACATAGACATACCACTACTACTACTGATGTAGACATTCTACTACTACCAATGCTACTACTACAACTACTACTACTATTACTACTGTCACGCACACCAACTACTGCTAATAGTATTACTACTACTGATACTACTGGCATTGACATCTACTCAACATGGAGTCTGGATCAATGATGGGTTCCTCTTGTGAAGCCCATTTGTATGTACCAATTCCCCTAAACGCTGCCAATACGTCAGTACACGGTAGATGTAAGTTAGAAACACTTTCAGGTGTGGTTGTCCGGAAGACGTCAATTTAATTCGTCTACATACGACAATGTGCGTTATACATACGTTCAAATAGGTTCATAGCATGTTATTCAATGGTTAGATGCACGTTTTACTTAGGTTCAAAACATGCTACACATAGGTTAAACGCACGTTACTCTTACGTTCATAGCACGGTAGCCATTGTTCAAGGCCAGTTATACATAGTTTCAATGCACGTTACTCATACTTTCCAAGCACGTTAAACATAGGCTAAGCTGACGTACTCATTGTTCAAAGCACGTTACTCAACGGTTATAAATTGGGTTTCAAGTATGGTTGCCATTAACTTGACGTGCTTCGACTTATGAGTAACCCACAAGTAACGTGTGTTCGCCGTGTTAAACGATCGCGGAACGTGCAAGAACAGATGCCAACGCATGCGAAACGTGTGAGCCTTACGTCGAGTACGTCTTAAAATTTCAGCATGCTTGAAATTTCACGACGTATCGAACGACTAGGTAATATGCCAGCGTACTTCAATGATTTCGAGCATAATCTTAACGTATACTCAACTTTCCTATAGCGTATTTGACGTGTGCCTAGCGTTGTAAACCATTTTTCATAGAATGGCATACGCTGGCAAAATCGTCAAGGTGTGACTGCAATGTTGACATTCAAAATCTCGGGCAGTTTTGATTTCAATCGGCGTCCGGCAAGTTCTTAACAGGCTACGCCACGAGTTTGCCGGCGATACGTATAGCGCGGCAAAGGGAGTTGAACTATCGCTTGTCTAGGTTTTGAACGCCGATCACAAGGTAAGCATTCTGTTGGTAAAAGTTATGTATAACACAACGAAACGTTCTGTGCCCGTTACTAATATGTTATGCAAACGACCAACACGTTTTAAATACGCCAAAAACTCAAAAAAAACCATCAAAATTTCAGCGTAGCTCAACGTTTTAGATCAATTTTTATACGTTGCCATTGCGGCTTAAACGTCAAGGTGTGACAGGGCCCTAATATCACAATGGAATTAACTCATGCTTGCTCTATTACATTCACGATGGGAGAAAAAACTAAACTATCCCATACAAAGGAAGCCCCTGGAAGTCATTTCCACAACAATATAGTGTCTATAAATTTGGATGTTTGAATAAGATTTTCTTTTTCATAAAGATGTATTTGTGTTGAACACAGTTTTCGTTTCCTTATGCAGCAGAGTGGAAAAATGCAAAATGTCCAAGACTTTTTCACAGCAGTTGACACGCGCCCACATCTTTAATTGGTCAAAATAACCCCCTATCCCACACCACCGCCCCCACCCCACCTTGATAATCGCCCATGCATTTTGATTGGGGGAAATAGGGTCCAAATTTTTTTTACAAAATATCATGCGTTACATAAAACCAAATTCATTATTGGTCTCAAATCCCAAGGTTTTGCATCCGAGTCAAAATCTAAATGTTTATTTCCCTGTGTGGGCCTCGTAAAATGGAGACTCGGTCAAATGCAAGCCGCAGCATTGAACTTTACTCAAGCAAAAATTGCACCGAGCCTGCTAAAACTCTCTGCCATCACCATACAGATAGCTCGAATAAGCAGTAAGTGGCAAGGATGATTCAAACACAGCAGTTTGGAAATACCACCATGAAGCACAGGTACAAACTTCAGGAGTGGATCCATTATTCCAGCACATGTACACACGTACATGCTCAGGGGTGGAGTGGGGGGAGGGATGGGAGGTTCAATCGGGTACGTAGAGCTCGACAACCGGGTGAGGCCGTTCAAAGTGCTCACACTTGATTACAGTAATTGTGTAGTAAAAGTGACAAAACACACCCTGAATAACACCATCATTGTACTGGCTATGACTAGAAATGATTGCATCGAAGTCCTTGCACGACTGAGGCAACACAATATAAAATGGCCATCAGGTGACAATCATCTGGACAAAGTCAGATGTTTTTGTTTGAAAGTCGAAACCAAACATCCAAGTGTTGGAAGTGTGAGCAATATTATAAAGCTAACGACAACATGCATGTAAGAGAGGAAGCCCACAAAAATTCGTGAATAAAGCTCCATATTGGTGGAGAAGTGCTCAAAACGCCTCTCCGATTACGTGCTATCAATCAAGAAGGTTTGGAAAGAGAGAATATCGCAACATGAACACTTACCGGTTAAAGTCGTTTAGAGAAGATACATTATCCTACATTCAGAGAATACAGAAAACGTTGCCCTTCAAGTCGGAGCCATTCCAAATACCAGCAAGAAAGAGCAATCGGAGATTGCAGACCCTCACGAGGACCTGTTTTGTTTGGAAAAGATAACGTGTAATACTGCCTATCACCAGGTGGCGCTTGTAGCCAATGTTAGCACATTACATGTGGACAGAGACAGACAGACAAATGGACACAAATGCAATACCCTCTCCTCTGACAACGGTAATCAATCCCAGGACCAGTCATGTGATTTGTTTGGAAGTTGATTTGATGACGTCATGAGATGGTGATGGAAAGCAATCTTGAAGGAATTGAGCAATAAATACGAAAAGAAACAAATTGGATCGGGTTCCCCAGTTGAGAAAATGGAGACAAAGGTGTGAAGTTGATCTGAATGATTCAACGTGAAGAAAGAAGCAAAGAATTGGGTACAGGATGAACACATGTAACAGTTTGTGGTGAAAAATGGGGTGGAGGGGGGGGGGGGATTTCAGGTTTCTGAGCAGCAAAGATGTTTGGGATGGCAGGACAGCCTAGAGTTATGCACACTCACCTCTGAGCTGCCTAGCCTGGGTTTGAATTTCTGTCCAGCTATAAACTGTCATCCTGGTGTTTCTCAGGTAGGCCAATGAAACAATGTGTGCACAATCCTTCCGATGGACTGGGGTGTCCCACCTGCTAGCAGGAGTTGATGAACGTTAAAGATCCCACGATGTCCTTCATGTGAAAAGTAAATTAATTATCAGCGGCTCTCCAATCAAAATACAAATTCCTATCACCTTCAGTCAAACATTAGGCCTGGACAATGAGTTCGTGAAAGACTTCCGCCTGAACGTTTCCCGGCCAACCCAACAAGAAGGTGGGAAAATTTGTGGCTGCTAAAGGAGGAGTGGTATCTGTAGTGAGGAGTAAGATGTTCATCTTGAGGAACAGAAATTGTCAGTGATATTATTACATCACTGGATTATTTTGATCAAATTCTTCACTAGTTCTTCCTGAGCTCACTAAATTTGATGAAATTCTCATAAGATTTCCAAAAATGGTCTCGTAAGAAATCACGAGGTTTCTGTTGGAGAAAATGCATCTCATTCAGAGTACGAATCATTCGTCGGGCATGATAAACAGACGTGCAATCAGCATCACTTGATAACCTAAATTAAAGTTAACCTACCAGAGCATCATTTGTAATCCACCACCAACATCCTGCCGAAGACGATCTACGGGCATGATCTTTAAATCGTTTAGCTTCGGTCATCACAAGGTTTTCAGCATTTAACTCAACTGTACAGAATATAAATTGTTAATTGATCCAACATATGGCACTAACACATCATGTCAGTCGTGCACATTGTGTATAGATAACACCGGCAAATTACAAATATCCAATTGTATGACATCTGGTTGCAGATCTAGTAACAAATGAGTGAAAATCCAGTGAATTGTTTTTCTTGTCAACTTCGACTTTATACCGAGAAAGGGCATTGTGCTCTGATCTAAGGGAGGGCTGCTGACCTCATGTGCGCTCTGCATGGCACAACCAAGAAAGATGAAGGTATTGGAAATTATTTGAGAAAAAAATATGCTCATTTCAAATCCCAGGATCAGTAGGGTGGTTTGGTTTGACAAGACCAAAAGCCGTGCTATGTATGGTGTGTAGCAATACTCTGAACCACAACACTGTTCCACAGCGTGATACGCAATATTTGAGTGTGGACCTGAGACATTGTTGTACGATCATTTGTGCGATGGAAAGTTGAAATAATCCTGACA
This sequence comes from Eptatretus atami, assembly GCA_035128595.1. Lineage (NCBI taxonomy): Eukaryota > Metazoa > Chordata > Myxini > Myxiniformes > Myxinidae > Eptatretus > Eptatretus atami. The sequence goes on along the minus strand of CM068966.1, from coordinate 64,088,405 downwards.
CTTTTGATAATGATGAGCAGCTATAGTACAGACCCATTATAATGTACATCCCATCTAACAAATAACACTTTTAAGGAACAATCCCGTTTTGACAAAGACTTTTCAACTTGACTTTCACGAACAGCAAAAATGTTTAAAAAAAAAATAATGTATACGTAAATTAAAGAACAATATCAAAATTTCATTCATCCAGGACAAATAAATTGATTGAATCTCTCCCTCTATTGTGATCACACTTGCCTTTCGGCTGTCTAGTCTAGGTTTGATTCCTGACCAACTAAATATAAACTCTTTGATTGGAGCTTCACAAGCATCACAAAGTGCGATGTTTCTCGGATGGACATCAAGTTGAGCATCCTGTCTAGCTGATAGGCATTAAAGATACCATGGTGTTCCCCTGAGCAAATTACCATCAGGCCTGACCAACTGGATCATGAAAGACTTGGGCCAAAAACTTTCCCCGATGACCCCGCAAGACAGTGGGAAGTATAACAGTGCTCTGTTGAGTACATATCTCCACCAGCCTGAACAGTTCATGTTTTGTATCCCACTAATGGGCTGGATCTGGATCCAGACCTGAACCAAAATCGAATCGGCTTGTTCTCGTCACATAACCAATCATCCACCTAGTTTTGTCATAACTTGTCCACCACTTTTTGAAATATCGTTTTTGGCCACATCTCTCAAAGGTGAAGAATCACATAGAAAATTAAAAAATATATATTATATCTGGATCCAGATTCGGATCTTCACCAAAATCGAATTGATTAGTCCTTCTCACACACCTAACGTGTCCACAAAGTTTCATCCAAATCCGTTCACAACTTTTTGACACATCATGTTATGTATCAGTTTTAACCCAATCACTAAGTGGTGAAGAATCACATAAAAAAAATTCTCAAATCCCGATCTGGATCTTCACCAATAGCTAATCATTTCTTCCTTGTCACACATTCAACCACACCACCAAATTTTGTCTGAATCCGTCCACACCTTGAGATATCCTGTTCACATACAAAGACAAATGAACACACAGACAGGGGTGAAAACATAACCTCCACCTATCTTCAGTGGCGGAGGTCATAACTGACTATTGTAGTAGTAGTATTAGTTGTTGTTGTTTCTATTACGGCCAAACAGGAACTGCAAGTTGAAGTATACGTGGCATCAGCAGGTGAAATATTCCTTTCCTTTGGCAATATGTCACGGTAACACACCCATTTGGGCATGCCACATTTATGGACATAGTGGGCTGGCGGGATGGAGTCACAGTATGATGACATTTAATTAAAAAAAACCACCACGATTGCAAAATGGTGCAGAGGTCACTTACTCGTCTGAGTTGTCTAGTCTCGGATTTATTACTGACCCAACGACAAACTCAAATTGGTGATGAACAGGCATCATTGAGTGTGCCTTCTTTAGATGGATGTCAAACTTGGTGTCTCGTATAGTAAAGATTTTATAATGAATGATAAAGATCCCACAGTGTCTTCACAAGAGCAGGCCATTCCTAACCTTACCTGTGAATTTCAACATTGGTGAGGTCACCAGTGTCATATGCAGGCATCGCTACCAAGACCCACTTTACCCACATGTGCAGCACTGTGCTTTGAGGACCGAGATGGAGCACTTCCTTCCCGAGGGAGAAAGGTCACGGCTAAAGCAAGAGCAAAGACTTCTCTAAAGTCCATAACTAGAGTTCATAGAACCCGTTACCCCATGCAGTGTTCAAATATATACTTCAATTTAAATATCGCAAAAAAAAATTCTGGAAGTTTGGCACTATTGAAGCAGTCTTATACACCACCCCCATTTAACATGTCCAAGTACCGCTGAACGGAAGGATTTTGGAAGTACAAAGAAGGTGATTTGTGTTTAAGTACATAATTCAATTGAGATAAAATAAAGATTGTAAAAGTCAAAAAATAAATGAATTCCTGAATTTACCAACATTGGTGCAGCATCTTTTACACCACCTTTTATAACACGTTACATTCGTTCTTCGTGCCTGTTGTTTGTGTCCTTTATGACGTCCTTACAAACAGTAAGTTTCCTGTTTGGAATGATTTTCAATTTTGTTTGACTGCCAGACTGTCAGACAATAAAAAATGTCTCACTCCTCACGATGTGTGATCGGGATTCTTCTTTCATGTTGCTACACCTTTCCCAGCCACTGCAAAACACAGGCTCTGGCACAGGAGTTAACAGCCTTCAGGTCGTCTGGTCGACAAGGCTCTGGTAAGAGAGGGCAATTCAGGAGATGCTCCATTGTTTGAGGAGCCTCTCCACAGTCACAATCGATGGAACCATTTTGATTACATCCCCACTTCTGCATTCGGACGCTGCAGCGTCCAACTCCAGTCCTGAGGCAGTTGAGACACAGCCAGGTTGGCCACGTCTCCCTTTGGCAGGGACTCATCAGGGTCGAGTAACATCTTGTGAGGTCTTGATCGCAGATGTGTTGACCAGGTGTCTGTCCTGCTACTGTGAGGGTTACCATCCAGGGGCTGAACAGCATGAAAGAAACTATTCCTGGATTTCGATCTCTTGGGAACTGTTGAACTCACGTTGAAAGAGTCGGTGGTGAGAGTCACGTTCCTGCTGGGGTCTTTTTATTTGTGAGGAGACTGCTCTTCTTCCTTCCTTCCTTCTATACAAGTGCTGCTTCATCAGGATGAAGATTACCGCAGTTCTCATCGAAGGTGAAGCAATACCACATAGTGATCGGGATGAATTCAGAGACAGTACGATAAAACTGCAGGTTTGTTTTCCGACGCGTGTTCAAAATATAACATTCAGTTTAAATAAGCTGTTCCTCAATCATAAACTGATGTTTGTAGCCAGACAGACGGACGGTCAGACGGACATGAAACAATTACTTAACCCTGCTTTTCGCTTTGCGTGCACGGAGGAACAGCAGTTACAATCAACCAACAAGACGACATAATGTTTCTGTTCGTTACAACAAGACTACGCCATATCCGATGCTCATTACATGAAATCATGTGGTTTAAATGCATTACAATAAAACCTAAACCTGCCATTCCTCTTTTCCATACTCTCACATGACTTCAGCAACCGAATCAAAGGCTCCTGATATTGCTCATGAAGTTTTGTTAATACTCTCTCGATGCATACCAAAAAAAACAAACAAAAAATTTGGAATAATCAGAACCCCCCAAAGTGATACCTGCTTGTAGTTGTAGCCATCATGGTTCACCTTCTGCCCTGATGTTATGATGACACATAAGGTGCACCTTTGTTCATTAATAAGCCCCTCCCACATGAGATGACTCAAACAATTTGAGGGCTCCTCCTCGAGCATGCTCTGCCGAATACTGGAAAAAAAAACCTCAAAGATGTATCATGGAACTGCGGTGGAACCATCCCAGCATGGAAAGCACGAAGGGAAAAGCGGTCGAGTAGAAATTGGGACTTTGGTTACAAATTGCCTAAATTGAAGCTGCAAGATGCACAACAGAACACTTTCCGAACAAAAACAGCAAAAGCGTATAAAAGCGGAAGGAAAAATAAAAACAAACTGAGAGTTAGTTCGGAAAAAGCAAGAGGTAAACCATATTTAACTAGAAGGGCACACGGTAGAGCGCGTACCTCCGCCACGTAATGCTTGGTCCACGGGAACATATCGGGCCCAATACATTTTTGAAACATCATGCTATACAGCACTATATCGTTTTGACCTCCGCCACGTAATGCCTGATCCACGAGAACATATCAGGCCCAATACATTTTTGAAACATCATGCTATACAGCACTATATCGTTTTGGCCTTAGCTCTCGATGGTTAAGAATCAATTTAAAAATCAAATAATTCTCGTATCCAGATCCGGGTTCGGATCTTCACCAAAATCGAATCAATTCGTCCTTGTCACACACCCAACGTGTCCACCAAGTTTCGTCCGAATCCGTGAACAACTTTGAGATATCGTGCTACATATCATTTTTGGCCCGTTCTCTCAATGGTGAAGAATCAGTTCAAAAAAATCTTGTGGTTGGATCCGGATGTTCACCGAAATCTACTCAGTTGGTCCTTGTCACACACTGAACCTGCCCAAAAAAATTTCATCCGGATCCTTCTACAACTTTTTGAGATATCCTGCACAGAAACAAAGACAGAAAGGGGTGAAGACATAACCTCCTTCCACCTTCGGTTGCGGAGGTAACTAGAAATCCAGGCAGGAAGACCCACGAGGTTCTAATAAGAACTCTTCTTTGGTATATAACTCTTACAATCATCATACTAAACTCCTGTGATTGGAAGAGTTCACTTTACCAAGCAAAGCGAATCAAGTTGGGGTGTTTGGCGTTCCCATGATGACACGTAGCTCGTGAGTTTGGGACCTCAGGTTCAAATCCAATACAAAGTGTTCATTTTTCCATCATCGATGACATCCTCAAAATGAAAAATGCATTGGAAAAAAAACCCCCAAAAACATTATTAATAAATTCAAGAGACACAAAGATGACTTGGATAGACAAACGCAGACCTGTCATCCTGCGTCCAGGATTGTTCCCCGAGGAGCAGATCCCTGAAGCGATAGCGAGGAGGCAGAGGGGGGACCCCGCTTTCCATTTCTCCCATCCTGCTCACCGGTGCACTCAGCTCAGGTACTGCCCTGGAGGCTTCGGTGCCGTGACACCGCTCCCGGGGCAGGTCGATTCGAGAGCCACGTGAGGATCTGTCAAGGAGAGAAAGGTGTAAGCAATGAGTGGGACGGTGAGCTGCAACAGATTTAGAAACACACACACATACACACACACACACACACACACAAACACACACACACACACACACACACACACACACACAAACAAACCACACACACAAACACACACACACACACACACACGCAAACACACGCACACACGCACACACAAAACACACAAAACACACAAACACACAAACAAACACACAAACACACACACAAACACACACACACGGCAAGATAGAGAAGGCAGGATGCATGGGTGAGGGTTAGTATTCCCTGCCTTCCACATTGTGATTCAAGCATGGGACTATGTGGTGCTGCTATATTGTAGGGTCGGGAATGGGAGGGAGGCATTGATGGGGGCTGCAGGGTTGGGGTGGGGCGGTGCAATTGGGGAGGGGGAAAGAGGGGAGAGAGGGGAGAGAGGGGAGAGTGGGAAAGTGGGAAAGTGGGAAAGTGTGCATCGACATTATATATATATATATATACATAACAACGTGGTCCAGTGGTCCAGTGGTCCAGTGGTCCACCACCATGAACAACGTGTGAACGCAGTTATCGATATAAACCGACCCGCACGTGACCATTCCGCCGAGTCAGCACGAAGGATGGGAATGTAATAAATCGGGACACGGATTGGTCCATCGTACGTGCTCAGCACAAAGAGAGAGAATGCACGCCATGAGCACCGAGCACGGAGCACGTACAGCACGGTGTAAACTCCAAGGCGTGCTGAGGGAGAAGAACACGTTCTAAGACGAACACAACACAGTCACGGCGAAACGGCGTCGCAGGCACGGCAATGGGCGGAGCTTGAAACGCGGGAGGCGTGGCTTGATGCACGCTCGCCCGGCAATCAGGGGGGGCAGGGAATCCCGCACGAGGCAGAGATGCCGTGTGTGTGTGTGTGTGTGTGAAAAAAGAGAAGAAAGAGTAAATTCTCCCGTCCAGGTGATTCCACAATTACCCGCCTTCGGAGATCTGCTGTTTATGAATGGATGACGAAGGTAGTCGGACACGGAGGTGCCTGGAGGAGTTCATCGTTCCACGACGCGGCGGCGCTACGAACGATCATAAAAATTGGAGGACACGAACGAGCCCGATGGGAAACGGAGGAGAGCTCGGGACGCACCTGCTCGGGTCGCACCTGCTCGGGTCGCACCTGCTCGGGTGCACCTGCTCGGGTCGCACCTGCTCGGGTCGCACCTGCTCGGGTCGCCCCACGATTGAGTGCCCGCGGTCTCGGTCCCGCTGAATGACTGGTTCGCGATGCCCACGTGCGGCGCGTGACAGGAGCGCGCGGGAGTCCCGCTCGCCCTGCGGACGCGGGACGCGGCTCCGACGCGGGGAGAGGCGCCGGCGCGGAACGTGGCGAAGGGCAGCATCGTTCGGGCGGGAAGGGTCCGGGTGGTCCGTCGGCGATGCGGCACTCACGGGCGATCCGACTGCCGTGCCATCGCAAGCGAGAGTGTGCGACGGAACCGACGACGCCGGGTTGGTTATACGTGTGCACGGGATTAGGGATAGGGAGGGTATTCGAGGGGCTTCCCCACCGCGACGAGCTCCGTGGGTAAAGGGGGGTCGACGCATCACCCACCCTGGATTCTCGCCCTCCGGCTCAAGCACTTGGTGCTCCATCAAATGGACCCTTGTACCAAGTTTGTGAAATCGAAGTAAAGCGCAATCACCGCGATCTTCACTCCGCTAACTTCCATTTGCACCTCCCTTCCCGACACCTCCAAACCGTTAATCCATTCATCCCGAGATTCGCCTTTCAATCTTCCCTGATTCGTGGCCATTGTGTGATCGTGTTCGTGTCATTTCCCGGCACGGCTCGCAGCACGGCTCGCAGCACGGCTCGTGTCCATCCAAAACATGCACCCACAATTCCATCGAACTCATTTTGGGGAATTATTCAACGAGACAAAGGGAATAACTTCGCGCGCTTTTCCGTTAAACCATAAACACACATAAACACACACACAACACACACACACACACACACACACACACACACACACACACACACACACACACACACACACACACACACACACACACACACACAGACACACACACACACACACACACACACACACACACACAGCACACACACACACACACACACACCTGTGGCTTGGGATTTCCACTGGACGTGGAACCGAGCCGCGAACCGAGCCGTGCCGCGAACCGAGCCGTGCTGCGAGCCGTGCAGTGG
>CM068966.1:64062113-64078550 GCA_035128595.1 Eptatretus atami | reverse complement strand
TGCCGTCCAAAGTCGAAAGTGCAGATTTTTAAAGAAAAGTGAGGTTCGGGGACGTTTCACTTTCTGGGCCGTTGGACATACTTTTCAACTTCCTCGTGACTACTTTATGACGTCATTTTGATCTGATTTCACGTTGCATTCTCGTTCAGAGCGTAGTTGTTGCTGCCGAAGCAGTTTCTTGGCATGATGAAGCCTGAAGGGTTTTAAAATAGGTTGTTTGCCATTGCCTTCCCTGCGATGTTTGTCCGTTCTCTTATCCTTTTAAATGCTGAACGTTAAAGGAAGCAACACATACCATTTTTAGCTCACCTGAACTTTAGTAAGGTGAGGTTATGCGATCGAGCAGTGACCGGAGGTGAGTGAGTGAGTGTCAGTGAATCAGTCTGTGAACACTTTACAGTCATTAACAGCTTGAACCAAACACACGATTTTGATGAAACTTGGCCACAAGCTTCATATCTGGTGCCTAACGAAGGTGTATTGACCGCATCACAATCTGCGCTCATTGGGGGGGGGGGGTCTACCCCCTCCCACCTCCCCCAAAATAGGACAGGTATTTGCTCTCTACTCCGAAACTACACACACGATTTAATGAAACGTCACCACAACCATCACCCGTGATGTACCAAAGTTGTCTGTATAAAAATCTGCGCTCATTAAGGGGGGGTCTACGGGGGTGGAGGGTGGGTTGACCTCCCAGACTCAGAGCAGATGCTCCAAGTCGAAAGCATGACCATTCCGATGACGTCATTACTTTACATGAAATTCCCTTCTTCTGCACAATTATCCGTTTTTGACGTCATAAGTAGGATCGCGTCACAGTGTTTATTGAAGCACCGGACAATGTTGTGGATTCCTGAAGCATAGTTCAGGTTTTGTTTTAAAAAGTGTTTTTTTTACATTTACAAATAATTTGTCAAATGAGAAATCGCTGATAATATTTCATGTGATAATTCAAACAATTCCTTCAACTAAAAATTAGCTTGACGTCATATTTATTATATTTACCATCAGACGAGGGAGGAGAGGGGGAGGGAAGGAGTCACGTCGGTACGATTCCCGATCGTTTCATTCACATTTTATTTGTAATCCTCCCCCGACTGTCACCCAATATATTTATTTATTTACTTATTCGGGTGCAGCCTATGGATGCATAATTTTTGGGGCGCACAGCCGTGTCGCTGATGCAGTGCCCCTGTTACGAGTAACCTAGCACTCATTTTGCCAACCTCAGAAGGATAACAGGCTGAGTCAACCCACCTGATGTTAATTCAATGTCAACCCACCTCAAGACTCTCGAAGATCTTAGGCCAGCCACCTTAACCGTCAAGGCAATACCTGCAAGCTTATTTCCATCCAATGTTTGAAGTTTTTCAACCTGCGTCAAATTCCGTCATATTTGCAGTACGTAATAAGTAGATGCTCCCTTATCTCAACATCTCTCCGCACGTGATGATCTATCACTCTGCTATGATTTTTCATGACAAATCGAGCATGATCATCGAAGGTTACGATGAACCTTGATGGCTTGGTGATGTGTACCAGAATTTAAAGGTGGAATGTCATCCTACACGTGACGTCATTTTAATAGAGGAAAGTTTAAAACTCTCCAAAAGTCGTTATTTATTGAGCTTTTATTTATTTTCTCTTCTTTTTTTTAAACTTTTCTTATCTTTTCCGTCTTTTTTAAAAACGCTTTGACATGTTTCTAAATAAAAAGCGCTTTTAAAGGACTTGATCGATTGATTAGAGCATGACGAGTACGATGAAAAAACATAACTGGAGCATGACGTCATTAATTAATCTTCAGAATTAAAGAACGCAAAGTGTACTAAAGTATATGTTTGCAAACGATATAATTTATTTTGGATGAACTTACCATTTTCAAATAGATTCCGAGGGTTGGAATATCACATCGCCGATACCTTAGAGGTGTGTACACTCACGATCATCTCGAAGTTGTCTCGCCTGGGTTCGAATCTCGACGCAGCTATAAACTGCCACCCTGGTGTCTAGATGTGTGCGTCACCCCTCAGATGGACGTTAAGCCGGAGGATCCGTCCGCCAGCGCTGGTATGTACGAAGTTGGTGGATGTTGAAAATCCCAGCTGTGGCTTTTGGGAAGAGTCTGTTCATTGCGTTATCTCCGGCACCCTGAATAAATTACAAATTCCTGCCACAGTCGAACGTTTGGCCTGACGAGCTGGTACCAGAAACATTTGTACCCAGAATCATTTCCCCCGGATGGCTCCACAATGTGGGAATACGTGGGGTCATTCTAAATAGATGAAGAAGAAAGAGAAAGATCACCATCAAACTCCTGGCACTACCAATCATGCAATTGTAAAAATTGCTTACAGCCATTATTGCTCCAGCACTCAGCACTCACTTTTCCAAATCTCAATCTGGCATCTACATGAGGTACAAACTGTTCCTTTCCTTCATGGTGAAATGTCACAAGTCAACAGCACAAATCAACGGGTCCTGCAGGTAGAAGGTGATCAAACTCTGAGCTGGTTGATCCCTGCATTATCGCTGGTTTCTCTGCACACAGTGCTTCATTCCACACTATTTGTTATTAATTGTGATTGCATGATGAATCTGCAGATTAATATTGATGGATCTGGTCGGTGGAGGACCTACCGGCCGATGAGAGGCGTTTGCTGACGAGGACACGCGGCAACCATTTTGGGACTCACTACCAAACGAAAGCTCCATAGTAAACAACGTGGAGAAAAAAAAATCAAAGATTAGCAGTTTTTAAATAAACTGAGAGTCTTGATTCTTAGCTCACCTGGACTTTAGTCAGGTGAGCTTATGCGATCGAGCAATGTCCATCGGTGAGTGAGTCAGTCAGTCCGTCTGTCTGTCAACACTTCAGTCATTATTGCTTGAACCAAGCACACGATTTTGATGAAACTTAGCCACAAGCTTCACATCTGATGCCGAACGAAGGTGTATTGACCGCATCAAAATCTGCGCTCATTGAGGGGGTTTACAGAGCGGGGTTTGACCTCCACCCCCCCTCAAAAAAAAAGGTATTTGCTGTCTTGTCCAAAACTACACACACGATTTCGATGAAACTCGTGACCACAGCATTCATCACCTGTGATGGACAAAAGTGTATATACCACATCAAAATCTGCACTCATTAAGTGCCTACGGGGATGAAGGAGGGGGTTGAACCTCCCAAAATAGGTATTTGCTCTCTTCTCCAAAGCTACATACGATTTTGATGAAACGTGACAACATTCTTCACCAGTGATGTACAAATGTGTATCGACTACATCAAAATCTGCACTCATTAAAGGGGTCTACGGGAGGGTTTTGACCCCTCAAAATAGGTATTTGCTCTCTTCTCTGAACTGGACACAGAATTTCAATGAGACTTGACCACAACCCTCATCACCCTTGATGTACCAAAATTTGTTCACGGCATTAAAATTTTCAGGATCTGCAGGGGCCTGCGGGGGTGGGGTTTGAGTGAATGTTGCTCCTGATCTTGGTGAGCTTCAGGACAGGCGGTCCTTTTTTATAGGGCTTTTTCATGTTGTGGTGAGTACCAAGATGGCAGGTTTTTTCAGCAAACCAGTAATCCAGTTATATTTAGATCAGTGGGCTGAACACATTAGGCCTGTAGGCCTATGCTGACAAGCTGTTAGGTCTCTGTTCCATGTCCTGAAACCCACCGATTTGTGGAGATAGCACCCAACAGCAACATCCCTCCTCACACAATCTTCCGATCCCAACCATGGTCTACCTCTTTTCCTCTACCCGTCTACTTTCTTCACCATTATCTCTTCTTTGTTCATATGCAGCACAAGGATGCGGGTTAGGAACATTGCTGGGAGTGCAACTGTGCCGTTGATGAGTGCCACCTGTTTGCAGTGAGCTGGTACTCATTTTGCAGACCTCGGAAGGATGACAGGCTGAATCAACCCACTTGGTGATATTTAACAGCATGGCTGCAGAGCCTCAAACTGAAGACCCCAATAACTTCAGCCAGCCACCTTGACCATTAAGCCAACACCGGGGTTTCCTCACACACATTTAGCACTGGATTTATGATGGTAGAGATCCCTGAGCAGTGATTGACTAGTCATCCGATGACAATAGTTCTTACTCCTCTCTCCAGCATACACACAAGAAAAAAAAACGTTTTTTTAAATGTAAAAATATGGAGGGATGAAATCTCAAAAAAAAAAAACCAAACAAGGGAGGAATGACACCACATTATGATGTCACAATACGACACCACAATCCTCTTATGGATTACCATCACGACATCTTTTGACATTTTACTTTTGTTGTGGGATTGTGATGGAACATCATCAAAAGATGTCATAATGGTAATCCAAAAGACGACTGGGGTGTCATTCTGACATTGTTTTGGTTGTTTGTTTTTTTTGAGATTTCATCCCTCTGTTTTTACTTTTTTTTCATGCTCTTTTTTTTTTATCCCCCGCCAACCAACGAAGTTGGCGGGGGATATAGAAATTTTTCTTGTTTCTGCAATTCTTTTAAGAAATGAAAAGCTTAATGTTTTATATTTTTTGATATTTTCATATGGATTAAATTTGGCTTATAGTACATTCTACCCCTCCCTCCCCTCAATCCTGGCTTTTGGTTCAGTCCACAATGTGGGTTACGACATATCATGTGCGGAAATGTCAATGCGATTATCATTTTTAAAAATAATAAAATGCTTAATGTTTTGTCTATTTTATTATTTTGGTATGGATTAAATCCATATATGTTATTATCCCCCGCCAACCAACGAAGTTGGCGGGGGATATAGAAATGGGTTCCGTCCGTCCGTATGTCCTCCGTCCGTCACATTTCGTTTCCGGAGCTTAACTACAAATCCCCTCAAGATATATTTACGAAATTTGGTACACATATCAAGCAAGTGGTGAACTGGTGTCTTTTGATATTTAGAGATTTCCCCCCAAAAAAATTCTGTCACTTTCCATGGAAACAAGTTGGGTATTAAGAAATAATTGAGGTTATTGAGGTTAACCTTTGTTTCCAGAGCATAGTTGCAAAACTATTAACTATTTCCTTATGAAATTTGGTACACACATCAAGAATAAATTGAACTGGTGCCTTTTGCTACTTGTCCTCATTTACTATGGCGGGGGATATCGAAGACTTTGTCTTCAACGGATGCTAGTTATCCCACGCCAACCAACGAAGTTGGCGGGGGATATAGAAGTGGTTAAATTTGGTTTGTGGTCCGTTCTACCCACCCTCGTCGCCAATCCTGGCTTTTGGTTGAGTCCACTATGTGGATAACCACATTTGTGAAATGATGGGATTATCGATTTTAAAATAATAAAATACTTGATGTTTTGTATATTTTGGTATGGATTATATCCATCTACTGTATGTTACGAAATTGCTTATACTTGTTTCAGTTGATTTGGATATGTTTCGCTTTTGGAAAGGTTCTGTCCATTTCATCCCCCCCCTCCCCCTCCAACAATCCTAGCCTGGTTTGGTTGAGTCCATATTTACATTTGATTTCTTTCTGTAATAAATAATTAATGTTTTATCTATTTTTTTAATTTGGATTGCGTCACTAGCCCAGAGAAAAAGTAACTTCCTCATGTTGGAATCACCATCACGGTTTCAGCAGTTATTGAGGGAGGTTGGGCTACAGTTTTAATTATTTTTAGATGGAAAAGAAAAAGAAAAAGAAGAAAAAGAAAAAGAAGAAAAATAAAAATAAAAATAAAAAGACAATTTAGCGATGTATTCTGGCATCTTATGTCTTGGTAGTTCAGAAAATGCTTGAGAATAAAAGTTATGGGTTTTAAATGCTTATGACTTCACTCAAGAGTGGTTTGTAAGCATATCTTGGTGTACACATTTGAATGGGCGGCCATTTTATTTCCTGTATCATCCCTCAATATGGAGACACTGTCCGGGTTTGTGTTTTGGCATCGCAGGTTGTGACAGTGTGGTCATTTCTCACTTGTTTCTGCCAGACAGACAGACAGAGTAAAAAAATATAAAAAATTCACTCCTCTCTGCATATGTGCGATCAGGACAAATTCAGAGCCAAAGTACTGTTAAACTACAGGTTCGTTTTCCGATTAATGTTCCGATTTGTGTTCTGAACATAACATTCAACTGAAATTAAAGTTGTTCCTCGATCATAAACTGACGTTTGTAGACAAAAAGGACAGAAAAAACAAAGTGAACCAATTTATTAACCCCACTTTTTGCTTCACGTGCACAGGGTAAAAACATTCCTCCATTATATAATCTTGAAGAAAATGGAGCAGATAATCCACCATGCTGCATCATAGCTCATAGAAACACCCCGAAAGGCCTGTAGGCGCACACGTACACACACCATAAACATCCGTCTTTAGACATTACAAATGTAAGTTGCCCGGGAGACTCCCACTTGCTCGCTAAAGACTCGGATACAAAAGTTTGTTTGGGGTTTTTTTATCTGGAATTATTTTACTGTGGAGTCAAAATAATTAAAGTACTTTTGGAATTTTATTCAAACTTTGCAAAACAAAGTCAAGGCAAAACCATGGCAAAAACGGTAGTGGTACTAAAACAGGAAAGAGAACACATAGTTAGGATCAACACCACCCTCCATTATTGGTGGGTCCATTTGTAGAAATAAAACATTTCTTTATAAACCTTCTTTGGCCTCATTTCAGTTCAATTTCAATCATGTGACTTATCTTTTCGCCTACTAAACGATTCCTACATCCAAGATATTACATCCAGGATGTAACAACATTCACACTTTTCATGAGAGAATAGTTTGTTTGAAATGGGCACAACCTTCTGCAATCTTGCCCAACATAAAGTTACATCAACTTTATCGTACTAATCATCACGAGGGCAACTTGAATTTACGTACAAACACGTGTTGCATTTCCTCTAAAACCAACACTAACATCTTCTCAGGAACCCATCCATCCATCCATTGGGACCATACTCTGTGCAGAGCGGTGGTGCTGCCTAAGAAGTCTCCTTGGCTATTGGGCACAATCCTGGATGGGTCGCCACTCCGACACAGGATACCAGCATTCTGGCACTCATTTTGCCGACCTCGGAAGGATGACAGGCAAAGTTAACCCCACCTGATATTAATTCAACAGCTGAGCGGGATTTGAACTCAGGACCCTAGGATCCCAAGCCCACCACTCTAACCATGAAGCCAACACCAGGCATACCACCCTTAGAATCCACCCCTGGAACATTCCAGAGCACACACTCAACATCTGAATCTAAAACCATACATCCATTGAAATCCAAATACATCCACAACGATTACCTCAATACATGACACCACATGAACTTTATATTACATCATGTTTTAAAGGATATTACATGTATATTTACCCCAGGATGGCTTACAACATGGCTCCCAACAGCTTCCAAATGTTGTGCCACTGTCTGGTCACTATCCTGATCTTCTCCAGTCAGTTCCGCTCAAAACTGGGCATGGTCAACTCTCTTAAAGGGAGACTTGTATGCTATCCAACATTTTGTAGCTAACCGTCTTAAAGGGACACATATTTAGTGGTGAGGTGACATTTTCCCACCTGGCTACATGTACATTAAAAATGCAAAGAAAGTGTGTGTGTGTGTGTGTGTTGGATTTCTCCAAAACAACAGTTTCTTTACATTTGGCAACAAGCTACTGCAGCAGACAGTGTGGGTTCAGCAGACAGTGAATACCCATGGGTTCAGATCTGTCCCCTTTTATTTGTAAATTTATTCCTGCACATGTACGAATCTGATTGGTTGGGTTCAGAACATGTACATGAATAAACTAACAACTACACGAAGGAGTGGAAACAGCTTTAGATTAATTGATGATTTACGAGCAATTAATGATGGGTTTGTATTCGATCAGCTTCATGATGATATATATCCAAAAGAACTCGAATTAAAAAAGGAAAACCAAACTCCCCACTTCAGTTTATTTTTTAAAATTACAAATCGATATAAATAATAATAAATTTCACACCAAATTATTTGATTCATGAGATGCTTTTCCATTCCACATTGTACGAATGCCTTTCTTTGACAGCATTATTCCAAAGAAGCTATTCTATGGTGCAGCTACAGGTGAAATAATTATGACCTTGAGAGCAACCACACACAACACTGAACTTATCAATAGATTAAAAAAAACTCGTCAGACGTTTACTAACACAGGGAGCTACAGTTAGCAGATTAAAACAAGTTTACTTTAAGATCATAAAACGACACCAAAAAGAATTAGTGAAATACAATACAAATAGTAAAATATTATTAACGAGATATTTATATAAATATACTATTAAAGTATATATATATATATATATATATATATATATATATATATATATATATTGTTGCAGAAATGGCCCTTAGTGTGTTATTAAATATAGGATTAGCCCAGATCCCCCATTAAATGCATGTTTAGCCAGGTTGTTCGGTAATTGGACGTTACATGTGTGTCGGGAGGTGTACGAGGCTGTTGATTGTTCGTGCAGTGGTGGTGTACCGAGAGGTTCTTCTTCTTCGTCCCCCTCTCCGAAAGAGTCTCCGCCCAGTGCTCTGGGAGGAGCAGTCAGCTGAGAGGGTGTGGCCTAGAGAAGCGAGCGCCGGAAAGGCGAAGGTGGGACTGAGAGCGCCGAGGTGGTGCGATCGGCAGTAAGAGGATCTGCCTGAGCCTCGACACCGGCGATCGGCAGTAAGAGTGACTGCCTGCTTTGTCGAGTCTGCCTTCTGCTGGATGAGAAACGACTGTGAGAGTCTGCCTTCTGCTGGATGAGAGGCTGCTAGAATAGAGTCTGGGATCGGCTTCCATGAGAAGAGCGAGCCTCATGAAAGAGGCAGGAGAAACGACTAGTGGGAGTCGGCGATCAACTTTAATGAGGAGGTGATCGACACGTCTTGCCACCCATAATGGGCGCAGCACGCCCATTCTCAGGAAAACACAACTAGATCATGATGTAAACCTCCCACCAAAATTTTTATCAGGATCGGATAAAAACCCACGGAGCTATGCTCGGGACAGTCAGACAGACAGACAGACAAGCGGTAGGCGACTTTGGTTTCGCTAGGACGAAGCGCTGGATACGATGCTTTTCATTTGACCGATCACCGAGGAATTCATTGCCAAGACGTATTGGTTCACATACAATTGTTCGTCTGTCTGGCAAGATTTTTCCTATTGTGTATTTTGCCAACCGCACTCCTCATAAAAAATGACGGTAAATAGAAAACCCTATTTTTGAAGGACTACCATTTGAAAAATAATCGGTTTGCTGCGTTTGTTGCTGTGAAGCCTCGCGTTGCAGACACACACACACACACACACACCACACACACACCACCACACACACACCACACACACACACACACACACACACCACATATACACACACACACACGGAAAACCCGACAATAAGGGATATCTAGCATATATAGCGAATCCAACAAGCCGGTAGGCGGACATGGGTAGTCGCCTACCCAATAGAACCTGACGCGATGGGGCCCGTTCGATGGGGAATGACCTGACATTAAGCACAATAAAATTCATGATTCTAGCTTCAAGGGTTAATGCTGCAGATTGTTTTTTCGTTAAAATACCCCCACATTTAGAGGTTTTTCGGCCGTTGCTAGGCAACGGAGGGTCCATAGCAACGGTTCTTTCTCACACATAACTAGGACATACCATGAACCTACCATACCAGTTTCATGTATATCTGACTCATAGTCCTGAGATATAACGAAGTTCGTTTTTTTATTGTTTTCGACCAGGGTTCATTCAAAGCATCTTCTCCGCAGTTTTCATAGGATCCGGCTGGAAATTTTTGACAATATGGCTGAATGTACTGCCCACAGTCGCTGTGGCCCGATTTTGATTTTCGAAAAAATAAATTTTTTATGATTTAAAAAATTTCAGTCCCGTTGCTAGGCAACGGTGTGCCCTAGCAACGGTTCTCATTTGCACACAACTAGGTCATGGTATGAACCTACCAACCAAGTTCATCGAAATCGCCATTGTATTAACTGAGCACTGGACCGAACGAGGGACAGACAGACGGACAGACAAGACAGACAGACAAACATAACGACGGAAATACTGATAAGGGTAGAACAAATTTCAAAAAAAAAAATTTTTGAAAATTTTTTTTTTTTCGGCCAGATCGACTACCCAACACACACCAATAACAAATATAGTGGTCACTTACTGACTCGTGAACCAATTATTAATTATTGTGCAGCTTTCACCACTGACAACTTTGTATGGTTGTAAAGTATTTTTTTCTGTACTTTTGTGCAAAATTCCAAGTAGTTGCCGAATGGTGGTCACAAAACTCAACAACTAGAGGACATTTGTCTGCTCGCCCCACGGCCTGAAGTGATTTTGCCAGGAATTTATAATTTGTTCAGGGTGCTGGAACTAACTCACCGATTCTTTGCGAAATACACCGAGGGATCTAAAACGTCCACCAACTAAGGCTAGCAGGTGGACACCCGACTTAATGTCTTTCCGAGGGATGGCGCACTTGTGAATTGAATTCCTTGTGTGCCAAGCACCAATCCAACAGTCAGCCAAGCACCCAGGCAAGACAGCTCAAAGGTAAGTGCACTCACTGTGCCCCATCCTCAGGAGGAGGACCCCATCGTAACCCATCCCTAACCCCCCCTGTCCATTTCAATTGCCAACTCCTTCTAAGGTGCTGTTACTTAGCCCCCCTCAGAGATAACTGATGATGTTGATCAATATGAAAAGGACAAGTGTTAGTTTGAGTGTCATCTCTTTGTTGAATTCCTTTTTGACAACAGCACATGGAAGGATACATCTATGACGTCACAGTGACAAATAAAATGTTCATTGAAAATGTGCTTCATTGTGTTGGTGCTCTTAATTTCATGCACCTGATGGTTATCATATTGTGCAGGTAACCACAGGTAACCACTGCAGGTAACTAAGGTCAACATAGGTAACCACTTTACAAACATATGTGTGCTCCCATTTGATTGAACAATTTTCTATTACATGTGCAGATAATGCAGAGATTTATTACCTCCACCATCTGCGATGGACAGGGGTAATGTTTTCACCTCTGTCTGTTTGACTGTTAATTACTTGAGAAAATTGAAGATTTTTTTTCAAGTACTGTCTACATCGGTTGGTCGCGTGCATTATTCTGTCTGTCTGTCGCGTTAATTGCCTGCAGGTCACAATTTTAAACCGATATTCACGATTCTTTACCAAATGGTGGAGTTCGTCATAAGGAAGAAGGCAATTGATTTTGAGTTGAAAAGGTCAAAAGGTCAACTTAGGTCAAATATCTAAAATTCTCAATTTTCATCAAATTGACTTGAAATTTTAACAGGATTTTCATGTCAGCTCACTGAATTCAACAACCAATTATTTTTGAAGTCAACATAGGCCAAAAGGTCAACAAAGGCCAACTTTTAAAATTGTCAATTTTCATCCGATTGACTTGAAATTTGAAGAGGATTTGTATGTCAGGTCACTGAATTAAACCACCAATCATTTTGAGTACAACATATGCCAAAAGTCAATAACTTGGGTGCAATTTCTAAAATCCTCAATTTTCATCGATTGCTTTGAAATTGGAAAGAATTTGCATATTTAGTCATTGCATTCAACCAGCAATTCTTTTTAATAATTCTTGTCTTTCTTTGTCTGTTTTGTGTTGTGTACAGGATATCTCAAAAAGTTGTGGATGGATTCAGACAATTTGGTGGGCAGATTATGTGTTTGACAAGGACGAACTGTTTATATTTTGGTGAAGATCAGGGCAGACGTATGCGCTCTACGAATGCCCTTCTAGCTGGTTCTGTTTTTGTGATACAGGTGATCATATCACTTTACTAAAGATGTTTTTTGCTTCTTAAGTATTTCTGAAACTTGTATTCACAAAATTGTTTCATCCAATGACTGCTCGCTCTGGTTTTATTTATTATTAATTCTGACTCTAAAAATCAGCTGAGAATGACATTCACAGTGTTGAGTAATTCTTGACATCTACGGTTTATCTCTCACAATTTCATTCCAAGTAGTTCTTTGTGAATGGAGGAAGAACAGACCATGATGCAGTTTATTAAGCAATGTTTGACAGCCATTAGCACGGTCACAGCACATATTTGGTTCACAACATTAGTTTGATCCCTGAAAGTCATTCTATTTTAATGTCACATTCTCCGTGGTGATGTATCATTTGTCGTCTCCCAACTCCACCTTACGTCTCCCTAAGTTGTGTCAAGAGCTCACGTGTTGGATGTCGAAGCGGGTTCAATAATTTCATGACCATCTTCCTGTGATAGCGAAGCATAAAGAGATATCTACAGGTAGTGGGACAAAAAAGTGAAACACCAACAGAATGTCACTTAATCAGATTTTGGCCACCATGTGCATCTATGATGGCTTGGATATGATGTGGCATGGGTCAACAAGGATCTGGAACTGTTCTGCAGGACGTGGCACCATTATTTCACAAGGAAGTCCTCCAATTCATGTCGGTTTGATGCAGGTGGAAACTGCCATCTTAGGTGCCTCGCCAGACAGGCCACAAATGCTCTATGAGATTGAGGTCTGGCAATTGGGAGAGTCATGGAAGATGGGTAACTTTGTCCTCGTGTTCATCAACTACCCAGTGACAATACGTGCCTGTGGACTGGAGCATTGTCATCCTGAAAGACATGCCTCTCAGCAGGAAGAAATGCTGCATCATTGGATACAGATGATCACTCAAGATGGTAATGTAGCATGCTGCATCAACCTTACCTCTAATAGAATGAGTGAACACAGGCCATGCCAGGAAACGCACGCCACTTTTACTGTTGGAACAAAGCACTCAGGGCTGTAGAGCTCCCTGAGCTGTCACCACATGTGCACACCTCCATTCGTCAAGAACATGGTGAAGGATGATTCAGACTAAATCACATTCCTCCACTGGATGGCAGTCATTGCCTATGCTCCTTGCACCACTAGATAAGCAAACGGGCATTGCCAAATGTTATGTGCTGTTTGTGCATAGCAACCCAGCTACGGTATCCCACCCTGTGAAGGTCTCTTCTGACCATTTCGACGATGTAGGATGCTCACGACCCACGTTGAATTTCGCACACAGTTTGTCGGCCATTGCTCTCCTGTTTTTCCTCTCAGTCCGGATTAATGCCTGTGTATCACGCTTGTTGAGTATGCGCTTCTGCCCACTGTTACTCTTTGATGATGAAGTCTTTCTTTATTTTTCCCATGCTGACATCTCCTTCAAGACAGTTCCTCCTGACATGTTCCCAATTTCCACAGACTTTGCCATTGAAGTGCCTGCCAAATGAGCACCAACAATGACATTCTGCTCCAAGTCACTGTGGTCTCTCTCCTCTTGCGGCCATATTGGCTCTCAATACTGGACTCGATGGATGTTAAACTGGGCGTCTCATCTGCCGGCATTAGTTGCTGGATGTTAAATATCCAGGGTGTCCTTAATCACGAAGAGTAGGTGAGCGATCGCCGACACCCTAACTATATTCCAAATTCCTGCTCTAACCTATCGGATGCACTGCGTCAGCGGCACAGATGTGCCCTCAGCCAATGATGTTTCCCCGCAGCCTTATGCTGCATATGAAGGAAGAAGAAGTGTTATAACTGACTTCTTCATCAGCTATGAATGAATGATCAACTGGACGGTGCTCAAAACATAGTTCCCTCACCTAAGGGCCCTGTCACACCTTGACGTTTTAGCCAGCGTATGGCAAGGTCTCAAAATGTATGTAAACGCTGGCGTACGCTGAACTATTGATGTTTTCTTTTTAAAGTTTTGGGTGTATAATAACGTGTTGGACGTATGCATAACGTATAGAATGTACACAGAACGTTTCAATCACATATAGATAACTTATACCAACGAATGCTGAGCATGTTGTCGGCGTTCACAACCTTGCCCAACGATAGTCTAACTTATGCATAGCGTGCGGCAGCGTATCGCCGACGATACGTGGCGTAGGCTATTCATAGGCTGCGGCTCGACGATTCAAATCATAACCGCACTAGACATCGAAGCGTGAAGCCGCTGTCACACCTTGACGTTTTAGCCAGCGTATGCCGACGTATGAAAAATTTGCCGAACCAAGCTGGCACACATCGAATACGTTATGGGTAAGTTTTGCATACGTCGTAGTACGCTGGCATACGTCGAGAAATTTTCAGCATGTTGAAAATTTCTCGACGTACTCGGCGTATGACACACGTTCCGCATACGCTGGCATAAGTTGTAGGCACGTTACGCGATCGTTGACACACGTCGACATACGTTACTTGTACGTTACTCATAAGTCGAAACACTTGAGGTAATGGTTAGCGTCAGTGTTCCAGACTCCCTGGTTTTTTTTTTTTTGTTTTATTCTTCGGTATGACAGTGATGTTGACACTTCGATTTCTAGTGCGGTTATGATTTAAATCGTTGAGCGGTAGCCTATTAATTATATTATATTATAACCGCACTAGAAATCGAAGTGTTAACATCACCGTCATACTGAAGAAAAAAAAGAAAAAAAAAAACAGGAGTCTGGAACACTGACGCTAACCATAACATTGACGTGTTTCGACTTATGAGTAACGTACAAGTAACGTGTGTCAACGATCGCGTAACGTCCTACAACACGTTACTCATAGGTTAGAAATAAGTTTCGGGTACGCTAAACATTACCTCGACGTGTTTCGACTTATGAGTAACTTACAAGTAACGTATTGTCAACGATCGCGTAACATGCCTACAACTTATGGCCAGTGTTATGCGGAACGTGTGAGTCATACGCTGGCATACGTCGAAAAATTTCAAGCATGGAAAATTTGTCTAACACCTCGGCATACTACGACGTATGCCAGTGTACAAAGACGTATGCCAGCGTACTACGAAAAAAGCCAGCGTACTACGACGTATGCCAGCGTGCTCTTAACGTATACAAACTTACCCATAACGTATTCGACGTGTGCCAGCGTTTTAGCCAAATTTGCATATGTCAGGCATACGCTGGCTAAATCGTCAAGGTGTGACAGGGCCTTAAAGTAAGAATCTCAATCTGTAAGCAACTGAATGGTTTCCCAATCGCATGGATCATCAACTGGGCACCGTTATTCCTCGAGGTTTCGATCCTTTCTGCCCAGAACCTCTCCAAATGGTGGATCCACAACCTTGTTCGTGGATCCACATCAGTAGATTACCCACATCAGCAGATCCACAACCTCAGTTGCGTCCAGACAGTCAGTAAACCCGTCAACGTAACATCACAAATCAAACTCTACTCGCTAGATGATTTAATGTATTATCATATAGTTACAACTCTCACACACATTCCATGACATGATAATACATTAAATCATGTACATCTTACCTTAAATATAACATGTCCACCAACCAGCATGATCACCCCACTCACCTCTGGGTCAAATTGTTATTCAAATATTCAAACGGTTATTTATAAACTTTTTTTACATGCTTCCTTGTCTCCAAGCAACCACTGAAATGGGTTTAAAGTATATATGTGTGTGTGTGTATATACACACACACACACACACACACACACACACACACGCACATATATATTGTTGAGGATTCAGCGGTGGCGGGATTCGCACATGACTCTTGACCCCAGTGTTAAGGATTCAGACGTCACTTAAAAGCACCGCCGTCTCCGGGGATATAACGCCAGCTGGTTCGGCACAATTCTCGGGTTACGCGCCTCAGATCACGATACCAAAATACACCTGTGCCTTGCCAGCTGGGGAATAGACCCCGGTTACAAACTGGTTTTGTCAGAGACCGAGCGAATTCTGCCAGTCTGTAACCATTTTGGTTTTATATCAATCGAGCGAATTGTTTCTCAGCACGGTACGAATAATTCAAGGCGGCAACTCTCGCATAACTCAGCCAGATTTATTGAGGACACATCGGGGAACACAACACAAGCAAAGCATTCACGACAATGTTTATATTAATCTATAACCCGTTCTTAACTAGGGAGCTATGGATTACGGGTTTTGAAGGGGACCCTAGCGAGATAAACCTCAGACAACATGCAGACAAGACACGGACAGCATGCAGACAAGACACAGAGTACTTGGTGATGCTTCATGACGAGAGGAAAAGTGTCAAAGGCCCGAATGCGGCTCGTGACAAGCCGATGTCAACAGATTCGAGCACCCAGCGTGGCAAGATGGCGGCGTCGTCCTTTTTCTTCTCCCGGCACCGCCCGCGCACGCAGCCTCTGCGCGTCCAGACCCCGCGAGGTCGACGGCCCAAGACGAAAGATCTATGGTATGCTCCAGCTGGCTTTCTACAAGGTCCAGCATACAAGTCTAGGCCTGGCCTGTTCACCAGACTAGGCCAATTCTGGGTGTTGGCCTCCGCAGGTGGATCGATGAGATTA
>CM068966.1:64034441-64054973 GCA_035128595.1 Eptatretus atami | reverse complement strand
GCGCGTACTCCGCCACTAATGCTGCCAGAAACATATCGGCCCCAATACATTTTAAACATCATTCTATACAATATATCGTTTTGACCTCCGCCACGTAGCCTTCCACGAAACATATCAGGCCCAATACATTTTTGAAAATCATCCTTTACAGCACATACGTTTGCCCTTACTCCGATTAAGAATCATATTTAAAATCAAAATAATTCCTTATCCAGACCGTTCGATCTTCACCAAATCACATCAATTCAGTCCTTTCACACACCCAACGTGTCCACCAATTTTCGTCCCGATCGGAACAAACTTTGAGATATTGCTACATTCATTTGCCGTTCTCTCATTTGAAAATCGTTCAAAAAAATCTTTGTGGATCCGATCGTCACCGAAATCTACTCAGTCGTCCTGTCCACACTGAACCTGCCCCAAAAAAATCATCCGGATCCTTCTACAACTTTATGATGATCCTCACAGAACAAAGACAGAAAGGTGAAACTAACCTCCTCCACATTCGTTTCGAGTAACTAAAATCCAGCGGAAGACCCACGATGTTCTTAATAAAACTCGTCTTTGATATAACTTACAAATCATCAACTAAACTCCGTGATGAAATTCACTATTACCAATGCAAACGACTCAATGTTGTGTTTGGCGTCCATGATACATAGCTCTGAGTTTGGACCTCATTCAAATCCATACAAAGTGTCATTTGTCCACATCTATACATCCTCAAAATGAATAAATGCATTGAAAAAAAAAACCCCCAAAAAACATTATTAAATAACATTCAAAACATCAAAGATGAACTGTATAGACAAGCGCAACCTGTCACCTGCTCCAGATGTTCCCAGGGAGGGGACCCTGAAAGCGATAGCAGTACAGGGACCCCGCTTTCCATTCTCCCATCCTGCTCACCGCACTCAGCTCAAATACTGCCCTGAGCTCGTCCTGACACCGCTCCCGGGCAGTCGATTCAGAGCCAGTAGGACTTCAGGAGAAAAGTGAAGCAATAGGGGCGTACCTGCAAAACAGAATTAGAACACACCACACACACACACACCACACACACACACCCACACACAACACACACACAACAACACAACACCACACACAAACAAACACCCACTACAAAACACACACACACACACACCACGAAACACACGCACACACGCACACACAAAACACATCAAAACCACCCACAAACAAACACAGAACACACACACAAACCACACACACGGCAATATAGAGAAGGCAGGATGCATGGGTGAGGGTTAGTATTCCCGCCGTTTCCACATAGTATTACAGCATGGAATATTGGTGCTCATATATTTAGGTCGGAAGGAAGGGAGGCATTTGATGGGCTGCAGGGTTGGGTGGCGGCGGTGCATTGGGGGGAAAAGAGGAGAGAGGAGAGAGGGGAGAATGGAAGTGGGAAAGTGGGAGTGTGCTCGACATTATATATATTAATATATACATAACAACGTGGTCCAGTGGTCCAGTGTCCAGTGTACCCCACCATGAACAACGTGGAACGCAGTTATCGATATAAACCGACCGCATCAGTGAACCTATTCCGGGCCGATCACACGAAGATGGGAATGTAAAATCGGACACATTGGTCCATCGTACTGTCAGTCAGCAAATAAGAAATGCACCCATGAGCCCGAGCCGGAGCACTACGCACGGTGTAAACTCCAAGCTGCTGAGAAGAAACACTTCTAAGACGAACACAACACAGTCACGCGAAACGCTCGCAGCACGCAATGGCGAGCTTGAAACCGGAGCGTGGCTTGATGCACGCTCCCCGGCCAATCAGGGGCAGAATCCCGCACGAGGCAGAGATGCCTGGTGTGGTGTTGTGTGTGTGTGTGTGTTTTGTGTGTGTGTGTGTTGTGTGTGGTGTGTTTGTTGTGTGTTTGTGTGTGTGTGTTGTGTGTGTGTGTGGTTGTGTTTAGGGTGTTGTGTGTGTTTGTGTGTGGTGTGTGTGTGTTTGTTTGTGTTTGTATGGTGTGTGTTGTGTTGGTTGTTGTTGTTGTGTGTGTTGTATGTTGTGTGATGTGTTGGATGTGTGTGTGTGTAGGGTGTAGGTGTGTTTGTGTTTGTGTGTGTTGTGTGTGTGTATGTGTGTGTTTGTGGTTGTGTGTTTTGTGTGTGTGTACGGTGTGTGGTATGTGTGT
This sequence comes from Eptatretus atami, assembly GCA_035128595.1. Lineage (NCBI taxonomy): Eukaryota > Metazoa > Chordata > Myxini > Myxiniformes > Myxinidae > Eptatretus > Eptatretus atami. The sequence continues at coordinate 64,052,802 of CM068966.1, read as the reverse complement.
TGTTGTGTGTTTGTGTGTTGTTTTTTTTGTTGGGTGTGTATTGTGTGTGTTAGTTTGGTTTTGTTTTTGTGTTGTGTTATGTGTTGTGTGTTGTGTGGGTTGGTTTATTGTTGTTGTTTATGTGGTGTGGTGTGTGTTAGTGTTGTGTGTTGTGTTTATGTGTGTGTTGTGTGTGTTTATGTGTTTATGTGTGTGTGTGTGTGTGTGTGTTATGTGTGTTAGTGTGTGTGTGTGTTATGTTGGGTGGTGTTTGTGTGTTATGTGTTTATGTGGTGGTGTGTGTGTTTTTGTTTATGGTGTGTGTTGTTTGTTTTATGTGTATTGTTGGGTTGGTTGTGTTGTGGTGGTGTTTATTGTTTATGGTTTTGTGTGTTATGTGTGTTTGTGTGTGTGTGTGTAGTGTTTTGTTTTTAGTGGTTATTTGTGGTTGTGGTTAGTTTTAGTGTGTGTTTATGTGTGTGTGTTTATGTTGTTGTTTATGTGTGTGTGTGTTATGTTTATTGTGTTGTGTATGGTGTGTTTGTGTGGTTAGTGTATGTGTGGTGTTGTGTGTGTTGTGTTGTTTGTTTTATGTGTTTATTTGTGTGTTAGTGTATTGTGTGTGGGTTATGTGTGTGTGTGTTAGTTATGATGTGTAGGTGTGTGTTGTGTTGTGTGGTATGTGTTTATGTGTGGTGTGTGTGTTGTGTTGTGTGTATGTGTGGTTGTGGGTTTGGTGTGTGTTGTTATGTGTAGTGTGTGGTTTGTGTGTGTTTTGTGGTTTGTTATGTGTGTGTTGTGTATGTGTTGTGTTGTGTTGGTGTTGTGTGTGGTTTGGTGTGTGTTGTGTGTGTGTGTGGTTGTGTGTGTTGTGTGGGTGTGTGTGTGGTGTGTGTGAGTGGTGACTCGTCGACTCTCACCCCCGAAACATCGACCGAACTTCGCGTTTATATCTCCTCGGCATCAACCTGACAATATTGGAATCACTGCAGCCTCCGGGACCATATGTTACGACATGAGGGTGCGGAGCCGCGTGTCCCCCCCCCCCCCCATAGGCGGATTACATCTCAGCTCAGGGAGAGCTTTGTTTGCATTTGTAGGATCAAGTTCCCCCTTTCACGCCCACGACATATATCATTTAGTGTGACTCGTGGTCCGCAAGTGCATTCCAGTTTATATACAAACACAATAGAGTATATATCACAGGTTTATCTCCTCCAGGTGATTCCACAATTACCCCCTTCGGAGATCTGCTGTTTATGAATGGATGACGAAGGTAGTCGGACACGGAGGTGCCTGGAGGAGTTCATCGTCACGACGCGGCGGCGCCTACGAACGATCATAAAAATTGGAGACACGAACGAGCCCGAGGGAAACGGAGGAGACTCGGGACGCACCTGCTCGGGTCGCACCTCTCGGGTCGCACCTGCTCGGTCGCACTGCTCGGTCCACCTGCTCGGGTCGCACCTGCTCGGTCGCCCCACGATTGAGTGCCCGCGGTCTCGGTCCCGCTGAATGACTGGTTCGCGATCCCACGTGCGGCCGTGACAGGAGCGCCGGAGCCCCGCTCCGCCCTGCGGACGCGGGACGCGGCTCCGAGCGGAGAGGCGCCGGCGCGGAACGTGGCGAAGGGCAGCATCTTCGGGCGGGAAGGGTCCGGGTGGTCCGTCGGCATGCGGCACTCACGGGCGATCCGACTTGCCGTGCCATCGCAAGCGAGAGTGTGCGACGGAACCGACGACGCCGGGTGTGTGATACGTGTGCACGGGATTAGGGATAGGAGGGTATTCGAGGGGCTTCCCACCGCGACGAGCTCCGTGGGTAAAGGGGGGTCGACGCATCACCCACCCTGGATTCTCCCTCCGGCTCAAGCACTTGGTGCTCCATCAAATGGACCCTTGTACCATTTTGTGAAATCGAAGTAAACGCAATCACCGCATCTTCACTCCGCTAACTTCCATTTGCACCTCCTTCCCACCTCCCAAACCGTTAATCCATCATCCCGAGATTCGCCTTTCAATCTTCCCTGATTCGTGCCATTGTGTGATCTGTGTCGTGTCATTTCCCGGCACGCTCGCAGCACGGCTCGCAGCACGGCTCGTGTCCAATCCAAAACTCACCCACAATTCCATCGAATCCTCATTTTGGGGAATTATTCAACGAGACAAAGGGAATAACTTCGCGCGCTTTTCCTTATAAACCATAAACACACATAATACACACAACCAAAAAACACACACACACACAACACACACACACACACACACACACACAACACACACACACCACACACCTAACACACACAACACACAGACACACACACAACACACACACACACACAACAACAACACAACACACACACACACACACAACACACACCGTGGCTTGGATTTCCACTGGACGTGAACCGAGCCGAACCGAGCCTGCCGCGAACCGAAGCCGTGCTGCGAGCCGTGCAGTGCCGTCCAAAGTCGAAAGTGCAGATTTTTAAAGAAAAGTGAGGTTCGGGGACGTTTCACTTTCTGGCCGTTGGACATACTTTTCAACTCCTCGTGACTATTTATGACGTCATTTTGATCTGATTTCACGTTGCATTCTCGTTCAGAGCTGTGTTCTGCCGAAGCAGTTTCTTGGCATGATGAACCTGAAGGGTTTAAATAGTTTTTGCCATTGCCTTCCCTGCGATGTTTGTCCGTTCTCTATCCTTTTAAATGCTGAACGTTAAAGGAAGCAACACATACCATTTTTACGCTCACTGAACTTAGTAAGGTGAGGTTATGCGATCGAGCAGTGACCGGAGGTGAGATGAGTGTCAGTGAATCAGTCTGTGAACACTTTACAGTCATAACAGCTTGAACCAAACACACGATTTTGATGAAACTTGGCCACAAGCTTCATATCTGGTGCCTAACGAAGGTGTATGACCCGCATCACAATCTGCGCTCATTGGGGGTCTACCCCTCCCACCTCCCCCAAAATAGGACAGTATTTGCTCTCTACTCCGAAACTACACACACGTATAATGAAAGTCACCACAACCATCACCCGTGATGTACCAAAGTTGTCTGTATAAAATCGCGCTCATTAGGGGGGGTCTACGGGTGGAGGTGGGTTGACCTCCTCCAGCAGATGCTCAAGTCGAACGATGACCATTCCGATGACGTCATACTTTACTATAATCCCTTCTTTCTGCACAATTATCCGTTTTTGACTCAAATAGATCGCTTCACAGTGTTTATTGAAGCACCGACAATGTTTGGATTCCTAAGCATAGTTCAGTTTTGTTTTAAAAAGTGTTTTTTTTACATTTACAAATAATTTGTCAAATGAGAAATCGCTGATAATATTTCATGTGATAATCAAACAATTCCTTCAACTAAAAATTAGCTTGACGTCATATTTATTATATTTACCATCAGACAGGAGAAGAGGGGAGGAAGGAGTCAGTTCGTACGATTCCCGATCTTTCATTCACATTTATTTGTAATCCTCCCCCGACTGTCACCCATATATATATTATTTACTTATTCGGGTGCAGCCTATGGATGCATAATTTGGGGCGCACAGCCGTGTCGCTGATGCAGTCCCCTGTTACGAGTAAACTAGCACTCATTTTGCCAACCTCAGAAGGATAACAGGCTGAGTCAACCCACCTGATGTTAATTCAATGTAACCCACCTCAAGACTCTCGAAGATCTTAGGCCAGCCACCTTAACCGTCAAGGCAATACCTGCAAGCTTATTTCCATCCAATGTTTGAAGTTTTTCAACCTGGTCAAATTCCGTCATATTGCAGTACGTAATAGTAGATGCTCCCTTATCTCAACATCTCTCCGCACGTGATGATCTATCACTCTGCTATGATTTTCATGACAAATCGAGCATGATCATCGAATACGATGAACCTTGATGGCTTGGTGATGTGTACCAGAATTTAAAGGTGGAATGTCATCCTACACGTGACGTCATTTTAATAGAGGAAAGTTAAAACTCTCCAAAATAGCTTATTTATTGAGCTTTTATTTATTTTCTCTTCTTTTTTTTAAACTTTCTTTATCTTTTCCGTTCTTTTAAAAACGCTTTGACATGTTCTAAATAAAAGCGCTTTTAAAGGACTTGATCGATTGATTAGAGCATGACGAGTACGATGAAAAAACATAACTGGAGCATGACGTCATTAATTAATCTTCAGAATTAAAGAACGCAAAGTGTACTAAAGTATATGTTTGCAAACATATAATTTATTTTGGAATGAACACATTTTCAAATAGATTCCGAGGTTGGATATCACATCGCCGATACCTTAGAGGTGTGTACACTCACGATCATCTCGAAGTTGTCTCGCCTGGGTTCGAATCTCGACGCAGCTATAAACTCCACCCTGGTGTCTAGATGTGCTCACCCCTCAGATGGACGTTAAGCCGGAGGATCCGTCGCCAGCGCTGTATGTACGAAGTTGGGTGGATGTTGAAAAACCAGCTGTGCTTTTGGAAGAGTCTGTTCATTGCGTTATCTCCGCACCCTGAATAAATACAAATTCCTGCCACAGTCGAACGTTTGCCTGACGAGCTGGTACCAGAAACATTTGTACCCAATCATTTCCCCCGGATGGCTCCACAATGTGGGAATACGTGGGTCTCTAAATAGATGAAGAAGAAAGAGAAAGATCACCATCAAACTCCTGGCACTACCAATCATTGCAATTGTAAAAATTGCTTACAGCCATTATGCTCCAGCACTCAGCACTCACTTTTCCAAATCTCAATCTGGCATCTACATGGTACAAACTGTTCCTTTCCTTCATGGTGAAATGTCACAAGTCAACAGCACATCAACGGGTCCTGCAGGTAGAAGGTGATCAAACCTGAGCTGGTTGATCCCTGCATTATCGCTGGTTTCTCTGCACACAGTGCTTCATTCCACACTATTTGTTTTTAATTGATTGCATGATGAATCGCAGATTAATATGATGATCTGGTCGGTGGAGCCTACCTACCGATGAGAGGCGTTTGCTGACGAGGACACGCGGCAACCATTTTGGGACTCACTACCAAACAAAGCTCCATAGTAAACAACGTGGAGAAAAAAAAATCAAAGATTAGCAGTTTTTAAATAAACTGAGAGTCTATTCTTAGCTCACCTGGACTTTAGTCAGGTAGCTTATGCGATCGAGCAATGTCCATCGTGAGTGAGTCAGTCAGTCCGTCTGTCTGTCAACACTTCAGTCTTATGCTTGAACCAAGCACACGATTTTGATGAAACTTAGCCACAAGCTTCACATCTGATGCCGACGAAGGTGTATTGACCGCATCAAAATCTGCGCTCATTGAGGGGTTTACAGAGCGGGGTTTGACCTCCACCCCCCCCTCAAAAAAAAAGGTATTTGCTGTCTGTCCAAAACTACACACACGATTTCGATGAAACTCTGACCACAGCATTCATCACTGTGATGGACAAAAGTGTATATACCACATCAAAATCTGCACTCATTAATGCCTACGGGGATGAAGGGGGTTGAACCTCCCAAATAGGTATTTGCTCTCTTCTCCAAACTACATACGATTTTGATGAAACGTGACAACATTCTTCACCAGTTATGTACAAATGTGTATCGACTACATCAAAATCTGCACTCATTAAAGGGGTCTACGGAGGGTTTTGACCCCTCAAAATAGGTATTTGCTCTCTTCTCTGAACTGGACACAGAATTTCAATGAGACTTGACCACAACCCTCATCACCCTTGATGTACCAAAATTGTTCACGGCATTAAAATTTTCAGGATCTGCAGCGGCTGCGGGGTGGTTTGAGTGAATGTTGCTCCTGATCTTGGAGTTCAGGACAGGCGTCCTTTTTTATAGGCTTTTTCATGTTGTGGTGAGTACCAAGATGGCAGGTTTTTCAGCAAACCAGTAATCCAGTTATATTTAGATCAGTGGGCTGAACACATATGGCCTGTAGGCCTATGCTGACAAGCTGTTAGGTCTCTGTTCCATGTCCTGAAACCCACCGATGTGTGGAGATAGCACCCAACAGCAACATCCCTCCTCACACAATCTTCCGATCCCAACCATGGTCTACCTCTTTTCCTCTACCCGTCTACTTTCTTCACCTTATCTCTTCTTTGTTCATATGCAGCACAAGGATGCGGTTAGGAACATTGCTGGGAGTGCAACTGTCCGTTGATGAGTGCCACCTGTTTGCAGTGAGCTGGTACTCATTTTGCAGACCTCGGAAGATGACAGGCTGAATCAACCCACTTGGTGATATTTAACAGCATGGCTGCAGAGCCTCAAACTGAAACCCCAATAACTTCAGCCAGCCACCTTGACCATTAAGCCAACACCGGGGTTTCCTCACACATTTAGCACTGGATTTATGATGGTAGAGATCCCTGAGCAGTGATTGACTAGTCATCCATGACAATAGTTCTTACTCCTCTCTCAGCATACACACAAGAAAAAAAACGTTTTTTTAAATGTAAAAATATGGAGATGAAATCTCAAAAAAAAAAAACCAAACAAGGGAGGAATGACACCACATTATGATGTCACAATACGACACCACAATCCTCTATGTATTACCATCACGACATCTTTTGACATTTTACTTTTGTTGTGGATGTGAGTGAACATCATCAAAAGAGTGCATAATGGTAATCCAAAAGACGACTGGGGTGTCATTCTGACATGTTTGTTGTTTGTTTTTTTTGAGATTTCATCCCTCTGTTTTTACTTTTTTTCATGCTCTTTTTTTTTTATCCCCCGCCAACCAACGAAGTTGGCGGGGATATAGAAATTTTTCTTGTTTCTGCAATTCTTTTAAGAAATGAAAAGCTTATGTTTTTATATTTTTGATATTTTCATATGGATTAAATTTGGCTTATAGTTACATTCTACCCCTCCCTCCCTCAATCCTGGCTTTTGGTTCAGTCCACAATGTGGGTTACGACATATCATGTGCGGAAATGTCAATGCGATTATCATTTTTAAAATAATAAAATGCTTAATGTTTTGTATTATTTATTTTGGTATGGATTAAATCCATATATGTTATTATCCCCCGCCAACCAACGAAGTTGGCGGGGATATAAAATGGTTCCGTCCGTCCGTACGTCCTCCGTCCGTCACATTTCGTTTCCGGAGCTTAACTACAATCCCCTCAAGATATATTTACGAAATTTGTACACATATCAAGCAAGTGGTGAACTGGTGTCTTTATATATTAGAGATTTCCCCCAAAAAAATTCTGTCACTTTCCATGAAACAAGTTGGGTAAAAGAATAATTGAGGTTATTGAGGTTACCTTTTTCCAGAGCATAGTTGCAAAACTATTAACTATTTCCTTATGAAATTTGGTACAACATCAAGAATAAATTGAACTGGTGCCTTTCTACTTGTCCTCATTTACTATGGCGGGGGATATCGAAGACTTTGTCTTCAACGGATGCTAGTTATCCCCGCCAACCAACGAAGTTTGGCGGGGATATAGAAGTGGTTAAATTTGGTTTGTGGTCCGTTCTACCCACCCTCGTCGCCAATCCTGGCTTTTGTTGAGTCCACTATGTGGATAACCACATTTGTGAAATGATGGGATTATCGATTTTAAAATAATAAATACTTGATGTTTTGTATTTTGGTATGGATTATCCATCTACTGTATGTTACAAATTGTTTAATACTTGTTTCAGTTGATTTGGATATGTTTCGCTTTTGAAAGTTCTGTCCATTTCATCCCCCCCCTCCCCCTCCAACAATCCTAGCCTGTGTGGTTGAGTCCATATTTACATTTGATTTCTTTCTGTAATAAAATAATTAATGTATCTATTTTTTTAATTTTGGATTGCATGCACTAGCCCAGAGAAAAAGAACTTCCTCATGTTGGAATCACCATCACGGTTTCAGCAGTTATTGAGGGAGTTGGGCTACAGTTTTAATTATTTTTAGATGGAAAAAAAAAAAAAGAAAAAGAAAGAAAAAAAATAAAAATAAAAAAAAAGACAATTTAGCAGTGTATTCTGGCATCTTATGTCTTGGTAGTTCAGAAAATGCTTGAGAATAAAAGTTATGGGTTTTAAATGCTTATGACTTCACTCAAGAGTGGTTTGTAAGCATATCTTTGTGTACCATTTGAATGGGCGGCATTTTATTTCCTGTATCACTCCCTCATATGGAGACAACTGTCCGGGTTTGTGTTTTGGCATCGCAGTTGTGACAGTGTGGTCATTTCTCACTTGTTTCTGCCAACAGACAGACAGAGTAAAGAAAATATAAAAAAATTCACTCCTCTCTGCATATGTGCGATCAGGACAAATTCAGAGCCAAATACTGTTAAACTACAGGTTCGTTTTCCGATTATGTTCCGATTTGTGTTCTGAAAATAACATTCAACTGAAATTAAAGTTGTTCCTCGATCATAAACTGACGTTTGTAGACAAAAAGACAGAAAAAACAAAGTGAACCAATTTATTAACCCCACTTTTGCTTCACGTGCACAGGGTAAAAACATTCCTCCATTATATAATCTTGAAAAATGGAGCAGATAATCCACCATGCTGCATCATAGCTCATAAAACACCCCGAAAGGCCTGTAGGCGCACACGTACACACACCATAAACATCCGTCTTTAGACATTACAAATGTAAGTTGCCCGGGAGACTCCCACTTGCTCGCTTAAAGACTCGGATACAAAAGTTTGTTTGGGTTTTATTCTGGAATTATTTTACTGTGGAGTCAAAATAATTAAAGTACTTTTGGAATTTATTTCAAACTTTGCAAAACAAAGTCAAGAAAACCATGGCAAAAACGGTAGTGTACTAAAACAGGAAAGAGAACACATATTAATCAACACCACCCTCCATTATTGGTGGGTCCATTGTAGAAATAAAACATTTCTTTATAAACCTTCTTGGCCTCATTTCAGTTCAATTTCAATCATGTGACTTATCTTTTCGCCTACTAAACGATTCCTACATCCAAGATTACATCCAGGATGTAACAACATTCACACTTTTCATGAGAGAATAGTTTGTTGAAATGGGCACAACCTTCTGCAATCTTGCCCAACATAAAGTTACATCAACTTTATCGTACTAATCATCACGAGGGCAACTTGAATTTACGTACAAACACGCTTGCATTTCCTCTAAAACCAACACTAACATCTTCTCAGAACCCATCCATCCATCCATTGGGACCATACTCTGTGCAGAGCGGGTGTGTGCCTAAGAAGTCTCCTTGGCTATTGGGCACAATCCTGGATGGGTCGCCACTCCGACACAGTAACCAGCATTCTGGCACTCATTTTGCCGACCTCGGAAGGATGACAGCAAAGTTAACCCCACCTGATATTAATTCAACAGCTGAGCGGGATTTGAACTCAGGACCCTAGGATCCCAAGCCCACCACTCTAACCATGAGCCAACACCAGGCATACCACCCTTAGAATCCACCCCTGGAACATTCCAGAGCACACACTCACATCTGAATCTAAACCACATCCATTGAAATCCAATATCATCCACAACGATTACCTCAATACATGACACCACATGAACTATATTACATCATGTTTTAAAGGATATTACTGTATATTTACCCCAGGATGGCTTACAACATGGCTCCCAACAGCTTCCAAATTTGTGCCACTGTCTGGTCACTATCCTGATCTTCCAGGCAGTTCCGCTCAAAACTGGGCATGGTCAACTCTCTTAAAGGGAGACTTGTATGCTATCCAACATTTTGTAGCTAACCTTCTAAAGGGACACATATTTAGTGGTGAGGTGACATTTTCCCACCTGGCTACATGTACATTAAAATGCAAAGAAGTGTGTGTGTGTGTTGTGTGGTGTGTGTGTGTTGTGTTGTGTTGTCTCCAAAACAACAGTTTCTTACATTTGGCAACAAGCTACTGCAGCAGACAGTGTGGTTCAGCAGACAGTGAATACCCATGGTTCAATCTGTCCCCTTTTATTTGTAAATTATTCCTGCACATGTACGAATCTGATTGTTGGGTTCAGAACATGTACATGAATAAACTAACAACTACACGAAGGAGTGGAAACAGCTTTAGATTAATTGATGATTTACGAGCAATTAATGATGGGTTTGTATTCGATCAGCTTCATTGATTATATATCCAAAAGAACTCGAATAAAAAAGGAAAACCAAACTCCCCACTTCAGTTTATTTTTTAAAATTACAAATCATAAAAATAATAAATTTCACACCAAATTATTTGATTCATGAGATGCTTTTCCATTCCACATTGTACGAATGCCTTTCTTTGACAGCATTATTCCAAAGAAGCTATTCTATGGTGCAGCTACAGGTGAAATAATTATGACCTTGAGAGCAACCACACACAACACTGAACTTATCAATAGATTAAAAAAAACTCGTTAGACGTTTACTAACACGAGAGCTACAGTTAGCAGATAAAACAAGTCTTTTAAGATCATAAAACGACACCAAAAAGAATTAGTGAAATACAATACAAATAGTAAATATTATAACGAGATATTTATATAAATTTATATTAAATATATATATATATATATATATATATATATATATTGTTGCAAAATGGCCCTTAGTGTGTTATTAAATATAGGATTAGCCCAGATCCCCATTAAATGCATGTTTAGCCAGTTGTTCGGTAATTGGACGTTACATGTGTGTGGCGGAGTGTACGAGGCTGTTGATTGTTCGTGCAGTGTGGTGTACCGAGAGTCTTCTTCTTCGTCCCCCTCTCCGAAAGAGTCTCCGCCCAGTGCTCTGGAGAGCAGTCAGCTGAGAGGGTGTGGCCTAGAGAAGCAGCGCCGGAAAGGCGAAGTGGGACTGAGAGCCGAGGTGGTGCGATCGGCGTAAGAGGATCTGCCTGAGCCTCGACACCGGCGATCGGCAGTAAGAGTGACTGCCTGCTTTGTCAGTCTGCCTTGCTGGGATGAGAAACGACTGTGAGGTCTGCCTTCTCTCTGGATGAGAGGCTGCTAGAATAGAGTCTGGATCGGCTTCCATGAGAAGAGCGAGCCTCATGAAAGAGGCAGGAGAAACGACTAGTGAGTCGCGATCAACTTTAATGAGGAGGTGATCGACACGTCTTGTATCTCATCGACCACCTGCGAGGCCAACACCCAGAATGGCCTAGTCTGGTGAACAGGCCAGGCCTAGACTTGTATGCTGGACCTTGTAGAAAGCCAGCTGGAGCATACCATAGATCTTTCGTCTTGGGCCGTCGACCTCGCGGTCGGACGCGCGAGGCTGCGTCGCGGGCGGTGCCGGGAGAAGAAAAGACGACCGCCATCTTGCCACGCTGGGTGCTCGAATCTGTTGACATCGGCTTGTCACGAGCCGCATTCGGGCCTTTGACACTTTCCTCTCGTCCATAAGCATCACCAAGTACTCTGTGTCTTGTCTGCATGCTGTCCGTGTCTTGTCTGCATGTTGTCTGAGGTTTATCTCGCTAGGGTCCCCTTCAAAACCCGTAATCCATAGCTCCCTAGTTAAGAACGGGTTATAGATTAATATAACATTGTCGTGAATGCTTTGCTTGTGTTGTGTTCCCCGATGTGTCCTCAATAAATCTGTGAGTTATGCGAGAGTTGCCGCCTTGAATTATTCGTACCGTGCTGAGAAACAATCGCGCGATTGAATATAAAACCAAAATGGTTACAGACTGGCAGAATTCGCTCGGTCTCTGACAAACCAGTTTGTAACCGGTCTATTCCCCAGCTGCAAGGCACAACAGGTGTATTTTGGTATCGTGATCTGAGGCGCGTAACCCGAGAATTGTGCCGAACCAGCTGGCGTTATATCCCCGGAGACGGCGGTGCTTTTAAGTGACGTCTGAATCCTTAACACTGGGGTCAAGAGTCATGTGCGAATCCCGCCACCGCTGAATCCTCAACAATATATATGTGCGTGTGTGTGTGTGTGTGTGTGTGTGTGTGTGTGTGTATATACACACACACACATATATACTTTAAACCCATTTCAGTGGTTGCTTGGAGACAAGGAAGCATGTAAAAAAAGTTTATAAATAACCGTTTGAATATTTGAATAACAATTTGACCCAAGGTGAGTGGGGTGATCATGCTGTTGGTGGACATGTTATATTTAAGGTAAGATGTACATGATTTAATGTATTATCATGTCATGGAATGTGTGGTGAGAGTTGTAACTATATGATAATACATTAAATCATCTAGCGAGTAGAGTTTGATTTGTGATGTTACGTTGACGGGTTTACTGACTGTCTGGACGCAACTGAGGTTGTGGATCTGCTGATGTGGGTAATCTACTGATGTGGATCCACGAACAAGGTTGTGGATCCACCATTTGGAGAGGTTCTGGGCAGAAAGGATCGAAACCTCGAGGAATAACGGTGCCCAGTTGATGATCCATGCGATTGGGAAACCATTCAGTTGCTTACAGATTGAGATTCTTACTGAAAGGCCCTGTCACCCTTGACGATTTAGCCAGCGTATGCCTGCAATATGCAAATTTGGCTAAAACGCTGCACACGTCGAATAATGGGTAAGTTGTATACGTTAAGAGCACGCTGGCATACGTCGTGTCGCTGGCTTTTTTTCGAGTACGCTGGCATACGTCTTTGTCACTGGCATATCGTCGTTATGCCGAGGTGTTAGAAAATTTTCCATGCTTGAAATTTTCGACGATATGCCAGCGTATGACTCACACGTCCGCATCACTGGCCATAAGTTGTAGGCACGTTAGCGATCTTGACATACGTTACTTGTAAGTTACTCATAAGTCGAAACACGTCGAGGTAATGTTTAGCGTACCCGAAACTTATTTCTAACCTATGAGATAACGTGTTGTAGGCACGTTACGCGATCGTTGACACATCGAATTACTTGTACGTTACTCATAAGTCGAACACGTCAATGTTATGGTTAGCGTCAGTGTTCCAGATCCCTGTTTTTTTTTTTTTTTTTCTTCGTTATGACGGTGAGTTAACACTTAGTTCTAGTGCGGTTATAATATAATTAATAGGCTCCGCTCAACGATTTAAATCATAACCGCACTAAATGAATCAAGTGTCAACATCACGTCATACCGAAGAATAAAACAAAACAAAAAAAAAAAACAGGGAGTCTGGACACTGACGTAACCATACTCAACGTGTTTCGACTTATGGTAACGTACAGTAACGTGTTGTGACGTGTGTCAACGATCGCGTAAGCTGCCTACAACTTATGCCAGCGTATGCGGAACTGTGTCATACGCCGAGTAGTCGAGAAATTTTCAACATGCTGAAAATTTCTCGACGATATGCCAGCGTACTACGACGTAGCAAAACTTACCCATAACGTATTCGATGTGTGCCAGCTTGGTTCGGCAAATTTTCATACGTCGGCATACGCTGGCTAAACGTCAAGGTGTGACAGCGGCTTCCACGCTTCGATGTCTAGTGCGGTTATGATTTGAATCGTCGAGCCGCAGCCTATGAATAGCCTACGCCACTGCATCTCGGCGATACGCTGCCGCACGCTATGCATAAGTTAGACTATCGTTGGGCATAGGTTGTGACGCCGACAACACGCTCAGCATTCGTTGGATATAAGTTATCTATATGTGATTGAAACGTCGTGTACATTCTAATCGTTATGCATACGTCCAACACGATTATACACCCAAAACTTTAAAAGAAAACATCAATAGTTCAGCGTACGCCAGCGTTTTACATACATTTTGAGACCTTGCCATACGCTGGCTAAAACGTCAAGGTGTGACAGGGCCCTTAGGTGAGGGAACTATGTTTTGAGCACCGTCCAGTTGATCATTCATTCATAGCTGATTGAGAAGCCAGTTTAACTTTCTTCTTCCTTCATATGCAGCATAAGGCTGCGGGGAAACATCATTGGCTGAGGGCACATCTGTGCCGCTGACGCAGTGCACCCGATAGGTTAGAGCAGGAATTTGGAATATAGTTAGGGTGTCGGCGATCGCTCACCTACTCTTCGTGATTAAGGACACCCTGGGATATTTAACATCCAGCAACTAATGCCGGCAGATGAGACGCCCAGTTTAACATCCATCGAGTCCAGTATTGAGAGCCAATATGGCTGCAACAGGAGAGAGACCACAGTGACTTGGAGCAGAATGTCATTGTTGGTGCTCATTTGGCAGGCACTTCAATGGCAAAGTCTGTGGAAATTGGGAACATGTCAGGAGGAACTGTCTTGAAGGAGATGTCAGCATGGGAAAAATAAGAAAAGACTTCATCATCAAAGAGTAACAGTGGGCAGAAGTGCATACTCAACAAGCGTGATACACAGGCATTAATCCGGACTGAGAGGAAAAACAGGAGAGCAATGGCCGACAAACTGTGTGCGAAATTCAACGTGGGTCGTGAGCATCCTACATCGTCGAAAATGGTCAGAAGAGACCTTCACAGGGTGGGATACCGTAGCTGGGTTGCTATGCACAAACAGCACATAACATTTGGCAATGCCCGTTTGCTTATCTAGTGGTGCAAGGAGCATAGGCAATCGACTGCCATCCAGTGGAGGAATGTGATTTAGTCTGAATCATCCTTCACCATGTTCTTGACGAATGGAGGTGTGCACATGTGGTGACAGCTCAGGGAGCTCTACAGCCCTGAGTGCTTTGTTCCAACAGTAAAAGTGGCGTGCGTTTTCCTGGCATGGCCTGTGTTCACTCATTCTATTAGAGGTAAGGTTGATGCAGCATGCTACATTACCATCTTGAGTGATCATCTGTATCCAATGATGCAGCATTTCTTCCTGCTGAGAGGCATGTCTTTCAGGATGACAATGCTCCAGTCCACAGGCACGTATTGTCACTGGGTAGTTTGATGAACACGAGGACAAAGTTACCCATCTTCCATGACTCTCCCAATTGCCAGACCTCAATCTCATAGAGCATTTGTGGGCCTGTCTGGCGAGGCACCTAAGATGGCAGTTTCCACCTGCATCAAACCGACATGAATTGGAGGACTTCCTTGTGAAATAATGGTGCCACGTTCCTGCAGAACAGTTCCAGATCCTTGTTGACCCATGCCACATCATATCCAAGCGATCATAAATGCACATGGTGGCCCAAAATCTGATTAAGTGACATTCTGTTGGTGTTTCCACTTTTTTGTCCACTACCTGTAGATATCTCTTTATGCTTCGCTATCACAGGAAGATGGTCATGAAATTAATTGAACCCGCTTCGACATCCAACACGTGAGCTCTTGACACAACTTAGGGAGACGTAAGGTGGAGTTGGGGAGACGACAATGATACATCACCACGGAGAATGTGACATTAAAATAGAATGACTTTCAGGGATCAAACTAATGTTGTGAACCAAATATGTGCTGTGACCGTGCTAATGGCTGTCAAACATTGCTTAATAAACTGACATCATGGTCTGTTCTTCCTCCATTCACAAAGAACTACTTGGAATGAAATTGTGAGAGATAAAACCGTAGATGTCAAGAATTACTCAACACTGTGAAATGTCATTCTCAGGCTGATTTTAGAGTCAGAATTAATAAATAAATAAAACCAGAGCGAGCAGTCATTGGATGAAACAATTTTGTGAATACAAGTTTCAGAAATACTTAAGAAGCAAAAAACATCTTTAGTAAAGTGATATGATCACCTGTATTCACAAAAACAGAACCAGCTAGAAGGGCATTCGGTAGAGCGCATACGTCTGCCCTGATCTTCACCAAAATATAAACAGTTAGTCCTTGTCAAACACATAATCTGCCCACCAAATTGTCTGAATCCATCCACAACTTTTTGAGATATCCTGTACACAACACAAACAGACAAGAAAGACAAGAATTATTAAAAAGAATTGCTGGTTGAATGCAATGACTAAATATGCAAATTCTTTCCAATTTCAAAGCAATCGGATGAAAATTGAGGATTTTAGAAATTGCACCCAAGTTATTGACTTTTGGCATATGTTGTACTCAAAAATGATTGGTGGTTTAATTCAGTGACCTGACATACAAATCCTCTTCAAATTTCAAGTCAATCGGATGAAAATTGACAATTTTTAAAAGTTGGCCTTTGTTGACCTTTTGGCCTATGTTGACTTCAAAAATAATTGGTTGTTGAATTCAGTGAGCTGACGTGAAAATCCTGTTCAAATTTCAAGTCAATTTGATGAAAATTGAGAATTTTAGATATTTGACCTAAGTTGACCTTTTGACCTTTTCAACTCAAAATCAATTGCCTTCTTCCTTATGACGAACTCCACCATTTGGTAAAGAATCGTGAATATCGGTTTAAAATTGTGACCTGCAGGCAATTAACCGACAGACAGACAGAATAATGCACGCGACCAACCAATGTAGACAGTACTTGAAAAAAAAATCTTCAATTTTCGCAAGTAATTAACAGTCAAACAGACAGAGGTGAAAACATTACCCCTGTCCATCGCAGATGGTGGAGGTAATAAATCTTCTGCATTATCTGCGCATGTAATAGAAAAATTGTTCAATCAAATGGGAGCACACATACTGTTTGTAAAGTGGTTACCTATGTTGACCTTAGTTACCTGCAGTGGTTACCTGTGGTTACCTGCACAATATGATAACCATCAGGTGCATGAAATTAAGAGCACCAACACAATGAAGCACATTTTCAATGAACATTTTGTCACTGTGACGTCATAGATGTATCCTTCCATGTGCTGTTGTCAAAAAGGAATTCAACAAAGAGATGACACTCAAACTAACACTTGGTCCTTTTCATATTGATCAACATCATCAGTTATCTCTGAGGGGGGCTAAGTAACAGCACCTTAGAAGGAGTTGGCAATTGAAATGGACAGGGGGGGTTAGGGATGGGTTACGATGGGGTCCTCCTCCTGAGGATGGGGCACAGTGAGTGCACTTACCTTTGAGCTGTCTTGCCTGGGTGCTTGGCTGACTGTTGGATTGGTGCTTGGCACACAAGGAATTCAATTCACAAAGTGCGCCATCCCTCGGAAAGACATTAAGTCGGGTGTCCCACCTGCTAGCCTTAGTTGGTGGACGTTTTAGATCCCTCGGTGTATTTCGCAAAGAATCGGTGAGTTAGTTCCAGCACCCTGAACAAATTATAAATTCCTGGCAAAATCACCTTCAGGCCGTGGGGCGAGCAGACAAATGTCCTCTAGTTGTTGAGTTTTGTGACCACCATTCGGCAACTACTTGGAATTTTGCACAAAAGTACAGAAAAAAATACTTTACAACCATACAAAGTTGTCAGTGGTGAAAGCTGCACAATAATTAATAATTGGTTCACGAGTCAGTAAGTGACCACTATATTTGTTATTGGTGTGTGTTGGGTAGTCGATCTGGCCGAAAAAAAAAAATTTCAAAAATTTTTTTTTTTGAAATTTGTTCTACCCTTATCAGTATTTCCGTCGTTATGTTTGTCTGTCTGTCTGTCTGTCCGTCTGTCTGTCCCTCTGTTCGGTCCAGTGCTCAGTTAATACAATGGCGATTTCGATGAAACTGGTTTGGTAGTTCATACCATGACCTAGTTGTGTGCAAATGAGAACCGTTGCTAGGGCACCACCGTTGCCTAGCAACGGGACTGAAATTTTTAAAATCATAAAAAAATTTATTTTTTCGAAAATCAAAAATCGGGCCACGAGCGACTGTGGGCAGTACATTCAGCCATATTGTCAAAAATTTCCAGCCGGATCCTATGAAAACTGTCGAGAAGATAGACTTTGAATGAACCCTGGTCGAAACAATAAAAAAACGAACTTCGTTATATCTCAGAGACTATGAGTCAGATATACATGAAACTGGTATGGTAGGTTCATGGTATGTCCTAGTTATGTGTGAGAAAGAACCGTTGCTATGGACCCTCCGTTGCCTAGCAACGGCCGAAAAACCTCTAAATGTGGGGTATTTTAACGAAAAAACAATCTGCAGCATTAACCCTTGAAGCTAGAATCATGAATTTTATTGTGCTTAATGCTCAGGTCATTCCCCATCGAACGGGCCCATCGCGTCAGGTTCTATTGGTAGGCGACTACCCAGTTCCGCCTACCGGCTTGTTGGATTCGCTATATATGCTAGATATCCCTTATTGTCGGGTTTTCCGTGTGTGTGTGTGTATGTGTGTGTGTGTGTGTGTGTGTGTGTGTGTGTGTGTGTGTGTGTGTGTGTGTTGTGTGTGTGTGTGTGTGTGTTGTGTGTGGTCTGCAACGCGAGGCTTCACAGCACAAACAGCAAACCGATTATTTTTCAAATGGTAGTCCTTCAAAAATAGGGTTTTCTATTTACCGTCATTTTTTATGAGGAGTGCCGGTTGGCAAAATACACAATAGGAAAAATCTTGCCAGACAGACGAACAATTGTATGTGAACCAATACGTCTTGGCAATGAATCTTCCT
>CM068966.1:64017658-64034283 GCA_035128595.1 Eptatretus atami | reverse complement strand
TGTGTTTTCCTGAGAATGGGCGTGCTGCGCCCATTATGGGTGGAGCCACGCCCAAAAAAACTGTTTTTAGGGGGTAGCCGATTTCAATTTACATCTTCTCTGAGGGGGTTTATCGAATCTGACAGGAGTTTCGGTATTTGGTTAGCCCAATGGCACCTGCATAGCCCCACAGAGCTCGATTTTCATTTTCGTCCCAAGGTCAAGGTCACAAGTCAAGGTCACAAGGTCACGAACTTAGAAATTGCGAATTTTGACATAAAAATCATACGACCGCCCAAACTTTGAGAGCAGAGGATGGCAATATTTTTTAGGCATAATCTTGAGGTCATTCCCCACCTAAAGTCTTGAAACCATTTTGCCTCTATCTCGAACACCATGCCCGTGGCGCCCCCTTCAAGTTTGTTTTTACGCTGATTTCATCAAAGTATGGATAATCCGAGGAGTGTGAAATGCCTATAGCCTATATGACGTTTGGTTCCTGGAATGTCCAGAGGAAGTTTTGCACCAAAGGTCATAATCCTGACCTTTGACCTTTAAAGTTCACAAAGGTCAAATTTTCAAAGTTGTGGGAATCGAACCGGGTTTTCGACCTTCTTTGACGAACTAACTCCAATAAGCTATGGCATGTACATCCTGTTTCCTTATTTTAATGTCCACAACATTGTTTTGTGACCTTTAAAGGTTATGCAAAGGTCAAATTTTTAAAGTTGTTGAACGAAACCGGGTTTTCGACATTTTGCAGCTGTCATTCGACATTCGACATTCGACAATAACCTGTCACTCGTACCACATCATGTTGATCATTTTTATAACTTAGTCAAAAATTATCACATTGTCTCATCCTTGACTTCTGAAACAATCTACATCGTCAAATACCGCTCGTGAACCATCGTCGTCTTCAGACTTGTTTAAATTTAAAATTTCATAATTTCTTCATAGCACCCTCTGCAGTCCATGTGGAGACATTCATGTTATTTGCTGTGGGGGAATTTACTTTCACTCATGTTTCTGTTTGGGAAATGTCACCACCATCCATCGATATGAATTCTGAAATATTGTTTTTTACATGATATGGACTGAAGACATATCAGGAAAAGGTTTTCAGTGAATTCTACTCTGAAAAGTTGATTTGTTTCATCGTTTGGTGTGGTTATCGATTCTAAATGCGCACCAGAAGTTAGATCCTCTCTACTCTTGTATTGTTTATTGTGTTTACCTCTCATCACTTCTAAAATATTTAGCTTAGTAATGGTTATTTGAAGAAAAGCTGAGATGTTGATATCATTAACTTGATTGGAGGAAGAGGAAATATTTAGTGGAATCGTGGGCGTACTACGGATTTGCCAGAACCCCTATTTGACCTTTTGGCCTATGTTGTTTCAGTTCATCGTTTGGTAATTATCAATTCTAAATTTGCACCAGAAGTCAGATCCTCTCTACTCTTGTGGGCACACTGGCACTCAGGTGTACTCCAGTTGTAGCACAACCCAATACGACCCTTTCAAACCCATACAAAGTTTTGTACAAAACCATACAAAACATTCCCAAACTCCCCAAACTCAAGTCCAGCCATAATAACACAGCCATTGCACAGGGTTCCCAGCATGTACAGCATTTTTGGCTGCTGGTTGCATCATTGGTTGGGGGCACAACTATGCCACTGAAAGAGTGCCCCAATTACCAGTACACACAGGTGCTCATTTCACCAACCTCAGAAGGATGACAGGCTGAGTCAACCCCTGATGTTAATTCAGCAGCCAATGGGGCTCGAACTCAGGACCCTAAGATCCTTATAAGATCCCAAGCCACCACCCTAACCACTAAGACAACACCAGGCTTATATTGCAAAGGGTGATTCCCTCTTTAGTCATTTTAAACACTTTTCAGCAAACTGAAGAATCGAACTAAGAGGCAATTTCAAAATGGTTAACTAATAATTTAACTCTTCGGCGACAGGAACAGGTGATAAACAAACATCTGAAACCATCAAACTGTCTCTATAACTGGAAAGATTACACTGGGCTGCATTTGAATTTTTTTTCAGAGGTCTAGGTTTTCTCAACGGTTCTTGTTGTTTTTTGCATGCTGAATTCAGAAATGTATCTCATTTCGCTCAATCAGGTCAAGTTTTTATGCTATCTCAATTTTAAGGAAAAAAATAATCAAATTTTTTATTTTTTTAATTAGCATTTTTTAAATTAAAAATCAGACTTACATTGACAGAAAATGTACAAACTATACATATAATGACACACAAGTACACTTAATGTGGAATAAAGTGCCTTCTCAATTACTTTCATTTCAATTTCAGAAAAATATAGATAAATCGTTGTTTCTGGCAACACCCAACTTCAGTCGCTGCAGCAGTCGCTGTTTTCCTTCATCTTTTTAATGTTAAATGTCACATTAACGGTACTTGTGCGTCATTTTATGTATAGTTTGTACATTTTCTGTCAATGTAAGTCTGATTTTGAATTTTAAAAATGCTAATTAAAAAAACTAAAATTGATTATTTTTTTCCTTAAAATTGAGATAGCACATAAAAACTTGACCTGATTGAGCGAAATGCTAACTACAACCTGCACTATTCTGCAGAACACAATAAATACATTCTGAAGCCAAAAGTTCTCCACTCATATTCCTCCTGTTATTTTGCATTTCCATCATAAAAAAAAATCACAACTGACCCAGCGCACATCTTCCTCCGCAAATACAAACGGCTGGTCCCGTGACGACCCCATGGTCCATGGGACGAGTAGATTTCAGCAATGACGTCATGGTGTCGTTTCAGTCATTCAATTCAAGATAGCTGCCTCGCTGTTATACACAAGGATCGTGATTTTTGCGTCTGTTTTCTCACCAAAATGGACCAAAAAGTGAATTTTAAGTGCATTATTCATCAGCAGTATTTTCGTTGTCGTACAGCTTAGCCCTTCTCACTAACATGGTGGAGAAATTTCCTGAGTGTGCTCGAAAATGGTTGACTTTGGATGGATATGACCTGAACGATCGTTCCCTTTTCTTCTCACTGTCGCCGTTCTCTGGCAGGAAGAAACGGTACTCTCTCTCTGTTTTATACTTCGCCCTGGTTTGGGATGAAATTCCTGACTTTGCGTCTGTTTTCTCATAAAAAACGGACCAAACAGTGAGTTGTAAGTGTGTATTAGTCATCAGCAGTATGTTTGTGGTGAAACAGCTAAGCCATTCTCGAGCTCTGCAACACGGTGGGAGAAATTCCGTGAGTGTGCTCAGAAACGGTCGACTTTGGATGGACATGAATGATCGCTGGCGGAAACAGCATCATTGGAACACTTGGCCCTAGCTAGGGATGATATCCCTGAACTAGTGGGTTTCCACGATACCTGCTCCCGTCGATTAACTGATGCAAAGCAAAGAAGAGGAGCTGAGAAAGGTTGTAGCCAGAACGCACAAGACCACCATCCTGGCCAAGATGGTAATGATGCGGAGGATCACATTTCGTACGAGCCATCACCAACGAAGCTTCGCTCGGCATCAAATATTACTGGACACACTCACATCTCCCGACCCAATCTGTGTGCATCATTTGCAATCCTCAAGATCGATACTTGACAGTTCGTGGGAAGATGGTCAAGGATCGATTGTGCCAAGCTGAAACTCAAACGTCAGGTATGTTGTCACTTGTTTATTGTCTTGAAGCATCTCATTGTTTTTACTCTTCTAGATATGCAGCGAAAGTGGATTGCTATACATGTAAGTTGTATCCAGATTCTGGATCATTTTGTTTTTGAGTCAGCTTTACATTTTTTCATCCTTTACATTTCTTTGTTCCGATGTTCATTAATTATATTCATTGTCATCCTATTCATCAATGAACTTTAGACATGTTTTCTGGACTCCATCTCACTGTCTTGTCTCTCTCTAAAATAACCCCATCTTCAAAGGGTTAAAAACCCTGGTTCTCATCACTTACATTGTGTGTTGACTTCATGTTGGATTTTATTGCAGTGTACAGAGGGCTGCACCATAGGAAACATCATACCGTGAGTTTTGTTCAGCCGTCATCGAGGAACAACCGATAGTGGGACAGGAGATACTACGGATGACGAGGTCGATACTATTTTTTGTGAAACATGTCAAGGAAAAGGAAGACACAGATGCTGCAGATTATGGGTAAGCCTCACTGTTGGTCCTCTGTTCAAGACTGGTTTGATTGTTTTCAGAGCTCAACCAAGGTTATACAAGTAGGTCACCTGTCACTATGTACCACCAATAAGAACCAAGGGCAATGCCAGAGGGGTAGGGGCACGTCCCCTACCCCAAAACATGCCTCGGGGACGTGCCCCCTATATGTCAGCTTGATGCCTTTTTTGAATTTTGCCTTTCTGAATGGTGCAGGTGTTTGCTTTTGTATGGGCCCTTTTACCATAAATTAACTAACTACTGCTTCAGATTTTGTGGGTAGAAGGTGCCCTTCTTACCCACAAAATGTCCCCAAGAATTGATTGCTTGTGACAAGCCTGATTTGTCTTGATAGTTTTTCTACAATTGCATTTTTCAGCCCTCATGTGAAATTTTGATGTTTCCTTACACACTTGTGTCTTTTTCACAGGATGGACCGACTGAAAAGAAGGCTGAAACGTGACTACCTCAGCTACGATTCCTCACACCATTCAGGCGAAACAAATGTCAGATGGTATTCTGTGAAAACCTGGAGGCAAGTGAGGTCATCGGGCAAATTCCGTCATCATCAACGGAACCCGAGATTGATACTCGCACAGAAGCTGAGAGTGACACTGATAACATACCACTGTCTCAGCAGACTCATCACGAACAGGTATGCTAATTCAGCATGCAATTCAGGACACACATGGTGTCAATGACCCATGGCCTCCAACATCCAGCTGCCTTGGAGTCGATGCTGCCGAGTCATGTGTACCTGTTGACCTTTACAACTTAATGGCGTGGTGCACTGGTGCTTGTGACATCCCAAAACCAAGTGATCATGTTGAATTATCAGATGACCCTCACATGAAAATTATATCTCTGTGTCAGTACATTGTGTACCTTGTGTAGAAAGGTAAAAAACAGACACCAAAATCACTTGCTTTTGGGTTGACGTTGCGCCATCTTACTGGCTCATTACGTTGATTAGTAGATTAGGTCGTTGTGCATCATCGGACACCGTTCATCACTTTGAAACTAGTCTAGCTCAGGTCCAGTTGCTATCCATTCATGACACGCCAAAATACTTTGCAAAGAATGCCCCAACAATCTGTGTGTGGGATAACGTTGATTTCGCCGAGGAGACTCTTTCGGGCCAAGGTACCACCCATCATACAAATGGTGGATTAGTACAGCGTGTCATCCACGAAGAGGAAGGGGCTGCGAAGCACAATATCCCGAAAAAGGTCAGTTGTTCCTTCCAGTCGCAACCAGCTGACATGGAAGAATACTTTTGGAAGAAAAGGAAATGTCAAAAAATGATTACACCAGACACCCATCTGATGGAGGAAACCTACCAGCTGAGGTTAATTCCAGCTATCCAAATGGACTTGGCATAACATTGGGAATTTATAGAAAGTACCTATGCCTACTTTCCCACCAAGTTTGGAAACTGAGGCATGATGGAATTGGCAGATAATGGGGTCTAAAGTTGGTACAACGCGTACCATTCCCCCTGCCGTGATCGAACAAAGTGTCGTTTTTCACTTCGCATTGCTCTGTGATAATTAAGGCAATGCATCCCAAACGTTGGGAATTTATGAAAAGTACCGATGCCTACGAGCCCACCAAGTTTGGAGACTGAGGTATGACGGAATCGGCAGATAATGGGGTCTAAAGTGGGTACCCTAACCCAAAATGAGTGATTTTGTCCATATAGTGTATGTTTGGATGGATGCGGGGAAAATACTGCAGGGTTTTTCGTGGAGAACTTTTAACACGGAGTACACATGGTCACTGGCGACCAGAATCTAGTTTAATCAAGTAGTCCCCCGATCAGTGGAACAAAACTCATTTTCTAGCCACATCCTCACCCACGGCTGATGGCCTAAATTATACACGCACCGCGATTGGACGAAATGTGAAAAGCAATTCTCAATTTTTGTGTTTTCCGTTTTTCTCCTCAATGTGAAACTTTTGTGCTTGCCAAAATTCACATAATGCTGAAATATGGTTTTACACAATATGTATCAAAAATTAATTAGTTGTCAGATGGAAGTGACAAACGTAAACAATTTCGGGGATCACATCGCTGCCTACTTCAAATCGAGAAAGACTTTCCCCACCGATCCCAAAATATTTTGGAAATAATTGGGGTTTTTAAAGTCGTAGTCATGGTTGTTGTCGGTGTATAGTCAAGGCTCGTGGAGGACCTAGTACAACTACACTGAACGGAGCAGAACATAACAGGATAAAGGGAGCAGTTGAGAGGGTGAGGGGGTGGAGACACCAACAGCACAGTTGAAGGCCAGAACAGAGGGAGGTAGACAAACAATGGGTGTGGGGAGGAATGAGGGCCAGGAGAGGATGCATGGTGTGGAAAAGATTGATACAGAAGGAAACTCAAGAGGGGAAAACAGGAAATTTGGAAGGACGAGGGATTGGGGTAGGGTGAGGGGAAGGGGGTTAACGAGGGTAGAAAATATGGTTTTGGATTGGGGACAACCTGAGATGGTGGTGAACAGCTGTCTTGAAAACCTGGAGGGAAGAATGAGATTGAAGAGAATGTGGAAGTTGGTTCCACAGGTGGGAAAAAGAAAGCAAATAAGTGGAGGTAAGCAGTGATCCTGGATTTTGGGAGATTCACCAGAAAGGGAGTTGATGGTGGACCATCTGTGCCCTGCAAAAACTTGGGGAAGCTTGGAGGGGTGGAGTGGGGGGGACAAAGCAAGGAAAGAGCAGATGGTGCCAGACCAGAAAGGAGGTGGTAGAAAACAGAGACCACTGACCTGTCTGCGATGGCAAAGTGATCATTTTGGAAATGATGAAGACCCAGAGACTCAGCTTCATCATGGGAGATTCCAATAACATTGAAGGTCTTGGTTTCCATGGCATTGAGCTCAGCAAGATGTGGGGCATAGGAGCCAGCCCAGAGGGGAGAGCAGTACTCCATCAAGCTGTGGATAGGAGTTCAGGTGTGCCAAGGAAGGACTTTGTACGACGAAGGATGCCCAGTCGGCGGCTAGCTTTGCAGGCCAGCTTTGAAATGGGGTTTGCCAACAAAGATCATGGCTGATAGTGAGACCCAGGAGTTTGAATGACTGAAGTTCCTCAAAAGGATTAAGAAAATAGATAGGAGGGTTCGCCAGATGGTCCTTTTGGAGAGGGATAGTGAGTGTGGGAGATCTATCAGGATTGAAAGACATATTCCAAGTGTTTGACCAGCCCACGACCCCTTCAAGGTCTGGAAAGAGGGAGATCAGCATTTAAAACTTCTTCGTTCATGTGCCGCACAAGGCTGCGGGGTAGCATCATTGGCTGAGAACGAGGCTGTGTCGCTGATGCAGCACCCTCTGCTGGTTATGGCAGGAATTTGAAATTTGGCCAGGGTGCCGGCGATAGCTCACCGACTCTTCACCAAGGACACCGTGGTATCTTTAACATCCACCAACTAATGCTGGCAGATGGGACGCCCAATTTAACGTCCATCCAAGGTACGACACACATTGATGAAGCACCGCCTGTGAAACACGGGGATGACAGTTTATAACTGTTGGGATTCGAACCCAGCTGAGACAGCTTAAACTTAAAGGCAAGTGTGCGTACCTCTCGGTTATCCTGTCAGCCCAATCATTAAAACTGCAATCACGAGATTAACAATATACAGTAACCTAAACAATGACCCATTCACACCGATACAAAGACCTCAGAGGTGTCAATGAACTATTGTGTCAAACGTGAAACTTCAAAAGTTACACACATGATGCAATAGTTTATTTTGGAAATTATCTTTAAAATTTACAGGTGATATGTCAGTTCACCTAAAGTGCGACAAGTTCAGACAACTGTAATCACCCGACGTCACACACACACGAGACAGACCCTACATCACACGCGTATTGAAGAGTGTTCATTCAAGCATTCTGAGTTCTTCTCTGTCCCATTCATCTCCCTCCAGGATAACTGGATGGAATATCGTGAATTAGCTCGTTCTGTTCACTTGGAACGCATTCCTTGTCCATCTGGAGCACATATCGGAACCAGAGGCCATGCTGCGCCTTTTTCCCCCCAAAATGAAGATCCACAAGTCTCATTGTCCAAACATACACAACATAACGACACTGAGCAGAGTCCATGTACATCGTTATTAACCCAATAGCCTGGTGTTGGCTTAGTGGTTGGGTGGTGGCTTGGGATCCTCGGGTCCTGAGTTCAAGCCCCGTTGGCCGCTGAATTAAAATACACCAGGAGGTTGACTCAGCCTGTCATCCTTCCGAGGTCGGCAAAATGAGTACCAGTGTACTGGTAAGGGGGACACTGCATCAGCGGCATAGCCACGTCCCAACCAATGATGCAACCAGCAGCCACAGGCTGCACTCGATAAAGAGATTAACCCAATGGAGCAAAGAAACGACTTCCCATTATGACGTCACAGCTGTATGAACGTGCTGTTCCATTCATATGTTCCAATCATTCGATCCTTCCTTCATTCTGACTTTACGTTCTGTGATCCACCACCCTTGAAGAGAGCAAGCAAAGAAACGGCTTTCCATTATGACGTCACAGTTGGGTGAACGTGCTGTTCCCTCCATCTGTTCTCAGATGCTCAGAATTCGATCCTTCCTAACCCGAAGGAGCATGACGAGTTGCCAAAGCACGTGCTTCGTTTTCCTTCCACACAATCATTACAAGGGGTCCATATTAAGTAAATCGTGGATCTTTTAAAATTATTTGCCAACATCACAACACCGAGTAGAGGTCTTCATTTGCACCAGTCCTTTATATTCCACACCGCTCCCTGGGCCCCGAGGTAGTGATCAAGACGCATCAATAAACGAAGACCTTTCTCCATAAATACAATGAAAGATGACTCATGGTGCACCGTGTACTTGTAAACCCGAGACAGATGCTCGATTTTCGTGCAACACCGACCCGTTCTGTACAACCTCTGTAACGTAATCATATGACCTTCGAAGTGGAACTGCCTGTCCACTTGACGTGCGAACAACCTGGGTACTGGAATTTGTCTATGGTGCAGGAGCTGCTGAACAAACACAGCAACCACACTCTGAGTTAGCAAGCAGAGTAACCAAGAGTCAAGGAACACACCAAAGGAGAGCAAACCACTCACCACTTATCTGCGGTTTTCACCAGGAATTTAACTTTTAACTCACATACTCATCATGAAAAACATCATCTGATCCTTCACATCCACAAACGAATGCTAGCAGACATGACACCCGGCCTAACTCTAATGTACATCATCCTGGACATTGGATGGCACACATCACCCTAAGGCCTAGATAGTACACTTTATGATGGATGAATGGAAAGCACTTATGATGCCACACCCTGGGACTGCGAAGCACCAGACAGTTTATGGTCGGTACTCGAACCCAGACTGCAGAGCTTAAATTAAATAAATGTCCTTTCACTGCACAATTGCAAGTCCTGTCCATCCATGATAATCTGCACAAGGTAGACCTACAGTCTACACAAGGTAGACCTACAGGCTACACCATTCAAAATGTGTGAAGACCTGGTTGTGTGGTTGTGTTTTTGTTCTCGAGTACGCAGCACACTTTCATGGGAAGACTTCACACAAACGATTACACACCTGCTCTTTGACCTTTGCAGCAAAGGCCATAACTTCTTCTTAAGATGGTTAACACCCCCCAAAAGAATGAACCCACACACATGGAATGAAAGGCATTTTCCCATGTGCTACACACAAGAAAGGAAAGAACATTTCAGTTTTTCTTCCTAATGTTCAACATGCATGTCAAAATATATATACACAGAGATATAAATAAAAATAAATACATACATCTATATATTACTAAAACTCTCATCATGTATGTATGTATGTATGTATGTAACCAAAATACAGCCAAAACTGTACACGATAGCGCAAATTTTTTAGGGCCACCTTACTCACCATTCGCCTGCGGTGTGCAGTATCAAGTTTCATTCAAATCGGGCAACAAAAAAAATTATTAAAAAATCAATTCTCGATTCAGTCAAGTACTCTTCGGGAGAATTTGATCAATGCAAACAACCTCAGCGGTATAGTTTGCTCGAGCTATCTTTTTTTTTTCTTGAAATGATTTTTCTCATCAACCGCTGTCACAACGGGAACCCAACGGGTTCACGGGTCATCTAGTAGTGTTTAAAACTGCATAGTGGGCCCTCACGTTAACTAGCATAACCAGTTGCATGGCGCAACTTCTGAATAATGTGCACCATGTACGTTCATGCACCAACTGTACTCTAACATGTAGAATGAGCGAAATCATTCTCATTGGACAGCTACATTTTACTATCAATTAGGATCTCTTTATACACAGCCAGGATGTCTCCACACATGACAATAACCCTAAAACAATACATACACAAAAAACTCGTGATGGAAGAGTGAGCTGTCAAGGCAAAACAAAAATAAAAATAAAGATCATGGGTTGCTCTCGTCTTTTCGAAAAAAAAATTAAAAATTAAAAAAATCCCTCTCCAAAAGGACTATCTGACGAACCCTCCCATATACTTTCTTAACAATCCCCAAGGAAGTTCAGCAATTCAAACTCCTGGGTCTCACGATCAGCTATGACCTTTCTTGGGCAAACCACATTCCGAAGTTGGCCGACAAAATTATCCGCTGACTGGGCGTCCTCCATCAAAGTCCTTCTTCGGCAAACCTGAACTATCCACAGCTTAATGGAGTACTGCTCTCCCCTCTGGGCTGGCTCCCCTGCCTCACATCTTGTTCAGCTTGACGCCATGGAAAGCAAGACCTTCAAGATTATTGGAATCTCTCACCATGAAGCTGAGCCTATGGGTCTATCAATATGCCATTGCAGAGGGGCCCATGGTCTCTGTCTTCCACCGGCTCCTTTCTCGTCTTGCTTAGTCTTCATCCCCCCCCCCCCACCCCAACCACCACCACCACCCCAACCAGGTTTTTGCAGAGCATTCATGGCCACCATACCATAAACTCCCTTCTAGTGAAACTACATAAATTTAGGATCACTGCTCACCCACTCATTCGTTCCTCTTTTAACTTGCCTGTGGAACCAACTTCCACATTCTCAGCAACCCCATTCTTCCCTCCAGGTCTTCAAGACAGCTGTTCACCATCATCTCAGATCATCTCCAATCCAAAACGATGATCTTTTCTACCCTTGTTAATCACCTTCCCCCTACACTATCTTCCCTCCAAATTTCCAGTTGTCCCTTGGTGTCCATTTTCTTCTGCTCCCCTCGTCCATTGTTTGTCCAAGTCTGCCTCAATCTTGGCCTTCAACTCTGCTGTTGGTGTCTTCCTACCCATGGTATACTGAATCCTATGTAGAGGCAGTTGGAGGAAAAGTCTGCAACAAGTCTTTGTCCATCCGTAGAAGAGCCAGAAAACAACATCTGGCCAACCGAACGATTGAACTATCAAGCCAGTCTCCTTCAAAACATGGTGGCACCTTGTTACATCTGTCTCTGGAGTATTCTCCCTTTCCATCCCTTCCGTCACTTCAAATAGCAGCACAGCGAACTCAGCTCATGAGAAGGCTGAATGCCTCAATTCTGTGCTTGCTTCCATTTTTTGTCCCCAATCCCTCTCTCTCGGTACCCACCATACCCCCAAGTTGCACCCAACTGCCCGTGGGCTCTATCCTTTTCACCTGAGAATGTGGAGAAGTTTCTGGAAACCCTAAACTGATTTTGCAACTTGTGTGGATGGCATCAGTACAGGAGTCTTGAAAAAAAAAAAAATAATAATAATGTTATTATTATTAATAATAATAACTGCTCTTCTACAACCTTTTTGCACTGTTAACCTTATCATAGGTTATCTTCTACCCACTTGGAAATCAGCCAACATCACTGCATTGCATAAAAGGTGCAAAAATAGATCCTCTTTGCTGCAGACCTACGATCTCACTTCCAATCATCAGCAAGGTCATGGAATCAATCATCACAGTTGACATCAAATAATTCCTTTTCTCAATGGCCTGATGTCAGATCAACAATTCAGGTTCAGACCAGGTCACTTTACATTAGATATGCTGCTTCTACTCTCTCAACAATGGATGGAAGGAGGGCCTCAATGACGAACATGAGATCAAGGCCATCATTCGAGACATGTATAGAGTGTGGTGCCCCACTCTGCTCTCCAAACTCTCCATATGGCCACAAGTGGCTACTGACTTCCTCGACTCCCAGAGCAGCCTTTCATCTCCTCTCCCCGTCAAGGCTGGGGCTGGAGTGTCAAAAGGCAGTTGTCTGAGGCCCTGTCCAATTCCTATTCTTAATCTTATACGATTTGTCCGACTGGAAAAATCCTCTCTCTTTGCTGATGACTCCACCCTTTGCCGTAACATCCCTCATCCTGAGACATGCAGTAGCCTCTTCCCTCTTTGCAGACCTCAATATAATCACAAGCTGGTCAAACATAGAATGTTTGAAAAAAAAATTAAAATAAATAAATAAATAATTTAAAAAAAAAACTTATTCTCTGTCTCTCCGAAAGGTGCGTGTAGCAAACCCTCCAATCTACTTTCTTAACAATCCTCTTGAAAAAGTCCAATCTCTCAAACTTGAGCCTCACCATCAGCCAGGATACTTCTTCTTTGCGCAACTGGCATCCTCTGTTTTGTAGTCTTCACTTGGCACACAAACTCTTCTCCATGTACAAAGTCTTGATCCACAGGTGATGGAGTGCTGCTCTCCCCTTTGGGGTGGCATGCCTGCCTCACACCTTTCTCAGCTTGATTCCATGGAAACCAAGGCCTTCAAGATCATTGGAAGCTCCCGTGATAAAGTTGAGTCTTTGGGCCCATCACAGACAGGGCATTTAATGGTCTCAGTCTTCGACCACCTCATTTCCTCCGTTTCACCCTCTGCCCTGTAATCAGCCTACCCCTCTGTTTCTGCATGGCATGCAGCCGGCAGTAAACCCCTTGTGATAAAACTCCCAAATTCCAGATCACTACTCGCTTCCACTCATTTGTTCCCCTTTTCTCCCCCAACTGTGGAATGAACTTCAAGCTCTTCAATCTCACCCTTCCCTCCAGGGCTTTAAGACAACTGTTCACCACCATCTCAGATCACCCTGCTCCCCCACCTACAACCATTCGCCCTTATCAAACCCATGACTTTCTTCCTGAGAATGTGCAGCTGTATCCACCTTCTTCAACCCTGAGCCCTCATTCTTCCCCATCCTTTATTTCCTCAAGTCTCCCTCCCTGTCTCTCAACCTACTTGTTGGTGTGCACCTGTCTCTCCTATCTTTTTCTATGGTTCTTTTATGTCTTGATATATTCCATGTTCCTCGACATAGTTTCAAAACAAAACGTAGATTATAATTAATGCACAAGAGGAAGAAAACGATGCAAAAGATTGCCTTTGGGCACTTTAGCCAAGACTGTGAAGAGATTAGAGGATTCCACTGATTGTATCACACTGACTGGGCAAGTGGAAGAAGTCAGAGCCAAAAAACAAGAGTGTGCGCATGTGGCCTTGTGTGCCAGTTAGAGCTTGGCAAACAGAATAGGATGCCAGCCAGACTGCATCTAATGCCCGAGCTATATACAACAAGGCAATCGTGACCTCGTCTGAGATTTTGGGCCTCCAACCATTCATGAAGGAAAAACGAACAGCATGTATCGAGTTCAGTGACTGGGAAAGAACCAAAATTGTCAGATACAAGGCTGTTTAAAGAGGGTGGGGGGAAACTTCAGCAATAATGGATTAAACCACTACTTTTCATTTATTGGAAGCAAGCTTACTATTAGGTCGTTGGGAATGTTTTTCACCTTTCTTTGCAAATGGGAGTGATCAACTTCCAGGCAGATGCGAGGTAGCCAAAGGAAAAATAAATAAATAATTCAGTGTGAGAATGGCACATTGAATTGAAGGGGGTGGGCATCACACGTATTGAACTGATTTTGCAGAAAAAAAAGTAACAAGGGACGAATAGTGTAAGCAAGTGTACAAATACAAGAGCATCGACATCTGGTCCAAATCCATAAATATATCGAAGGTAATATGAGGGGAAGTTGAAAAAAACAAAGTCCCCGACTACAAATCCTCTTGCACCACAAAAACTCAGCCGAGATGTTTGTCTTTCTCCAAATGGTTTTCACTCAATGTTACACAATCTCCACCCGTGTCAGCAAAAATGATAATGATTAGAGTAAATATATATATATAAAAAAGTTTTTTCCGGCACAAAAACAGGAAAACTGCTGCACATCATTCGGAAGATTGAAACTTGAGTTGGCTCTCCACTCAAACAGGAGCTCAAGCAGCAAACATCAAATGGGATCCAGTTCACTTTCTTTCTTCTTTTTTTTTTAAAATTCAATGCAATTTCAACAAAGCGGTTCTGAATCCAACTTTAGCCCTAATAAAATGAGTGATAGGGTTGATCACCCATGCATGGCAGCAGCTTGCTAGGTCGTGATGATGCCTCTCGACAGTGCTTCTGCTCAACTTTGACTTGCTGCTCACAGAGGAGAAAATTATTTGTGAGAAAGATATTGCATATCCCCTTTCCACTTATAGGGTAGATAATACCAGTAATGTGTAGTGCACGGTGATGTACCTTTTCCCGTTTGCCAGAAATGTCACGCTCAACTCACCCGCCCTGTTTTTCCCAGTTTCGAGAACACGCGCACACACACACACACACACACACACCACACACACACACACATCACCTCAAAATAGTGCGACAACGTAGTTTTCTTTTTTATACCGGACATAATCGAGGTTCGTAAGAAATAATTCCATGCCAAGTTGGAACATTGCATAATCTAGTCAAGATGTGCTCATGCAAGGCTTAATGGAAGCCAAACCATCATCCAGGTGTAGATGCACATTAGTTAGGAAAAAAAAAAGAAACAGCAGGAAAATATTGTTTCAAAAATATTCCACAGTTAATCTGTATATGTGAATTAATTTTAAAAATAAAAAAGTGGAAAAATACAATTCCACCCACCCACCCCAACCCACAATGTATCGTTTTTACTCTCCCAACATCCCTCCTCTTTTCATTTTATCTCTACAGCATTCACTACATCTTCACAATAGCCTGAGTAGTACACACAATTCACAGTAGCTCCAGAAAGCCAAATGCAATTGGAACAAACAGTTGAAATTAAAGTTTGTTGTTGTCGTCACCCACCTACTGCACATTTCTGAACTTTCAAGTCCAAAGTATCTGAGCAATTGACAGGAAAATCCACCACCACTTGCACGGTTATGAAAAGCAGTTTAAGACGCATGAGGGTGAATGTACGTGATGGCGACAATGCAGAAGTGGAAAGGTCACCATCAGAAAGTTTAAAAAAAAAGTTGAAGTCTTTACCAGGTCATACAAAGCTTCCTGGTCCAGGATGAAAACAATCTTTTGACAGTGGATAGAAAACTTGATGGATTTATCAAGATCATTCTGAAGTCTGACGTGCAGTGGAGACAAATTAGTATGGGTGCATAACTTAGTGGGGGGAGGGGAAACCCAGAGAGATGATCTCTCCACAACCCATCAGATGAGCCGCTCCAGGGGAGGGATTGGCAGCCCAAGGTAGCTGTAGGGATTCTGCCTTCCTCCACTCAACTCCTGCTCCCTGGGGTTATAAGTGCCGCTGAAACTCTCCTCATGTTTCCCCCCACGCAGGCAGCAAATCACCAGAACCACCACAAGAGAAACAAGCAGGGCAGGTGCTACAAGGCCAGAAGCTATTTCAGCACGAGGAGTCAGAGCAGATGAAAGCTGAGGGAGAGTTGGGAGCATAATTAATTGGCAAAGATGAGGATGGAAATTAAAAACAAAAATGGCACAATTTGCACCAAATTGAGCACACACATGCACCTTTTTGGTGGTGGCTTATCATGCTGTCAATTTGAGATAGATACCTCTATCCCTAAACCCAGCCAGTCAGTCACTCACTCCAGACAATATTAACCAAAGTTGCAGATATACCAGAAAAAAACAAACGAGCCAATTCAACCAAGCAAACCGGAATCTCACCTGGAACGGGGCTGACATCATGGAAACGTCACTCCCAAGAGGAGTCCTTATTATCACCAAGGGAAATGTCTCCACCTGTCATGTATTTTAATGAAGCCCGTTTGTGTTTCAAGCACCTATCCTCCAGGATGCACACTCTTACATCAAACACCTTCCTCGTTAAATTACCAATTTCCCAGGCTTACCACACACCTCCACCTCATTCCTCATTTGTGAAACTGCTTTCCCAAGGCAGTTCAATCAAATTCTACCCTACAGGGCTTCAAGCAGGCGGTGTACCACCATCTAGTGTCATCATTCATCCATATCCACAATACCTTCTACCACCATCAACCCTACTTAACCTTCTTGAATGTTACTGCATCATCTCCTCCCCTCTCCTTGCTCGTTGTACAACCACGATGCCATCAGTTTGTTGCCTTTTTACCCTCAATCATCTTGCTCTTCCACGAGCCTCGATGTT
>CM068966.1:63994350-64010552 GCA_035128595.1 Eptatretus atami | reverse complement strand
AGGAGAGAGATAACACGGAGATACACATGGTCACTGAGCGACCAAGAATCTAGTTTAAATCAAGTAGTCCCCGATCAGTGGAACAAAAACTGCATTTTCCTAGCAATCCTCACGCCACCGGCTGATGGCCTAAATTATACACGCACACGCGATTGGACGAAATTGAAAAGCAAATTCTCAATTTTTGTGTTTTCCCGTTTTCTCTCAAATGTGAAACTTTTGTGCTTGCCAAAATTCACATAATGCTGAAATATGGTTTTACACAATATGTATCAAAAATTAATTAGTTGTCAGATGGAAGTGACAAACGTAAACAATTTCGGGATCACATCGCTGCTACTTCAAATCGAGAAAGACTTTCCCCACCGCGATCCCAAAATATTTTGGAAATAATTGGGGTTTTAAAGTCGTAGTCATGGTTGTTGTCGGTGTATAGTCAAGGCTCGTGGAGGGACCTAGTACACTACACTGAACGGAGGCAGAACATAACAGGATAAAGGGAGCAGTTGAGAAGGGTGAGGGGTGGAGACACCAACAGCACAGTTGAAGGCCAGAACAGAGGGAGGTAGACAAACAATGGTGTGGGGAGGAATGAGGGCCAGGAGAGGAATGCATGGTGTGAAAAGATTGATACAGAAGGAACTCAGAGGGGAAAACAGGAAATTTGGAAGGACGAGGGATTGGGCGTAGGGTGAGGGGAAGGGGGTTAACGAGGGTAGAAATATGGTTTTGGATTGGGGACAACCTGAGATGGTGGTGAAGACTGTCTTGAAAACCTGGAGGGAAGAATGAGATTGAGAGAATGTGGAAGTGGTTCCACAGGTGGGAAAAAAGAAAGCAATAAGTGGAGGTAAGCAGTGATCCTGGATTTTGGGAGATTCACCAGAAAGGGAGTTGATGGTGGACCATCTGTGCCCTGCAAAAACTTGGGGAAGCTTGGAGGGGTGGGGTGGGGGGGACAAAGCAAGGAAAGAGCAGATGGTGCCAGACCAGAAAGGAGGTGGTAGAAAACAGAGACCACTGACCTGTCTGCGATGGCAAAGTGATCATTTTGGAATGATGAAGACCCAGAGACTCAGCTTCATCAATGGGAGATTCCAATAACATTGAAGGTCTTGGTTTCCATGGCATTGAGCTCAGCAAGATGTGGGGCATAGGAGCCAGCCCAGAGGGGAAGCAGTACTCCATCAAGCTGTGGATAGGAGTTCAGGTGTGCCAAGGAAGGACTTTGTACGAGAAGGATGCCCAGTCGGCGCTAGCTTTGCAGGCCAGCTTGAAATGGGGTTTGCCAACAAAGATCAAGGGCTGATAGTGAGACCCAGGAGTTTGAATGACTGAAGTTCCTCAAAGATTAAGAAATAGATAGGAGGGTTCGCCAGATGGTCCTTTTGGAGAGGGATAGTGAGTGTGGGAGATCTATCAGGATTGAAAGACATATTCCAAGTGTTTGCACAGCCCACGACCCGCTTCAAGGTCTGGAAAGAGGGAGATCAGCATTTAAAACTCTTCGTTCATGTGCCGCACAAGGCTGCGGGGTAGCATCATTGGCTGAGAACGAGGCTGTGTCGCTGATGCAGCACCCTCTGCTGGTTATGCAGGAATTTGAAATTTTGGCCAGGGTGCCGGCGATAGCTCACGACTCTTCACCAAGGACACGTGGGTATCTTTAACATCCCACCAACTAATGCTGGCAGATGGGACGCCAATTTAACGTCCATCCAAGGTACGACACACATTGATGAAGCACCGCCTGTGAAACACGGGGATGACAGTTTATTAACTGTTGGGATCGAACCCAGCTGAGACAGCTTAAACTTAAAGGCAAGTGTGCGTACCTCTCGGTTATCCTGTCAGCCCAATCATTAAAACTGCAATCACGAGATTAACATATACAGTAACCTAAACAATGACCCATTCACACCCGATACAAAGACCTCAGAGTGTCAATGAACTATTGTGTCAAACGTGAAACTTCAAAAAGTTACACACATAGATGCAATAGTTTATTTTGGAAATTATCTTTAAAATTTACAGGTGATATGTCAGTTCACCTAAAGTGCGACAAGTTCAGACAACTGTAATCACCCGACGTCACACACACACGAGACAGACCCTACATCACACGCGTATTGAAGAGTGTTCATTTCAAGCATTCTGAGTTCTTCTCTGTCCCATTCATCTCCCTCCAGGATAACTGGATGGAATATCGTGAATTAGCTCGTTCTGTTCACTTGGAACGCATTCCTTGTCATCTGGAGCACATATCGGAACCAGAGGCCATGCTGCGGCCTTTTTCCCCCCAAAATGAAGATCCACAAGTCTCATTGTCCAAACATACACAACATAACGACACTGAGCAGAGTCCATGTACATCGTTATTAACCCAATAGCCTGTGTTGGCTTAGTGGTTGGGTGGGGCTTGGGATCCTCGGGTCTGAGTTCAAGCCCGCGTTGGCCGCTGAATTAAAATACACCAGGAGGTTGACTAGCCTGTCATCCTTCCGAGGTCGGCAAAAATGATACCAGTGTACTGGTTAAGGGGGACACTGCATCAGCGGCATAGCCACGTCCCAACCAATGATGCAACCAGCAGCCACAGGCTGCACTCGATAAGAGATTAACCCAATGGAGCAAAGAAACGACTTCCCATTATGACGTCACAGCTGTATGAACGTGCTGTTCCATTCATATGTTCCATCATTCGATCCTTCCTTCATTCTGACTTTACGTTCTGTGATCCACCACCTCTGAAGAGAGCAAGCAAAAGAAACGGCTTTCCATTATGACGTCACAGTTGGTGAACGTGCTGTTCCCTCCATCTGTTCTCAGATGCTCAGAATTCGATCCTTCCTAACCCGAAGGAGGCATGACGAGTTGCCAAGACAGGTGCTTCGTTTTCTTCCAAACAATCATTACAAGGGGTCCATATTAAGTAAATCGTGGATCTTTTAAAATTATTTGCCAACATCAACAACACCGAGTAGAGGTCTTCATTTGCACCAGTCCTTTATATTCCACACCGCTCCCTGGGCCCGAGGTAGTGATTCAAGACGCATCAATAAACGAAGACCTTTCTCCTATAAATACAATGAAAGATGACTCATGGTGCACCGTGTACTTGTAAACCCGAGACAGATGCTCGATTTTCGTGCAACACCGCACCCGTTCTGTACAACCTCTGTAACGTAATCATATGACTTCGAAGTGGAACTGCTGTCCACTTGACTGCGAACAACCTGGGTACTGGAATTTGTCTATGGTGCAGGAGCTGCTGAACAAACACAGCAACCACACTCTGAGTTAGCAAGCAGAGTAACCAAGAGTCAAGGAACACACAACAAAGGAGAGCAAACCATCACGACTTGATCTGCGGTTTTCACCAGGAATTTAACTTTTAACTCACTACTCATCATGAAAAACATCATTGATCCTTCACATCCACAAACGAATGCTAGCAGACATGACACCCGGCCTAACTCTAATGTACATCATCCTGGACATTGGATGCGCACCATCACCCTAAGGCCTAGATAGTACACTTTATGATGGATGAATGGAAAGCACTTATGATGCCACACCCTGGACTGCGAAGCACCAGACAGTTTATGGTCGGTACTCGAACCACAGACTGCAGAGCTTAAATTAAATAAATGTCTTTCACTGCACAATTGCAAGTCCTGTCCATCCATGATAATTGCACAGTAAGACCTACAGTCTACACAAAGGTAGACCTACAGGCTACACCATTCAAAATGTGTGAAGACCTGGTTGTGTGGTTGTGTTTTGTTCTGCGAGTAACGCAGCAACTTTCATGGGAAGACTTCACACAAACGATTACACACCTGCTCTTTGACCTTTGCAGCAAAGGCCATAACTTCTTTCTTAGATGGTTAACCCCCCCAAAAGAATGAACCCAACACATGGAATGAAAGCATTTTCCCATGTGCTACAACACAAGAAAGGAAAGAACATTTCAGTTTTTTCTCCTAATGTTCAACATGCATGTCAAAATATATATACACAGAGATATAAATAAAAATAAATACATACATCTATATATTACTAAAACTCTCATCATGTATGTATGTATGTATGTATGTAACCAAAATACAGCCAAAACTGTACACGATAGCGCAAATTTTTTAGGGCACCTTACTCACCATTCGCCTGCGGTGTGCAGTATCAAAGTTTCATTCAAATCGGGCAACAAAAAAAATTATTAAAAATCAATTCTCGATTCAGTCAAGTACTCTTCGGAGAATTTGATCAATGCAACAACCTCAGCGGTATAGTTTGCTCGAGCTATCTTTTTTTTTTCTTGAAATGATTTTTCTCATCAACCGCTGTCACAACGGGAACCCAACGGGTTCACGGGGTCATCTAGTAGTGTTTAAAACTGCATAGTGGCGCCTCACGTTAACTAGCATAACCAGTTGCATGGCGCAACTTCTGAATAATGTGCACCATGTACGTTCATGCACCAACTGTACTCTAACATGTAAGACATGAGCGAAATCATTCTCATTGGACAGCTACATTTTACTATCAATTAGGATCTCTTTATACACAGCCAGGATGTCTCCACACATGACAATAACCTAAAACAATACATACAACAAAAAACTCGTGATGGAAGAGTGAGCTGTCAAGGCAAAACAAAATAAAAATAAAGATCATGGGTTGCTCTCGTCTTTTCGAAAAAAATTAAAAATTAAAAAAATCCCTCTCCAAAAGGACTATCTGACGAACCTCCCTATACTTTCTTAACAATCCCCAAGGAGTTCAGCAATTCAAACTCCTGGGTCTCACGATCAGCTATGACCTTTCTTGGGCAAACCACATTCGAAGTTGGCCGACAAAATTATCCGCTGACTGGGCGTCCTCCATCAAATCCTTCTTCGGCAAACCTGAACTATCCACAGCTTAATGGAGTACTGCTCTCCCCTCTGGGCTGGCTCCCCTGCCTCACATCTTGTTCAGCTTGACGCCCATGGAAAGCAAGACCTTCAAGATTATTGGAATCTCTCACCATGAAGCTGAGCCTATGGGTCTATCAATATGCCATTGCAGAGGGCCCATGTCTCTGTCTTCCACCGGCTCCTTTCTCGTCTTGCTTAGTCTTCATCCCCCCCCCCACCCACCAACCACCACCACCCCAACCAGGTTTTTGCAGAGCATTCATGGCCACCATACCATAAACTCCCTTCTAGTGAAACTACATAAATTTAGGATCACTGCTCACCCACTCATTCGTTCCTCTTTTAACTTGCCTGTGGAACCAACTTCCACATTCTCAAGCAACCCCATTCTTCCTCCAGGTCTTCAGACAGCTGTTCACCATCATCTCAGATCATCTCCATCCAAAACGATGATCTTTCTACCTCTTGTTAATCACCTTCCCCTACACTATCTTCCCTCCAAATTTCCAGTTGTCCTTGGTGTCCATTTTTCTTCTGCTCCCCTCGTCATTGTTTGTCCAAGTCTGCCTCAATCTTGGCTTCAACTCTGCTGTGGGTCTTCCTAACCATTGGTATACTGAATCCTATGTAGAGGCAGTTGGAGGAAAAGTCTGCAACAAGTCTTTGTCCATCCGTAGAAGAGGCCAGAAAACAACATCTGGCCAACGAAACGATTGAACTATCAAGCCAGTCTCCTTCAAAACATGGTGGCACTTGTTACATCTGTCTCTGGAGTATTCTCCCTTTCCATCCCTTCCTCACTTCAATTAGCAGCAGAGCGAACTCAGCTCATGAGAAGGCTGATGCCTCAATTCTGTGCTTGCTTCCATTTTTTGTCCCAATCCTCTCTCTCGGTACCCACCCATACCCCAGTTGCACCCAACTGCCCAGTGGGCTCTATCCTTTTCACCTGAGAATGTGGAGAAGTTTCTGGAAACCCTAAACTGAATTTGCAACTTGTGTGGATGGCATCAGTAACAGAGTCTTGAAAAAAAAAAAATAATAATGTTATTATATTAATAATAATAACTGCTCTTCTACAACCTTTTTGTGCACTGTTAACCTTATCATAGGTTATCTTCTACCCACTTGGAAATCAGCCAACATCACTGCATTGCATAAAAGGTGCAAAAATAGATCCTCTTTGCTGCAGAACCTACGATCTCACTTCCAATCATCAGCAAGGTCATGGAATATCATCACAGTTGACATCAATAATTCCCTTTTCTCAATGGCTGATGTCAGATCAAACAATTCAGGTTCAGACCAGGTCACTTTACATTTAGATATGCTGCTTCTACTCTCTCAAATGGATGGAAGGAGGGCCTCAATGACGAACATGAGATCAAGGCCATCATTCGAGACATGTATAGAGTGTGGTGCCCCACTCTGCTCTCCAAACTCCTCCATATGGCCACAAGTGGCTACTGACTTCCTCGCTCCCAGAGCAGCCTTTCATCTCCTTCCCCGTCAAGGCTGGGGCTGGAGTGTCAAAAGCAGTTGTCTGAGGCCCTGTCCAATTCCTATTCTTAAATCTTATACGATTTTTCCGACTGAAAAATCTCTCTCTTTGCTGATGACTCCACCCTTTGCCGTAACAATCCCCTCATCCTGAGACATGCAGTAGCCTCTTCCCTCTTTGCAGACCTCAAATATAATCACAAGCTGGTCAAACATAGAATGTTTGAAAAAAAAATTAAAAATAAATAAATAAATAATTTAAAAAAAAAACTTATTCTCTGTCTCTCCGAAAGGTGCGTGTAGCAAACCCTCCAATCTACTTTCTTAACAATCCTCTTGAAAAAGTCAATCTCTCAACTGAGCCTCACCATCAGCCAGGATATCTTCTTTGCGCAACTGGCATCCTCTGTTTTGTAGTCTTCACTTGGCACACAAACTCTTCTCGCATGTACAAGTCTTGATCCACAGGTGATGGAGTGCTGCTCTCCCTTTGGGGTGGCATGCCTGCCTCACACCTTTCTCAGCTTGATTCCATGGAAACCAAGGCCTTCAGATCATTGGAAGCTCCTGTGATAAGTTGAGTCTTTGGGCCCATCACAGACAGGGCATTTAATGGTCTCAGTCTTCGACACCTCATTTCCTCCGTTTCACCCTCGCCCTGTAATCAGCCTACCCTCTGTTTCTGCATGGCATGCAGCCGGCAGTAAACCCCTTTGGATAAAACTCCAAATTCCAGATCACTACTCGCTTCCACTCATTTGTTCCCCTTTTCTCCCCCAACTGTGGAATGAACTTCAGCCTTCAATCTCACCCTTCCCGCTCCAGGGCTTTAAGAAACAACTGTTCACCACCATCTCAGAATCACCCTGCTCCCAACCTACAACCATTCGCCCTTATCAACCCATGACTTTCTTCCTGAGAATGTGCAGCTGTATCCACCTTCTTCAACCCTGAGCCCTCATTCTTCCCCATCCTTTATTTCCTCAAGTCTCCCTCCCTGTCTCTCAACCTACTTGTTGGTGTGCACCTGTCTCTCCTATCTTTTTCTATGGTTCTTTTATGTCTTATATATTCCATGTTCCTCGACATAGTTTCAAACACAAACGTAGATTATA
Source organism: Eptatretus atami (assembly GCA_035128595.1). Lineage (NCBI taxonomy): Eukaryota > Metazoa > Chordata > Myxini > Myxiniformes > Myxinidae > Eptatretus > Eptatretus atami. Next base: position 64,003,018 of record CM068966.1, on the reverse strand, counting down.
AATTAATGCACAAGAGAAGAAACGATGCAAAAGATTGCCTTTGGGCACTTTAGCCAAGATGTGAAGAGATTAGAGGATTCCACTGATTGTATCACACTGACTGGGCAAGTGGAAGAAGTCAGAGCCAAAAACAAGAGTGTGCGCATGTGGCCTTGTGTGCAGTTAGAGCTTGGCAACAAGATAGGATGCCAGCCAGACTGCATCTAATGCCGAGCTATATACAACAAGGCAAATCGTGACCTCGTCTGAGATTTTGGGCCTCCAAACCATTCATGAAGGAAAAACGACAGCATGTATCGAGTTCAGTGACTGGGAAAGAACCAAAATTGTCAGATACAAGGCTGTTTAAAGAGGGTGGGGGGAAACTTCAGCAATAATGGATTAAACCACTACTTTTCATTTTATTGGAAGCAAGCTTACTATTAGGTCGTTGGGAATGTTTTCACCTTTCTTTGCAAATGGGAGTGATCAACTTCCGGCAGCATGCGAGTAGCCAAAGGAAAAATAAAATAAATAATTCAGTGTGAGAATGGCACATTGAATTGAAGGGGGTGGGCATCACACGTATTGAACTGATTTTGCAGAAAAAAAAGTAACAAGGGACGAATAGTGTAGCAAGTGTACAAATACAGAGCATCGACATCTGGTCCAAATCCATAAATATATCGAAGGTAATATGAGGGGAAGTTGAAAAAAACAAAGTCCCCGATACAAATCCTCTTGCACCACAAAAACTCAGCGAGATGTTTGTCTTCTCCAAATGGTTTTCACTCAATGTTACACAATCTCACACCCGTGTCAGCAAAAATGATAATGATTAGAGTAAATATATATATATATAAAAAGTTTTTTTTCCGGCACAAAAACAGGAAAACTGCTGCACATCATTCGGAAGATGTAAACTTGAGGGTCTCACTCAAACAGGAGCTCAAGCAGCAAACATCAAATGGGATCCAGTTCACTTTCTTTCTTCTTTTTTTTTTTTAAAATTCAAGTGCAATTTCAACAAAGCGGTTCTGAATCAACTTTAGCCCTAATAAAATGAGTAGATAGGGTTGATCACCCATGCATGGCAGCAGCTTGCTAGGTCGTGATGATGCCTCTCGACAGTGCTTCTGCTCAACTTTGACTTGCTGCTCACAGAGGAGAAAATTATTTGTGAGAAAGATATTGCATATCCTTTCACTTATAGGGTAGATAATACCAGTAATGGTGAGTGCACGGTGATGTACCTTTTCCGTTTCCAGGAAATGTCACGCTCAACTCACCCGCCCTGTTTTTTCCCAGTTTCGAGAACACGACCGCACACACCACCACACACACACACACCACACACACACACATCAGCCTCAAAATAGTGCGACAACGTAGTTTTCTTTTTATAATACCGGACATAATCGAGGTTCGTAAGAAATAATTCCATGCACAAGTTGGAACATTGCATAATCTAGTCAAGATGTGCTCATGCAAGGCTTAATGGAAGCAAACCATCATCCAGGTGTAGATGCACATTAGTTAGGAAAAAAAAAAGAAACAGCAGAAATATTGTTCAAAAATATTCCACAGTTAATCTGTATATGTGATATTAATTTTAAAATAAAAAAGTGGAAAAATACAATTCACCCACCCACGCCCAACCCACAATGTATCGTTTTTACTCTCCAACATCCTCCTCTTTTCATTTTATCTACAGCATTCACTACATCTTACAATAGCCTGAGTAGTACACACAATTCACAGTAGAGCTCCAGAAAGCCAAATGCAATTGGAAACAAACAGTTGAAATTAAAGTTTGTTGTGTCGTCACCCACCTACTGCACATTTCTGAACTTTCAAGTCAAAGTATCTGAGCAATTGACAGGAAAATCCACGCACCACTTGCACGGTTATGAAAAGCAGTTTAAAGCGCATGAGGGTGAATGTACGTGATGGCGACAATGCAGAAGTGGAAAGGTCACCATCAGAAAGTTTAAAAAAAAAAAGTGAAGTCTTTACCAGGTCCATACAAAGCTTCCTGGTCCAGGATGAAACAATCTTTTGACAGTGGATAGAAAAACTTGATGGATTTATCAAGATCATTCTGAAGTCTGAGTGCAGTGGAGACAAATTAGTATGGGTGCATAACTTAGTGGGGGGAGGGGAAACCCAGAGAGATGATCTCTCCACAACCATCAGATGAGCCGCTCCAGGGGAGGGATTGGCAGCCCAAGGTAGCTGTAGGGATTCTGCCTTCTCCACTCAACTCCTGCTCCTGGGGTTATAAGTGCCGCTGAAACTCTTCCTCATGTTTCCCCCCACGCAGGAGGAAATCACCAGAACCACACAAGAGAAACAAGCAGGGCAGGTGCTACAAGGCCAGAAGCTATTTCAGCACGAGGAGTCAGAGCAGATGAAAGCTGAGGGAGAGTTGGGAGCATAATTAATTGGCAAGATGAGGATGGAATTAAAAAAAATGGCACACATTTGCAGCCAAATTGAGCACACACATGCACCTTTTTGGTGGTGGCTTATCATCCTGTCAATTTGAGATAGATACCTCTATCCTAAACCCAGCCAGTCAGTCACTCACTCCAGACAATATTAACCAAAGTTGCAGATATACCAGAAAAAAACAAACGAGCCAATTCAACCAAGCAAACCGGAATCTCACCTGAAACGGGGCTGACATCATGAAACGTCACTCCCAAGAGGAGTCCTTATTATCACCAAGGGAAATGTCTCACCTGTCATGTATTTTAATGAAGCCCGTTTGTGTTTCAAGCACCTATCCTCCAGGATGCACACTCTTACATCAAACACCTTCCTCGTTAATTAACCAATTTCCCAGGCTTACCCACACACTCCACCTCATTCCCTCATTTGTGAAACTGCTTTCCAAGGCAGTTCAATCAAATTCTACCTAAGGGCTTCAAGCAGGCGGTGTACCACCATCTAGTGTCATCATTCATCCATATCCACAATACTTCTACCACCATCAACCCTACTTAACCTTCTTGAATGTTACTGCTCATCTCCTCCGCTCTCCTTGCTCGTTGTACAACCACGATGCCATCAGTTTGTTGCCTTTTTACCCCAATCATCTTGCTCTTCCACGAGCCTCGATGTTGAAGAGATGGGGGGGGGGGGGGAGAGGGAGAACCTAGAAGGGCACTCGGTAGAAGCACTACCTCCACCATGCAATGCCCGATCCATGAGAACATATCGAGCCCAAATACATTTTTGAAATATTCGTGCTGTATATCGTTTGAGCCCATCTCCTCAAAGGTGAAGAATCACTTAAAATATTAAGTAATTCTGATATCCAGATCCGGATTCGGATCTTCACCAAAATCGAATCAATTTGTCATGGTCCACACACCCAAACTGACCACAACTTTTTGAGATATCCTGTTTATATCAGTTAGCCCTATCTCTCAATGGGAAGAATCACTAAAAAATATTTGAGTAGTCGCATCAGGATCTTCACCAAAATCTAATCAGCTCGTCCTCGTCACACACCCAACCAGTCCACAATTTGATACATCCTCCACACAAACAAACAAACAAAACAAAATGAAATTGCTCGTTGAGCAGAATTGCCGGAATAACTTTGTCATATCTCCATGATCTCTGAAAAAACAAAACCTGGAAATCAATTTTTGTTCTTATAAGTCGATAGTGCTCCTGTTTAATGAGTTATAGCACTTAGTTTGGTCATGATCTAACTTGGAAGTCAATCTGACTTGAAATGGCGTTTTTAATACGCAAATTTGAAATTTTTTGACCGACCCCCGACCGCTAAGAGGGTGTTGGTGTGACACCCCAATGAGATGCAGTATTGGAAGATGCACATTTTGGATTTGTTTGAAGTCGATATACGACCATTTTAGCGGACGTTATTGCGAAAATAAGAATTTCGTTTTTTCGGTGACCTTGACCTTGACCTTTGACCTAGATTCACCAAAAACGACAAGTGTCTAAGTTGGACCATGGCCGATGTCTTGTACCAGTTTGGTCATGATCGCTGCAAACGTGTGGCTGCTACAGGGTAAACAAACACACAAACAGACAGACACGGAATGACACACACAACCGACCAACAATAATTGATGATCCAACGATTCGGCATTAACAAACAGACAGAAAGGGGTGAAAACAATAACCTCCTTCACTTTCGGTGACGAAGGTAAAATCCAAAAGGATATGAAAATGGTATTGCAAAGCATAAAAACGGGAAATAGGAAAAACAATTACCACAAGGCACATCTACCTTACGATTTAGCTCCATTATCAAGCCAGAATAAGGAAGTTTCCGTGCAGTAAGAAAAGCAAATATTTGTCACAAATGTGAAATTGCCACTTGAACCTGAATGGCCTCAAAGATTTGGTGCCTTTGAGTCATGCATCAAAGTAATCATCATGCTGAACATTTGAATCATTTTTTTTACCCATTTATCATTTCAAGATTTTGGCAAACAAAGGCCAAATCAAATTGGATGCCAATCTTTCCTGCAATGTCAAGTTACTGAGGTTTTCCACAGGGTCAAACCGCTTCAGAGTACATCCACAAACAACCATTTGTCATCACATGAACGCAAATATGGCACGACTTGTAGGTAGCTTGCATGTGGATGGGTGATCCGTGGAAGAAAAAACATCCAGGATTTTCAGATTCGTCTGGTGCCTGATGGATTTTTGGGCTGGTGTAACACAGGCATGGTGGGCTGAATGGCCTCCTCCTGCATCAAATTCCTTGTTAATTACTTATCAACTACAGATCTCTGACTGGACTTACACAGCAAGCGTGTTCGATTCATTGTGCGTACAGCTGGCAAAGCTTCCCTCACAATCCAACCTAAGGATAAAGAAGAGAAATAAACAATAAATTCTGCATTACTAATAAAACAGCAACACAATTTCTCAAAACATAAATAATTAGGTGCAAGATATGTTGAGAACGGAGTCCGACTCCAACACCACAACTTCCAGGTGACGATTACAATAAAGACATATTCAGTAAATTAGAAGTGCCATAAAAAAAATACATACATACATATATATATATATATATATATATATATAAAATAAATAAATAAACAAAATTTTAAATTTCCAAATTTCTAGGAAGCCAAAACAAAACTAAAAGTTAACTCATAAAAATCAGGTGTTACTCAGTCCTCAGTTTGGGTTCAACACTAGTCCATAGAGGATGCGGTTCAACAGGGTACACCACTCACAGCCTCATCATTCTCACGATTGACAAGGAAAGAAATGAGAGCTTAGGGTAATCATTTGAAGATGTAAACTGCAAGGCATGTAATGGGAAGGGTAATAACTATTCAAAACACACCATTCCCCTCCCCCACGACTGCTAAATAACACCAATGAACAACCTTCACGATAAAAGCCATGACGAGAAGGAATCCCTCAAATTGATACCTTACCCATACATTGAACGAAGCTCCTTGTCACTGCAGGCCAGATCATGAAGTGGAAAAAGCTTGACACGCAGTCAAGAGGCATAACCACAGGCCCAACATCCGAGGCACAGCATCGTCTGGCCAAGTCGGATCACCCTGGCATGGTGTTAGCAAGTCTGCTTGCAACGAAGCCAGCTTGTCACCAGGTGCCAAAATTCACACTCGCACTGGCAAAGGAAAACAAAGGCAAAGCAGAGCACATCAACATTTCACACAAAAGACGAGAGCAAATGAGAAACGCAGGATCGTCTCGTGTGCTCGACGTGCACACTTCGGCGAGGCGACACACAGGCATGGACTTGTTGGCAGGCCAAGTGAACGATGCATGGCCCAAACTGCCAGGCCAGAAAGGAAAGGAAAGCAATTTTCACTCCCAAAGGAGATAAGGCCAACAGTCATTTGTGAACAAATATTTGATTCCGCTTCACTAAACAAGGTAAAACACTGTAAAGAATCTCCATTTTGCAATAATATTTTTTAACAACTGTAAGAACCTAAACTCTTTCAGTGCTTTGTTATCCCCCCCCCCACAGGTATTCAAGACAGTTGTTTCACCACTGTCTCAGATCATCCCAATCCAAAAACCATGATCTTTTCTCCCCTCATTACCTCATCAAATCCTCCTAATTTTCTAACTTTTCTTCATGAACTTTCTCTCTCCATGTATGCCTGTTTTGCATCCTTTTTTGTCCGTTAAGTGTACCAACTCTTCCACGAGCTTCGACCGCATACAAAAACCCAACATAATTCAATAAAAATAAAGCGTGTACACAATAAAAACCTGATGTCAACGTTTTGTTTACACTCAATTTGAAGCTAATGGACCACCCTGAATGTACAGAAATGATGGAAATGTGCACCACATTTGTATACAATTGATACATACTTTCCAGCTCAAGTAATCAGCAGATGGCAGTCTTTTGTATCGTGGGTTTCCATGACAATAAGAGCTTAGGATTCACGAACGTTTCTCCATACACTAAACCCCCTTCCCCCACAAACACAACCTTCTCCCGAGAGATTTTATTCATTGTATCGAAAGCATAGGGCCTCGTGGAAGAGGGTGCAAGAAGCATTGAACCACGCCCGTGGATTCATCCGGCTGACAGTTAGCTTTTCAGGATAATGATCGATTGAGAAAGCACGGAGGCTAAATGACAAAACTAGTTTCTTGGAATGAAAAGACAGAAGCAACACATCAAGGAAGCCGACTGATGAGAAAGACAGTAAAAGGGTGCAGCTCTGAAAGGAGTTACAACATGGTGTACAGGAACACCTGGTGAGAAGATGGTAGAGATAAAAGGATATTAAGTCTCGATGCCAAACAGCCATTTCAGGGCAAAGCGTGCTTCAGCGTCATTATTAAGTTTTTTGGTTGATTCATCATCTCTGAGCTATTCCTGAGATCAGAATCAGCCGGGTGCCAGAACTCGCACCTTGAGGAATTTTTTTTTTTAGAGGCGAAACAAAAATGGCCACCACCGGACTTTCGATAAATTCTGTTTGGGCTTTATCTTCACTTCTAATGCACTTACACACACAATTTCGGTGTCTACTACTATGTTTCATGTGACAGAACAAGTTAAACGTTGAATGATTCTCTCAAGATTGGAGTGACAACAGATGGCGGAATTTGAATCTGGATGGCCAACAAGCTTAAACAAGACACTAACCAAGAAAGTGACCCTGATGACTTCACACAAAAAGAGTATCAAGCTGGATGGAAGGCCGGTAATATGATACCGAATTGATCTACACCCGAGTCATATGTCTCCAACAATACAGGATATTGATATCAAGGATGTCCTCTCTTACGAACTGTCCCCTGTCCCAGCCTCCTTGTGATGAGAGCGGTGCGATGCGGCTCGGTCGAAGCAATCCTGAAGACGAACTCCAAGTTGAGCATCAAGTCGAATCCAAGGTGATCCAGATGCTGTCATCATAGATGGATGCGCATGTTTATGGACCTGTACATTGGCCACAAACTGGTACAGTTGAGGATTATGTGATCAACTTCATGGGAACATGCAAATACGCACCTGGAGTGTTGTGACGATATACCTGATTTTCGACAGGTACATCAAAAATCAGCACGAAACAAATGACGAGATCCAGTCGCGCAGATCAATGATTCAAAGTCGAAAACATCACTCAACTTAACACACAACACTTCCAGCACAAAAAGTGGTCCTAGATGTAGCCGACAACAAAGTACAACTGATCGATTTGATCTGTCAGTATCTGATGACCCCACATTGTAGAACAACCAGACCAAACTAGTGATCACTGGAAAAGATCCTACACAGTACAAGTATGGAACAATTCCACTCTCCACAGACAGGATCTGAAAACACCAATGAAGAAGCAAATGTCATCATCATCCATTTCTTAGTTAGAATTGTGTCAGGTGTCGGTGGTGACTCACACATCAAAGTGTCTGCGATGATACAGATATCTTTGTCCTGTTGATTCATTTCTACCTCGAGAAAAACGATGACTGTGGATGTCAGCATGGAGAGTCCGTGTGCTGGGAGGGCGAACGTAGACATTCGCACAACCAGCACTGAAACACAAAAGCATCGCCAAAATATCTGCCTGCTGCACATGCTCTTACCGGACGCGATACTGTGTCGTATTTGTTTGGCATTGGAAAGGCCACAGTGCTGAAGGTAACTAATGGGTGACATCATCCCACCTTACTTAGTCAGCTGGAAGCAGACAGGAAAAGATGATATCTGAGGCAAACTACCTTCATTGCTGCCTGTTATGGTTCCAAAGTCGAAGGTGATATGTCCAACACACTGGCATCAGTTGTGGAAGTCTAAGATGGCCAACTCCAAGATTACCTCTGTCTCCGAATTGAAAGTCGTTGCCCCCTCGCATGATGCCTTTGTTCAACATGTACATCGCGCTCATCATCAAGTCATTATGGAAATCGGCCACTCAGTCAGACCCTCCAAACTTGGATCCATCAAGTATGGATGGCAAGAAGGTGAGGACGGTGCGACATTGTGTCCAACCACACTTCCACCTGATGTGTCTGCTGTACCAGTCATCATTCTGCAGCTGATCAAGTGTGGATGGTCCACTGGGAGGTGTGGTTGTGTGGCAGCACAGATGTCATGTTCAATGTTTTGCAGTTGTAATGCTGATCAGACTGTTGTAACGAACAGACAAGGGCAGTAGCTGCTAATCACGACGACGATGAC
>CM068966.1:63972161-63994325 GCA_035128595.1 Eptatretus atami | reverse complement strand
AACAAACAAACAAAACAAATGAAATTGCTCGTTGAGCAGGAATTGCCGGAATAACTTTGTCATATTCTCCATGATCTCTGAAAAAACAAAAACTGGAAATCAATTTTGTTTCTTATAAGTCGATAGTGCTCCTGTTTAATGAGTTATAGCACTTAGTTTGGTCATGATCATAACTTGGAAGTCAATCGACTTGAAATGGCGTTTTTAATCGCAATTGAAATTTTTTACCGACCCCCGACGCTAAGAAGGGTGTTGTGTGACACCCCAATGAGATGCAGTATTGGAAGATGCACATTTTGGATTTGGTTTGAAGTCGATAAACCATTTTAGGGACGTATTTGCGAAAATAAGAATTTCGGTTTTTCGTGACCTTGACCTTGACCTTTGACAGATTCACCAAAAACGACAAGTGTCTAAGTTGGACCATGGCCGATGTCTGTTACCAGTTTGGTCATGATCGCTCAAACGTGTGGCTGCTACAGGGTAAACAAACACACAAACAGACAGACACGGAATGACACACACAACCGACCAACATAATTGATGAAATCCGAACGATTCCGGCAATTAACAAACAGACAGAAGGGGTGAAAACATAACCTCCTTCACTTTCGGTGACGAAGGGTAAAAATCCATAATAGGATATGAAATGGTATTGCAAAGCATAAAAACGAAATAGGAAAAACAATTACCACAAGGCACATCTACCTTACGATTTAGCTCCATTATAAAGCCAGAATAAGGAAGTTTCCGTGCAGTCAGAAAAGCAAATATTTGTCACAAATGTGAAATTGCCAACTTGAACCTGAATGGCCTCAAGATTGGTGCCCTTGATCATGCATTCAAAGTAATCATCATGCTGAACATTTGAATCATTTTTTTACCATTTATCATTTCAAGATTTTGCAACAAAGGCCAAATAAATTGGATGCCAAATCTTCCTGCAATGTCAAGTACTGGAGGTTTTCCACAGGGTCAAGCCTTCAGAGTACATCCACAAACAACCATTTGTCATCACATGAACAGCAAATATGGCACGACTTGTAGGTAGCTTGCATGTGGATGGTGATCCGTGGAAGAAAAAAACATCCAGGATTTTCAGATTCGTGGTGCCTGATGGATTTTTGGCTGGTGTAACACAGCATGGTGGGCTGAATGGCCTCCTCCTGCATCAAAGTTCCTTGTTATTACTTATCAACACAGATCTCTGACTGACTTACACAGCAACGTGTTCGATCATTGTGCGTACAGCTGGCAAAGCTTCCCTCACAATCCAAACCTAAGGATAAAGAAGAGAAAATAAACAAATAAATTCTGCATTACTAATAAAACAGCAACACAATTTCTCAAAACATAAATAAAAATAGGTGCAAGATAGTAGAGCGGAGTCCGACTCCAACACCACAACTTCCAGGTGACGATTACAATAAAGACATATTCAGTAAATTTAGAATGCCATAAAAAAAATACATACATACATATATATATATATATATATATATAAAATAAATAAATAAACAAAATTTAAATTTCCAAATTTCTAAGGAAGCCAAAACAAAACTAAAAGTTAACTCATAAAAATCAGGTGTTACTCAGTCCTCAGTTTTGGGTCAACACTAGTCCATAGAGGATGCGGTTCACAGGGTACACCACTCACAGCCTCATCATTCTCACGATTGACAAGGAAGAAATGAGAGCTTAGGTGAATCATTTGAAGATTTAAACTGCAAGGCATGTAATGGGAAGGTATAAACTATTCAAAACACACCATTCCCCTCCCCCACGACTGCTAAATAACACCATGAACAACCTTCACGATAAAAGCCATGACGAGAAGGAATCCTCAAATTGATACCTTACCCATACATTGACGAAGCTCCTTGTCACTGCAGGCCAGATCATGAAGTGGAAAAGCTTGACACGCAGTCAAGAGCATAACCACAGGCCCAACATTCGAGGCACCATCGTCTGGCCAACAAAGTCGGATCACCCTGGCATGGTGTTAGCAGTCTGTTTGCACGAAGCCAGCTTGTCACCGGTGCAAATTCACACTCGCACTGGCAAAGGAAAACAAAGGCAGAAGCAGAGGCACATCAACATTTCACACAAAAAGACGAGAGCAAATGAGAAACGCAGGATCGTCGTGTGCTCGACGTGCACACTTCGGCGAGGCGACACACAGGACATGGACTTGTTGGCAGGCCAAGTGACGATGCATGGCCCAACTGCCAGGCCAGAAAGGAAAGGAAAGCAATTTTCACTCCCAAAGGAGATAAGGCCAACAGTCATGTTGAACAAATATTTGATTCCCGCTTCACTAAACAGGTAAAACACTGTAAAAATCTCCATTTTGCAAATAATATTTTTTAACAACTGTAAAGAACCCTAAACTCTTTCAGTGCTTTGTATCCCCCCCCCCCCAGGTATTCAAGACAGTTGTTCACCCTGTCTCAGATCATCCCAATCCAAAACCATGATCTTTTCTCCCCTCATTAACCTCATCAAATCCTCCTAATTTTCTAACTTTTCTATGAACTTTCTCTCTCCATGTATGCTGTTTTGCATCCTTTTTGTCCGTTAAATGTACCAAATCTTTCCACGAGCTTCGACCGCATACAAAAACCCAACAAATTCAATAAAAATAAAGACGTGTACACAATAAAAACCTGAGTGTCAACGTTTTGTTTACACTCAATTTGAAGCTAATGGACCACCCTGAAATGTACAGAAATGATGGAAAGTGCACCACATTTGTATACAATTGATCATAACTTTCCAGCTCAAGTAATCAGCAGATGGCAGTCTTTTGTATCGTGGGTTTCCATGACAATAAGAGCTTAGGATTCACGAACGTTTCTCCATTACATCTAAACCCCCCTCCCCCCAAACACAACCCTTCTCCCGAGAGATTTTATTCATTGTATCGAAAGCATAGGGCCTCTGGGAAGAGGTGCAAAGAAACATTGAACACGCCGTGGATTCATCCGGCTGACAGTTAGCTTTCAGGATAATGATCGATTGAGAAAGCACGGAGAGCTAAATGACCAAACTAGTTTTTGGAATGAAAAGACAGAAGCAAACACATCAAGGAAGCCGACTGGATGAGAAAGACAGTAAAAGGGTGCAGCTTGAAAGGAGATTACAACATGGTGTACAGGAACACCTGGTGAGAAGATGGTAGAGATAAAAGGATATTAGTCTCGATGCCAAACAGCCATTTCAGGGCAAAGCGTGCTTCAGCGTCATTATTAAGTTTTTTGGTTGATTCATCATCTCTGAGCTATCCTGAATCAGAATCAGCCGGTGCCAGACTCGCACCCTTGAGGAATTTTTTTTTTAGAGGCGAAAAACAAAATGGCACCACCGACTTTCGATAAATTCTGTTTTGGGCTTTATCTTCACTTCTAATGCACTTACACACAATTTCGGTGTCTACTACTATGTTTCATGTGACAGACAAGTTAAACGTTGATGATTCTCTCAAATTGGATGACAACAGATGGCGGAATTTGAATCTGGAGGCCAACAAGCTTCAAACAAGACACTAACCAAGAAAGTGACCCTGATGATTCAACCAAAAAGAGTATCAAGCTGGATGGAAGGCCGGTATATTGATACCGAATTGATCTACACCGAGTCATATGTCTCCAACAATACAGGATATTGATATCAAGGATGTCCTCTCTTACGAACTGTCCCCTGTCCCAGCCTCCTTGTGATGAGAGCGGTGCGATGCGGGCTCGGTCGAAAGCAATCCTGAAGACGAAACTCCAAGTTGAGCAATCAAGTCGAATCCAAGGTGATCCAGATGCTGTCATCATAGATGGATGCGCCATGTTTATGGACTGTACATTGGCCCACAAATGGTACAGTTGAGGATTATGTGATCAACTTCATGGGAACCATCAAATACCACCTGGAGTGTTGTGACGTATACCTGATTTTCGACAGGTACATCAAAATCAGCACGAAACAAATGACGAGATCCAGTCGCGCAGATCATGATTTCAAGTCGAAAAATCAACTCAACTTACACACAACACTTCCAGCGCAAAAAAGTGGTCCTAGATGTAGCCGACAACAAAGTACAACTGATCGATTTGATCTGTCAGTATCTGATGACCCACATTGTGACAACCAGACCAAACTAGTGATCACTGGAAAAGATCCTACACCAGTACAAGTATGGAACAAATTCCACTCTCCACAGACAGGATCTGAAAACACCATGAAGAAGCAAATGTCATCATCATCCATTTCTTAGTTAGAATTGTGTCAGTGTCGGTGGTGACTCACACATCAAAGTGGTCTGCGATGATACAGATATCTTTGTCCTGTTGATTCATTTCTACCTCGAGAAAAAGATGACTGTGGATGTCAGCATGGAGAGTCCGTGTGCTGGGAGGCGAACGTAGACATTCGACAACCAGCACTGAAACACAAAAGCATCGCCAAATATCTGCCTGCTGCACATGCTCTTACGGACGCGATACTGTGTCGTATTTGTTTGGCATTGGAAAGGCCACAGTGCTGAAGGTACTAATGGGTGGACATCATCCCACCTTACTTAGTCAGCTGGAAGCAGACGAGGAAAAGATGATATCTGAGGCAACTACCTTCATTGCTGCCTGTTATGGTTCCAAAGTCGAAGGTGATATGTCCACACACCTGGCATCAGTTGTGGAAGTCTAAGATGGCCAATCCAAGATTACCTCTGCTCCGAATTGAAGTCGTTGCCCCATCGCATGATGCTTTGTTCAACATGTACATCGCGCTCATCATCAAGTCATTATGGAAATCGGCCACTCAGTCAGACCCTCCAAACTTGGATCCCATCAAGTATGGATGGCAAGAAGGTGAGGACGGTGCGACATTGTGTCCAACCACACTTCCACCTGATGTGTCTGCTGTACCAGTCATCATTCTGCAGCTGATCAAGTGTGGATGGTCCACTGGAGTGTGGTTGTGTGCGCACACAGATGTCATGTTCAATGTTTTGCAGTTGTAATGCTGATCAGACTGTTGAACGAACAGACAAGGGCAGTAGCTGCTAATCACGACGACGATGACGAGATTGAACATAATGTATAACATTGCATCCTGAACAAAGTTAATATTTGTTTGTCTAAAAATAAAAGGAATTTCAAAATCATATACATGTCCATACTTAAGACATAACCAAAATCATATACATGTCATACTAATTAAAGACAAACCAAAATCATATACATGTACATACTTAATTAGACATAACCCAAAATCATATACAAGTACATACTTAACTTAAGGACATAACCAAATCATATACATGTACATACTTAATTAAGACATAACCAAATCATAACAGTCATACTGAATTAAAGAATACCAAAACATATACATGTACATACTTAATTAAGGACATAACCCAAATCATACATGTCATACTATTTAAAGACAAAAACCAAACATATACGTCTATAATTGACCATCATACAGTCATATGAATTAAAGACATAACCCACAATCTATAATGTACATACTTAATTAAAGACCTAACCCAAAATCATATACATGTATACTAATAAAGACATTACCCAAAATCATATACATGTCCATACTGAATTAAAGACATAACCCAAAATCATATACATGTACATAACTTAATTAAAGGACATAACCCAAATCATATACATGTCATACTTAATTAAGACATAACCCAAAATCATATACATTCCATACTTAAAGACATAACCCAAATCATATACATGTACATACTTAATTAAAACATAACCCAAATCATATACAATGCATACTTAATAAGGGACATAACCCAAAATCATATACATGTCCATACTTAATGAAAGACATAACCCAAAATCATATACATGTACATACTTAATTAAGACATAACCCAAAATCAATATACATTTACCATACTAATTAAAGACATAACCCAAAATCATATACATGTACATACTTAATAAGACATACCAAAATATATACATGTACATACTAATGAAGACATAACCCAAAATCATATACATGACATACTTAATTAAGACATAACCCAAAATTCATTAACATGTCATACTTAATTAAAGACATAACCCAAAATCATTACATGTACATACTTAATTAAGGACATAACCCAAATCATTACATGTCCATACTTAATTGAAAGACATAACCACATAACAGTAATACTATTAGCATACCCAAATCATATCATGTCCATACGAATTAAAGAACATAACCAAAAATCATTACATGTACATACTTAATAAGACATAACCCAAAATCATATACATGTACATACTTACTTTAAGACATAACCGAAAGTCATAGTCAACTATCCACATGTATCCGGATATATTTGTGTAAAAATCGTATTCTAATCTTCTACATATACAAAAAAAATAGGAATATTGTTTGTAATGTATGTGTGTTGTTTGTTTGTTACTTAGGAAATCTTTAGATTTCGTAAGTATATTGATGTCTCCGTCCTCTGTTTGTGTTTTGTTTGTTACTTACGAAATCTAAAGATTTCGTAAGTATATTGATGACTTCCGTTTCTGTTTGTTTGTCGTTTTGTTCGTTTGTAGGCACGATAACTCGAGAACGGGAAGAAGCTACCAAGGTCAAATTACACCACGTGATTCAGGAGGGTGATGGCTAGTGCTGATTAGATTTTGGTCAAAATCGGTCAAAGGCAAGGTCACAGTGAGGTTCAAATATTCGATTTTTGATGGTTTGGTACAGATAACTCGAGAACGGAAAGAAAGCTACCAATGTCAAATTACACCACGTGATTCAGGAGGGTGTGTGCTTGCGCTGGTTTAGATTTTGGTCAAAATCGGTCAAAGGTAAAAGTCACAGTGAGTCAAACATTCGATTTTGATGGTTGGTACGAATCATCGTAGAAACTTCTGGTTTCGTCGCTACCTTCTCTAGAGAAGTTTTATTAGACAGGTCAGAGGTCAGTTGACGATTTCGTAATACCAGTCTATACTGCTTGTTTTGTTTGTGTGTTTGGTAGCACGATACTCGAGAACGGCAAGAGCTACCAATGTCAATTACACACGTGATTCAGAGGGTATGGCTAGTGCTGATTAGATTTTGTCAAAATGGTCAAAGGTCTAAGGTCACAGTGAGGTCAAACAAATTCTAAATTCATGTGAGAAATTGATATTTTGCTTCGCTCGACGTTACGAGTTCGTTTAACTCGATTTAATTTTGTCTCGGTTTGCGATCGCTTAGGACAGTTAAAACTCGTTGTCGAATTCTGGTAAAAATCAGGTGTTTTGGATGAGTTTCTATTGATTGTGGTTTTAATTTTGTTAGCTATCAAACGTTAGTTTTTTATTAATTGGGGGGGATTGTATTCTTCTTTGTGCTTATATGGTGGTGTTGGGTTACATTTTCGTTTAGGGTTCCCTTATGCTACTATAAGTGCGTTTATGTCTTACTTTTTTACTGTTTATTTTTATTTTGCTTACTCCGTGTGGTTGTTTTGTTTTGTTTAATATTATTGCACACTAAATCTATTAAATACAAGTAATCTATCAAATGATTTCAATTATTATCATACGTTGCACTTCAGTGGTGATTGGCTAATTGATTAGTTTTGGTTAAAATACAGTCAGTCAAGGTCACTTAGTCAACCGATCTTTTTCGTATCAAGAAAATTGAAGGTATTTTTTCGTGCGTTTGGGTTTCGTTTATCTTAATTGTTTTATTTTGTCTTCAGTTTTTCAATCGTTAGACTAATCGGGTCATTTTTAAAATTTTTGGAGACGTTTAAGATTGTATAAAAATATTTCACTCGCGCGTCACGGTCGTCACGTGATGCAGTGCGCTCGAGCAGACGCGTCGTTGAGTCACGTATGTTTTGCCGTGTGCGCGCTGACGTGTTTAAAAGTCATTTTTTTATCCCAATAAAGGTTATCGTCGCATGCCTGACTCGCTAAGCCGTCGGATTATGAAAGATTGTTGTGTGGGTGCTGAATATTACGGTTTTGTGACTTTGATAAAATAATTGCGTGGAGAAATGGAGATTTTTGCTTCGCTCGACGTTACGAGTTCGTTTTAACTTCGATTTTATTTGTCTTCGTTTTTGCGATCGCTTAAGCTTAAAACTCGGTTGTCGAAATTCTGGTAAAAATGGATGTTTGGAGACGTTTTAAGATTGTATAAAAATATTTCACTCGCGCGTCACGGGTCGTCACGTGTGCAGTGCACTTGAGCAGAGGCGGCGTGATCACGTAATGGTTTTCCGTGTGCGCGCTGACGGTGTTTCGATAAAGATGGTGTTTAAAAGTCATTTTTTATCCCAATAAAGGTTATCGTCGCATGCCTGACTCGCATAGCCGTTCGTATTATGTAAAGATTGTTGGTGGATGGCCGAATATTACGGTTTTTGACTTTGAATAAAATAATTGCGTGGAGAAATGGAGATTTTTGCTTCGGTCGACGTTACGATTTTTGATGGTTTGGTACAGAATCATCGTAGAAACTTCTGGTTTGCGTCGCTACCTTCTCTAGAGACAGCTTTTATTAGACAAGGTCAGAGGTCAAGTTGACGATTTCGTAAGTACCAGTCTATGACTGCTTGTTTGTGTGTTGTTTGTAGGCACGATAACTCGAGACGGAAGAAGCTACCAATGTCAAATTACACCACGTGATTCAGGAGGGTGATGCTAGCCTGGTTTGATTTGGTCAAAATCGGTCAAAGGTCAAGGTCAAGTGAGGTCAAAACATAGATTTTTGATGGTTTGGTACAGAATCATCGTAGAAACTTCTGGTTTGCGTCGCTACCTTCTCTAGAGACAGCTTTTTAGACAAGGTCAGAGGTCAAGTTGACGATTTCGTAAGTACCAGTCTACGACTGCTGTTTGTTTGTTTGTCCTTTATAGGCGGCCGAACCGGTGGATGGAATGAGATGAAACTTGGCATGAGTGATCCTTGGACGTGAGAACGGACATGGGGGGGGGGGGTCAAGTTCAAGTCAAAGGTCACGGGGTCAAGGGGTCAAGGTCACCGGGTAACTTCAATTTCAATTTCATCCGATCGAGACGGGACCAACGCCATTCGACAGAAAATCAAAATTAAATGACAGTTGATTGACGACATTCACTTCCGACTTATGACGTCATAAATTAACTAAAACGTCAATTTTTCATGTTTGTTTGTCCTTTATAGACGGCCAAACCGTTGGATAGAATGAGATGAAACTTGGCATAATGTGATCCTTGGGAACGGACATAAGGGGATCAAGGTCAAGGTCAAAGGTCACGGGGTCAAGGTCACCGGATAACGTCAATTTCTCAATTTCATCGATCGAGACGGGACCAACGCCATTCAACAGATAACTGTACCCGCCCATGGCGGGTACTTTGCTAGTATCTATCTACAATTCAGAAATCTGTGTGTGTGTCTGTATGTGTGTCTGTCTGTCTGCGACCGCCGTTTCTCGACAACCACTGGGCCGATCTGATTGAAACTTGCCAGGAATATTGCCGGGCCCCGCGGATGTGCCTTTTCAAGGTTTATATAATCGGACGAGCGGTTCCAAAGTTACGGCCATTTATCTGTCAACCAATGACAAGACACGGTGCTATGACATCACGAATGACGTCACAATTAATGTTTATTTATTTTTGTTTGCACGATTGATGTCACAATTTTCTTCTTCTTTCTTTGTATATGACATCACAATCACGCTGGGGACCTGAGTATGTGCCTTTTCAAGTTTTGATATCATTCTTCATCAGTTCATTTGTTTCCAAGTTTTCCCAGTTGAAGCTGTTTCCCAGATTAATCGCTTTTATCCAAGTTGATTTCCAAAGCTGTTTCCCAAGGTTTGAAGCTGTTTTTCCAAGGTTTGATAATGTTGTGCTTGGTAGACATTTGTGAATACATTTACAGAGAGAGGGGGCGAGAGAGAGGAGGGGGAGAGAGAGAGGGGGAGTCACAATTCAAGAGAGGGGGAGAGAGAGGGGCGAGAGAGGGGACTGGAGAGGGGGTGAGAGTGGGGGCGAGAGAGGAGAGGGGGAGAGAGGAGGGCGAGACTAGGGGGGAAAGGGGGGGGCGTCACAATTATTCTTCTTCTTCGTTTGATATGACGTCACAATTGACGCTGGGGACCTGAGTATGTTTCCCAGGTGTTTCCCAAGTTATGGCCATTTATATAGGTTGGTCCCATCTAATTGAAACAATGCCCCAATCCAGTCGTCGTTTACGAGAGCGAAGGAACGAAGCTGCACATACTGGCACGCACCTACGGGCCGCACTACTAATCATCAATTCATTGATCATTGCAAGTAAGTTACTTCAGCCGTCATTGACTATTATGTACGTAGTATTAATAATTTGAGGGTTCATCAAATTCAATTTCTTACTCTAAGTGATCAGTGGAACTGCAAAATAGCCATTTTCATATTAAAATGGTGGCCATCTTGAAAATACGAGACAGGTCTTATATATATACACACCTTCAATTTTATCATTATCGATTCCTTGACCATAAAAACATAGTAGTAGACACTAAAATTGTGTTTGTAATGCATTAGAAGTGAAGATATAGCCCAAAACAGAATTTATGGAAAGTCGGTGGTGGCCATTTTGTTTTTCACTTCTTAAAAAAAAATTCCTCAAGGGTGCGAGTCTGGCACCCGGCTGATTCTGATTCAGGATAGCTCAGAGATGATGAATCAACCAAAAAAAAAAAAAAACTTCATAATGACGCCACAACATACTTTTTCACATTTCCACCGGACTATATGGTTCCACAATCAAGCGAAACAAGTCAAACGAGTTGGAGTGAGTAACCGGCTTGGAATCAGCTCCTCCAATCGAGTCTCGATTCATACACACCTCCAGCATCGGTTGTAATTTGAGGAGGAAGGTTCAGGCATCTATTACAAATAATGATTCAGGCTGTAAATGTCAAATCATCACATGCAGTGCAAGCAAAAGAAACTTCAATGATAACTTCCTTAAAACATGCATTACAATCGATGATGGACAACAACCAAAGTGCAGTTTTTAGACTGTTTGCACTGTTCGTGTATGATTAACAAACCAATTCATGATGCCATGGAAAGTAATCTTTGCTTCAAACGCACGAGTTTCATTACCGAGGCCTCAACGCAAACTCATATTAAAAGCAGAACTTGCCAACTTGCCGTTTCACTTCTCTTATCTTTCTGTTTCAAGGAGGTTAAGGCCAAATGGGCAGATTCCTTGAAGGACTTGATGAATTGTTTTCAAAGCAGAAACTGCCATTTATTTAATAATTAATGTTATAATAAGTGCTTGCAACCCCAGTTAGAAAACCACAATCAGGTGTATAAGGAAGCTCCGAGTCACCCGAGCCTCTATCTGTGTCTGTCTCTTTCCCCTTTGTAATTAAAATTATTAATCCTTCCCCGTTGCAATTACTCACCTCCGCGCATGTGGCAACCCCACTCGACCATCAAAATAGGGTGTGCACCTGCATGAGCCACACATGTTCCATAGACATAACATTTCCACGTGAGCAACTTTGGACATGCTGCATTGACATTTGAACGACTCCACCACAGGATCAATACATGACCTTTGTGGACCAGGGTGGCTGGAGGGAGTCCCACGGTGGGGGGGAGGGGGGGAGAAATGGCAGTGGCTATACAAGGCAGCCACAGAGTCAGCACCACGGGGGGGGGGGGGGGGGGGGCATTTCATCAATGCCTTGCAGTTGTTTTAGATCCGAGGGTCCTGAGTTCAAATCTGGCTCAGCTGTTGAATTGATACCAGGTGGGGTTAACTCGGCCTGTCATCCTTCAGAGGTCGGCAAAATGAATGCCAGCATGCTGGTATACTGTGTCGGAGTGGTGACACGTCCAGGATTGTACCCAATAGCCAAGGAGACTGCTGAAGCAGCACCAAGGCTCTGCACAGAGTATGGTCCCAATCTCCTCTCCTCCTCCTTGCAGTTGGAGAGGGAGTCCACACCATAGTGAGGGCGAGGAGAGGCCAGACATATCTCAAGTTTAAGAGTCATCCCACCTCGCTCTCCAAACTCTTTGCCCATGACATCCAAGGCTAACTCCACTCTTGGGTTACTGACTTCCTCTACTCTAATAGCCAACATGGGCCAGGTGGTCAGCCAACACGTGGCTCTCAAAGGAATCCTTTAATCTTCCCTCCCCCATCAAAGCTGGAGTGCCCCAAGGCAGTGTTCCAGGCCCCATCCTATTCCTAATCTTTATCAACACTCTCTGGGAAATCCTCTTTATATCTTGGCTAATGACTCCATCCTCCACCATGACATCCCACATCCTGATAGGCAGCAGCCTCTTCTCTCCAAAGACCTTGACAAAAGTCAAACACTTGGAATATGTCTTTTTACCCTGAGAAATGTGTCTGTCTATCCAAAAGGAGTGTATTGCAAACCCTCCCAAAGAGGAAGAGTCACTGAAATGCTGGGGTCTCACTTTCAGCCATGATCTTTCTTGGGCAAACCACATTTCAAAGTTGGCCTCCAATGCCATTCACTTCCTCGGCATCCTCCATCATACAAAGCCTTTCCTTGGCATACCTGAACTCCTGTCCAGCCACAAGTCCTTCGGCCACAGCATGGAGTACTGCTTAGACTTGATCCCCTGCCTTACATCCTGAGCTCAGCTCGACGCTGTGGAAACAAATGCCTTCAAGATCGTTGGAATCTCCCACGATGAAGCCGATTCTATGGGCTTATCACTTCATCATTGACCGGTCAGTGGTCTCTGTATTATACCGCCGCTGGTCTCATACCCTGTGCCATCTCCATGCTTTGCCTCACACCCTCCATGTTTCAGCAGGGAGCACATGGTCCACCAGCAAACCTATTCTCGTGAAACTTCCAAAAAATCACAATCACTGCTCACCTCCACTCATTCAAACCAACTTCCATGTCCTCTTCAATCCCATCCTTCCTCCAGGTCTTCTGACAGCTTTCACCACCACCACCTCAGATCCCCCCAATCAATAATCTTTTTTTACACCCATTAAACCACCAAACTACCCCCCCAAAAATTGCTTCTGTATCCTCCTCATACACCACCTCCTGTATTCTCCCTACCCCATCATTTTACCTGCACATCCTTTGTCGTCAGTCTGTTTATTTTGTCCCTCAGCAATGCTGTTAGTATTTCCCCCTCTTTCATGAGCCTGGACTTTGTATACAAAGAAAAATAATTAAAAACCCCATTGCCACTCTAATGAATGCTCCCCTCCACATGTGTGCATGTTAAATTAGACCAAGATAGGTGAACAGTCATCCTTCATCTAGGTTAAGCATGTTGTGCTGATTGGGTTCCCCCCACCCCACCCCCCAACCCCAACCTATTTTCATTCAATTGATTTACTGTATGCTCCTCTGGTCTCATCCGAGATTTTATTCATTAAACTGGTGTTTAAAAGCAAGATTGTTGTGGATTGTAAGGCGCAGAATTGCCCGATGGAGTAACCAAACTCCCCTAACAAAACCGAGCGTGTGTGCGGAACCCACCGCGCAGCAAATCTAATTGGACACCTCCACTCAGCATATTGGGAGTTAGTCTCTGACACTCACATCACCCACGAGGGAAACAGAGTCAGAGTCCAGTCTCATCTGGATAGATTGTAGTTGAAGTGTGCTCCAAGGGTCTGTGTGAGCTACTGTTGGCATCATCCTTGATACTTTTCTCAGATTCAAGGCCTGCATTACTCGTTGGTTGTGTAGTTTTTCCCTTGTGATATTAAAAAAAAACATTCCCCCCACAATTTCATCACTTTCAATTGCATAGTTACATTTCTGCAATTGCATATATTAATCCAGTAACTAATGCCTCAAGCCATCTACTCACTTCCATCCCTTTGCCACCCACACACCCCCTCCCCCTACCATTTAAATCCACAAGTTGGTCCAACTACACCCTTCATATTAAAGTTTAAAATCTCAACATATCAATTACTCTCCCCCCCCCCCTTCAAATGCTGTCCCCTTGGCTACATGCAGCTTCCACAAGTTCATCAGCCTGGTCTCTATGACACTCCATTTGCTAAGTTTACACCCTCTAGTCTGGCTCTTTCAAAATGTATACAAATAACTTTACAATGAAGTTGTTTTGTGTTTTTTAAACCACTTATTTTTCTTCCATTACTCAGTGATGCAAGACTACCCTCCCTTCTCCACACCCCTTCCCCTGCCTGTCAATTTGTCATCCTACTTCCTCTTCTGTCAAGGTTCACCTGCAAGAACATGAGCACAAACGTGTCACTTCTCATTTTTGGGATCTTTCCTCAAATCATCATTTTTGCATAAAACCCTGAAGCTTTTCATTGAAATGATCTCACCCGAACCATGAACCTCCAACCCCACTTCAGGATTCCGCCCTCATTAGCTTCCAAACAAGCCTGGTGTTGGCTTAGTGGTGAGGGTGGCGGCTTGGGATCCTAGGGTCCTGAGTTCAAGCCCTGTTGGGCCGCTGAATTAATACACCAGGAGGTTGACTCAGCCTGTCATCCTTCTGAGGTCAGCAAAATGAGTACCAGTGTACTGGTAAGGGGGACACTGCATCAGCGGCATAGCAGTGTCCCAACCAATGATGCAACCAGCAGCCACAGGCTGCACTCGATAGAGAGAGCGAGCTTCCAAAAGGACGAGTGAACGATGCGGGACTTTCATCCACCTCCTCCCCTCCCCCTGCCGCTAAGACTACGACTACTACACCCTGTTCATCTCCCTCACTCACCCTTTTATCTGCCATCTGTGTTTGTTTGCCTGTTCCCCACTGCCCTGCTGTTTAACATCTTCATCTCACGCATCTAAAAGCGTAGTTTATGTCGCGAAAAAAAGAGATCGAGCCAATACTTCTAAAAGTATACCAAACCCCAACTTTGCCGATTAACCGACAATATCTAACAGTCTTTTAAATAATAATCGGTCACCAGTAGTTTGGATAGAAGAACTTGCAAGACATCTAATCATTACTTTACAGAGTAAAATGGAAACCTGGCAAAACCTTTAACCTTCGTCAATATCACGTTGAACTCAAATATTCAGCCTCCCTCCCGGAAAAGTCATGCACAATATAACCAGAGATCACGAATAATGAACAAAAGCAAACACCTTTCTTGATATCTCAGAATACAAGATGGCACGCATTATGCCTTCATTGTGGGTCAAGGTCTTCACCCCCACCTGACCCACTCCCTACTCTCTTGGCGTAAAGTAATGCACTCAATCAATGCAGGTGGGATTGTTGTCAGTTTTCTGTACTTTTATAACATCAAGCAATCCGTTCATCAAAATCAAAAGGTATCAACACAACTTGGTGGCGCGTCCGAAGCTCAAGGATCTCGCACAAATATGGATTCAAAGGAAAACAAGGGAATTGGGAAACGATGGCAGAACATGAGGTGGAACGGTTTTGGGTCATTCGACCCATCCCCAAACCATAAATCGATCCTCTACCTGACCACCTAGTCCATGTTCTGCTTCAAAGTTCACCAGCACACAATTAAACCATCCATCATCTTGTACCTTATCCACCAACTCATGTCTCTTTTACAGAGTAACAGAGCCCATTATATTATCAAAGGAAATCTTAAAACCTTACAAACCATCATTTGTATGAACTAGTGCGTGTCCGTACGTGCAAAAAAAAAAACTTTCAAACAACCACACAAGCCGTTCCTTTGCTCTCGAGTGCCCGTACGTGCGTAGCCGTATGTGCAAAAAAATTAAAAAAAATAACTTTCAAACAACCACACAGGCCGTTCCTTCGCTATCATAAACGATGACTGTATTGGGGCATTGTGTTTATAATCGAGAAATTATTACAATACAGCAAGTCATCACTATCCGGAAGTCCGTACGTTGTAACCCGTAATGGGGAACGCGGCTGAGTATCTCTTCCCCAACGGCCACGCCTATGCAGCAACGTGTCCTGTCATTTGTTTGGTAAATAAATGGCCATAACTTGGGAAACACTTGGGAAACAGCTGAAGAAGAACGATATCAAACCTTGAAAAGGCACATACTCAGGTCCCCAGCGTCAATTGTGACGTCATATCAAACAAAGAAGAAGAATTGTGACGTCATAGCACCGTGCCTGTCATTGGTTGGTAAATAAATGGCCATAACTTGGGAAGCACTTGTCCGATTAATATCAAACCTTGAAAAGGCACATCCACAGGGCCCCAGCAATACACCTGGGAAGTTTCAATTAGATCGGACCAGTGGTTGTCGAGAAACAGCGGTCACAGACAGACAGACAGACAGACAGACAGACAGACACACAGAGATTGCTGGAATTATAGATAGAAGAAGATAATCAATCACCTTACACATAACAAAGCACTTAAAAGCAACACACAGAAGCTTCCGTTGCTGCATTTTACAACCGTGGCACAAAATGACGTCACAATGACCATTCACGACACAAACATCGATCTTCCGAAACATTTCACGGTTTAACTTTCTCGACATCTTATCTTAAATCAATGTCTTTAAAATCAAAAAAAAAAACCTGCAGTCTCCGGAAGTTAATGTTGTAATTAAAAACAGGTGAAGTAAATGAGTCTTCGGTGGAGATGAAAATAAAATTCACACAAAAAAAGGTGTAAATGAAGCTCACTCACCTCCAGCGCAAATTAACACCTCGCCCATTCAGCCCACTTCAGCACCGGTCACCACCTTCTTCACGAGCTGCGAGCTGCTCCGAAGTCCATTGATTATAATGAGCACCGAAAACTACTTGTAATCGGACAACAACAACAACAACCCACAAGGACGGGTGAGGTGGAACACAAAGGATCGCTGTGCACCACTTGGACGAGGAACTCACTGCTTGTACTGAAATTATGCCGTTTGTCCAGTCTGATGACTTTTCCTTGCTGCACGAGGAGGGCGTGGCCAAGCTCACCTGTACGCAGGCCACGCCCCCTCGTGCAGGCTCTTCATCGTGACTGGTGACAAACAAATAAAATTGATTTTTCAAAACGAAGTATGAATAAACTTTTTTAACAACTCGTCGTATTTTTGGGGGGGGGGACGCGAATCTCTGGAAAAATTTAAACTGTTTGGCCAGACATGAAATCCGAAAACCCGAGAGAGTGTGTGTACCTATACACCGCCCAAATATGTGGAGCAGAACGTTCCGTAAATACGTGTTTGATCCATACTTTTTTGAAACATCGTTTTTCGAATGATTTACACACCTTTAATCGGTCGTGGATGTCCCCCGTTATCAGGACGCGAATTATTGTTAATTTTAACAACATCATGAGTCGGGATCGTTGTGGGCTCGGGATCACGTGACCAAACTGACGACGGGATCGTTGTGGCTCGGGATCACGTGACCAAACTGACGACGGGATCGTTGTGGGCTCGGATCACGTGACCAAACTGACGACGGATCGTTGTGGGCCCGGGATCACGTGACCAAACTGACTACGGGATCGTTGTGGGCTCGGGATCACGTGACCAAACTGACTACGGGATCGTTGTGGGCTCGGGATCACGTGACCAAACTGACTACGGATCGTTGTGGGCTCGGGATCACGTGACCAAACTGACTGTACGTCAGGAGATCCATTTTTGTCTGTAGTTTGAATATCCTTGATTTAATATCGTTTAAAGTCCCGCAATTCTGATTGATTTCTCAAACGGCAGAAGATAATTCAGCAATTTATACTGGAGGAGGAGGGAGGGGAGAAGGATGTGATCGGCTGTGGTGGCTGGAGGAGGGGGGGAAGGATGTGAATCCGCTGTGGTGGCTGGAGGAGGGGGGAAAGGATGTGAATCCGCTGTGGTGGCTGGAGGAGGGGGGAAGGATGTGAATCCGCTGTGGTGGCTGGAGGAGGGGGGAGAAGGATGTGATCCCGCTGTGGTGGCTGGAGGAGGGGGGGAGGATGTGAATCCGCTGTGGTGGCTGGAGGAGGGGGGAGAAGGATGTGAATCCGCTGTGGTGGCTGGAGGAGGGGGGGGAGGATGTGAATCCGCTGTGGTGGCTGGAGGAGGGGGGAGAAGGATGTGAATCCGCTGTGGTGGCTGGAGGAGGGGGGAGGATGTGAATCCGCTGTGGTGGCTGGAGGAGGGGGGAGGATGTGAATCCGCTGTGGTGGCTGAGAGGGGGAGATGTGAATCCGCTGTGGTGGCTGGAGGAGGGGGGGGAGGATGTGAATCCGCTGTGGTGGCTGGAGGAGGGGGGGGGAGGATGTGAATCCGCTGTGGTGGCTGGAGAGCCAACACCAGAGTGAGTTGGCAGGTGGGATGGCTTCAAAGGAAGTAAGTGCATGCGCACATTGTGCAGCAATCTTCAAAACAGCTTGTTAGCCTCCTGTTGTTTCTCCATGACCATGGTCATAATCTCCCAAACACAATTCACATTGTTTGTGATCTTCAGGGCCATATGTTGGAAAGGTCTCATTATTAACGAGGCTCACAAGCTCCAGAGCAGTGATCGTTTGATTGCGAAGACGAGCATCGAGGTCCTACGTTTGGAATGTTTCCAAGTAGTGGTGTACAGTACTGAACATGCGTCCCAAAACGGTACTTTGACTATTCCTCGTCTGTTCGTATCTATCTATAATTCCAGGTGTGTGTGTGTGTGTGTGTGTTGTGTGTGTGTGTGTGTGTGTGTGTGTGTGTGTGTGTGTGTGTGTGTGTGTGTGTGTGTGTGACGCGTGTTTCTCGACAACCACTGGTCCGATCTAATTGAAACTTGCCAGGTATATTGCCTTTCAAGAGTATGTGCCTTTTCAAGGTTTGATATTAATTGGACAAGTGCTTCACAAGTTATGCCATTTATTTACCAACCAATGACAAGACACGTTGCTGCGTTGGCGTGGCCGATGGGGAAGGGCGCCTTAGTTACCGTGGCGTAGGAGTAGCAATGGTCAATGGCAGCGAATGTCATGGCTCGCAAAGACAGGGACGTAAACTTTGATTTTAATTAACTCTGTGTGTAAGTATCACAGCAGGTTGTTACTTCAATGCAAGCGATAATTCGTGGAATGCATGTGAACATTCGTACGGGCACGCACCACTTCCGGATAGTGATGACACTGTATTCTAATAATTTCTCGATTTCTATGCGCATTTATAGATAAACACAATGCCCCAATCCAGTCGTCGTTTACGAGAGCAAAGGAACGGCCTGTGTGGTTGTTTGAGTTTTTTATTTGTTTGTTTTTTGGTTTGCACGTTCGGCCACGCACGTACGGGCACGCGAGAGTGAAGGAACGGCCTGTGTGGTTGTTTCTGGCCACGCGGTTTGAATTTTTTTTTTTTTGCACGACGCAAGTACGCACTACTAGTATTTATAATAATCATTACTGAGTTCCAACCCGACGGGGATCTTGTTCTAAACATGCAACACGTTCTCCTGACGCATACCATTATTTGGGCGGTGTATAGGCAAGTGACAGTTCTGCACGCAAAAACAAATAACCGGTTACGTGTATGAAGCATAAACATGCCTTCTGCTTATAATCCCCCCCCCCCCACCAGACCACGGCGAAGATAAAAGCACGTCTACACCTTCATTGGGGTCACGCTGATCCTATATAGCAAGTCTGGATGTAATGGCCCAGAACTGTAGGAGGAGCAGCGTGACAAACAACACACACACAAACACCAGTCCTGAATTATTCATTGAAGGGATCTTCATTTCATCTTCAATATGGTAACTTGGCTTCCAGGTAGCAATCATTTTGTTGGGGCACAGCTGTGCCAATGATGCTGTGCCCCTATGCCTGTTCACTGGAACTAATTTCACCAACCTCGGAAGGATGACAGGCTGAGTCAACCCACCTGTTGTTAATTCAGCAGAAAACGGGGTTCAAACTCAGGACCCTAAGATCCCAAGCAAGCCACCCTAACCGCCAAGCCAACACCAGGCTTGTTGAAGGCGATCGAGGCTCTGCCAATAAGAAAACACTATACCTGATGGTCTTCAAGTAAAAGTTTTACCTTGTGTCAAAATGGAATGAAGAAGCGTTGAGAGCAAATTCAAAATGCATTATCCGTGAATGCAATGACTCTGTCCATCTCCCGTAAAGGGCAGAGGAAGCTTTTTTTGTATACATAGTCGAGGCTCATGGAAGAGCTAGTACTACTACACTGAATGGATCAGGACTAACGGGACAAAAGGAACAGCAAGAAAAGAGAGGGGACACCAACAGCAGAGTTGAAGGCTAAGGTAGACGTAGGCAGACAAACAATGGTGTGGGGAGGAATGGGGAGCAGGAAAAGATGCATGGGTGGAGAAGATGGATACATAAGGAAACTCTCAGGAGGAAAAACTGGAAATTTTTAAGGAGGAGGGATTGGGTGGAGGGGGGTTAATGATGGTAGAAAAGATCATGGTTTTGGATTGGAGATGATCTGAGATGGTGATGAACAGCTGTCTTGAAGACCTGGAGGAAAGAATGAGATCGAAGAGGATTGGAAGTTGGTTTGAATGAGTGGAGGTGAGCAGTGATCCTAGACTTCGTAGTTTCACTAGAAGGGGGTTGATGGTGGACATGTGAGCCCTGCAGAAACCTGGGGGGCAAACATGGAAAGAGCAGAGGTGTAAGACCAGAAAGGAGGGGTAGAAGACAGACAAAGACCACTGACCTGGCGAAGTGATCGACCCATAGACTCGGCTTCGTCATGGGAGATTCCAATGATCTTGAAGATCTTGGTTTCCACGGCATCAAGCTGAACAAGATGTGAGGTCGGGCTGCCAGCCCAGAGAGAGAGCAGTACTCCATCAAGCTGTGATTGATGGATACGAGTTCAGGTGCATCAAGGGAGGACTTTTGTATGACGGGGGATGCCCAGTCGGTGACTGGCTTTGGAGGCCAACTTTGAAATGTGGTTTGGCAAAGAAAGATCATGGCTGATAGTGAGACCCAGGAGTTTCAGTGACTCAACTTCCCCAAGCAAAAATGCTGCAGTTAGAACTGTAGTATATAAGAGTTGTACTCTCATGTATTACAGTAGTCTGTAGAGAATTACTACAGGAAAGGAATGTCATTTTTGCCTGGGTCTTCAAGAAGATTGTTAATAAAGTATATCGAAGGGTTTGCCAGACGTTCCTTTTGGAGAGAGAGATAGTGGGAGTGTGAGATTTATCAGGACTGAAAGACATATTCCAAGTGTTTGATCAGCTTGTGATTTTGTCATGGTTTCAAGAGAGGGAGAGGATGCAGCCTACCTGTCTGAAGGATGAGGTATGTCATTGCACAGGTGGAGTCATCAGTAAGTAAATAAAGAGGGTTTTTCAAAGAGTCTGAGAGATCATTGATGAAGATGATTTTTGTGCTTGTGGATTAACCTGTGTACATTATGTGGTGATAAGGTAAGAAGTGGTAAGGTATTTCTGGTGTGTGTGTGGGGGTGTGCTTGTGCTTTCTGTTGGTGTGTAGTGTGTGTGTGTGCTTTCTGTTGGTGTGTGGTGTGTGTGCTTTCTGTTGGTGTGTGCATTTGCGTGCTTTTTGTGTTGGTGTGCACGGTTTCTTTTTGTCCTCCATCTCTTTTTCTTTTTCTTTGCTATGGAGGGGTGAACCTGGCAAGTAGTTTCTGTAAGGCTCACTTGTCTGTGCCCAGATGGGTTTGAGGGTAGAGGAGGACAACTGAAACCTAAATCCTATCCAGCTTCCTCCAACACTGCCTCGGGGCACTCCAGCCTTGAAAGGAAGAGTTGATGAAAGGATTCCATTGAGAGCCACACAATGACTATAGAGTGGAGGAAGTCCATAATCAGAATGTAACAGGACAAAAGGAACAAGAGAGAGAGAGAGAGAGAGAGAGAGAGAGAGAGAGAGAGAGAGAGAGAGAGAGAGAGAGAGAGAGAGAGAGAGAGGGAACGAGGAACGCGAACAGCAGATAACAGAGGGGTAGACATAGGCATAGATAGATGAGGAAGTCAAAGTAGAGGAAATGTGTAGAGTCGGCCTTGGATGCCATGGGCAGAATTTAGAGAGTGAGGCAGGATGCTGGACTGTATCAAAAGCAACAGATATGTCCATAGAGATGGCCCTGGTCTCATGTCTGATATGAGGGCCTCCATGTATTTAGTTTCAGTATTATTTTACTCTAACTTACACTAAAAAGTCTAGAATACGAGATAAACTGCACTTATAAGTGATGTTTCTGCAGTATTTCTTGAGAATGTGGAAATAATTGGT
>CM068966.1:63939059-63969873 GCA_035128595.1 Eptatretus atami | reverse complement strand
TTGGTGGCTGGAGGAGGGGGGAGGATGTGAATCCGCTGTGGTGGCTGGAGGAGGGGGGGAGGATGTGATCCGCTGTGGTGGCTGGAGGAGGGGGAGGGTATGTGAATCCGCTGTGGTGGTGGAGGAGGGGGGGGGAGGATGTGAATCCGCTGTGGTGGCTGGAGGAGCCAACACCAGAGTGAGTTGGCAGGTGGGATGGCTTCAAAGGAAGTAAGTGCATGCGCACATTGTGCAGCAATCTTCAAAACAGCTTGTTAGCCTCCTGTTGTTTCTCCATGACCATGGTCATAAATCTCCCAAACACAATTCACATTGTTTGTGATCTTCAGGGCCATATGTTGGAAAGGTCTCATTATTAACGAGGCTCACAAGCTCCAGAGCAGTGATCGTTTGATTGCGAAGACGAGCATCGAGTCCTACGTTTGGAATGTTTCCAAGTAGTGGTGTACAGTACTGAACATGCGTCCCAAAACGGTACTTTGACTATCCTCGTCTGTTCGTATCTATCTATAATTCCAGGTGTGTATGTGTGTGTGTGTGTGTGTTGTGTGTGTGTTGTTGGTGTGTGTGTGGTGTTGTGTGTGTGGTGTGTGTGTGTGTGACCGCTGTTTCTCGACAACCACTGGTCCGATCTAATTGAAACTTGCCAGGTATATTGCCTTTTCAAGAGTATGTGCCTTTTCAAGGTTTGATATTAATTGGACAAGTGCTTCACAAGTTATAGCCATTTATTTACCAACCAATGACAAGACACGTTGCTGCGTTGGCGTGGCCGATGGGGAAGGGCGCCTTAGTTACCGTGGCGTAGGAGTAGCAATGGTCAATGGCAGCGAATGTCATGGCTCGCAAAGACAGGGACGTAAACTTTGATTTAATTAACTCTGTGTTAAGTATCACAGCAGTTGTTACTTCAATGCAAGCGATAATTCGTGGAATGCATGTGAACATTCGTACGGGCACGCACACTTCCGGATAGTGATGACACTGTATTCTATAATTTCTCGATTTCTTATGCGCATTTATAGAATTAGATAAACACAATGCCCCAATCCAGTCGTCGTTTACGAGAGCAAAGGAACGGCCTGTGTGGTTGTTTGAGTTTTTTATTTGTTTGTTTTTTGGTTTGCACGTTCGGCCACGCACGTACGGGCACGCGAGAGTGAAGGAACGGCCTGTGTGGTTGTTTCTGGCACGCCGGTTTGAATTTTCTTTTTTTGCACGTACGGCCACACACGTACGCGCACGTACTAGTATTTATAATAATCATTACTGAGTTCCAACCCGACGGGCGATCTTGTTCTAAACATGCAACACGTTCTCCTGACGCATACCATTATTTGGGCGGTGTATAGGCAAGTGACAGTTCTGCGACGCAAAAACAAATAACCGGGTTACGGTATGAAGCATAAACATGCCTTCTGCTTATAATCCCCCCCCCCCCACCAAGACCACCGGCGAAGATAAAAGCACGTCTACACCTTCATTGGGGTCACGCTGATCCTATATAGCAAGTCTGGATGTAATGGCCCAGAACTGTAGAGGAGCAGCGTGACAAACAAACAACACACCAAACACCAGTCCATGAATTATTCATTGAAGGGGATCTTCTCTCATCACTTATATTATTGGTAACTTGGCTTCCAGGTAGCAATCATTTTGTTGGGGCACAGCTGTGCCAATGATGCTGTGCCCCTATGCCTGTTCACTGGAACTAATTTCACCAACCTCGGAAGGATGACAGGCTGAGTCAACCCCACCTGTTGTTAATTCAGCAGAAAACGGGGTTCAAACTCAGGACCCTAAGATCCCAAGCAAGCCACCCTAACCGCCAAGCCAACACCAGGCTTGTTGAAGGCGATCGAGGCTCTGCCAATAAGAAAACACTATACCTGATGGTCTTACAAGTAAAAGTTTTACCTTTAGTGTCAAAATGGAATGAAGAAGCGTTGAGAGCAAATTCAAAATGCATTATCCGTGAATGCAATGACTCTGTGCCATCTCCCGTAAAGGGCAGAGGAAGCTTTTTTTGTATACATAGTCGAGGCTCATGGAAGAGCTAGTACTACTACACTGAATGGATCAGGACGTAACGGGACAAAAGGAACAGCAAAGAAAGAGAGGGGGACACCAACAGCAGAGTTGAAGGCTAAGGTAGACGTAGGCAGACAAACAATAGGTGTGGGGAGGAATGGGGAGCAGGAAAAAGATGCATTGGGTGGAGAAGATGGATACATAAGGAAACTCTCAGGAGGAAAAACTGAAATTTTTAAGGAGGGATTGGGGTGGAGGGGGGTTAATGATGGTAGAAAAGATCATGGTTTTGGATTGGAGATGATCTGAGATGGTGATGAACAGCTGTCTTGAAGACCTGGAGGAAAGAATGAGATCGAAGAGGATGTGGAAGTTGGTTTGAATGAGTGGAGGTGAGCAGTGATCCTAGACCAGTAGTTTCACCAGAAGGGGGTTGATGGTGGACTATGTGAGCCCTGCAGAAACCTGGGGGGCCAAACATGGAAAGAGCAGAAGGTGTAAGACCAGAAAGGAGGGGGTAGAAGACAGACAAAGACCACTGACCTGGCGAAGTGATCGACCCATAGACTCGGCTTCGTCATGGGAGATTCCAATGATCTTGAAGATCTTGGTTTCCACGGCATCAAGCTGAACAAGATGTGAGGTCGGGCTGCCAGCCCAGAGGAGAGAGCAGTACTCCATCAAGCTGTGATTGATGGATACGAGTTCAGGTGCATCAAGGGAGGACTTTGTATGACGGGGGATGCCCAGTCGGTGACTGGCTTTGGAGGCCAACTTTGAAATGTGGTTTGGCAAAGAAAGATCATGGCTGATAGTGAGACCCAGGAGTTTCAGTGACTCAACTTCCCCAAGCAAAAATGCTGCAGTTAGAACTGTAGTATATAAGAGTTGTACTCTCATGTATTACAGTAGTCTGTAGAGAATTACTACAGGAAAGGAATGTCATTTTTGCCTGGGTCTTCAAGAAGATTGTTAATAAAGTATATCGAAGGGTTTGCCAGACGTTCCTTTTGGAGAGAGAGATAGTGGGAGTGTGAGATTTATCAGGACTGAAAGACATATTCCAAGTGTTTGATCAGCTTGTGATTTTGTCATGGTTTCAAGAGAGGGAAGAGGATGCAGCCTACCTGTCTGAAGGATGAGGTATGTCATTGCACAGGGTGGAGTCATCAGTAAGTAAATAAAGAGGGTTTTTCAAAGAGTCTGAGAGATCATTGATGAAGATTGATTTTTGTGCTTGTGGATTAACCTGTGTACATTATGTGGTGATAAGGTAAGAAGTGGTAAGGTATTTCTGGTGTGTGTGTGGGGGTGTGCTTGTGCTTTCTGTTGGTGTGTAGTGTGTGTGTGTGCTTTCTGTTGGTGTGTGGTGTGTGTGCTTTCTGTTGGTGTGTGCATTTGCGTGCTTTTTGTGTTGGTGTGCACGGTTTCTTTTTGTCCTCCATCTCTCTTTTCTTTTTCTTTGACTATGGAGGGGTGAACCTGGCAAGTAGTTTCTGTAAGGCTCACTTGTCTGTGCCCAGATGGGTTTGAGGGTAGAGGAGGATCAACTGAAACCCAAATCCTATCCAGCTTCCTCCAACACTGCCTCGGGGCACTCCAGCCTTGAAAGGAAGAGTTGATGAAAGGATTCCATTGAGAGCCACACAATGACTATAAGAGTGGAGGAAGTCCATAATCAGAATGTAACAGGACAAAAGGAACAAGAGAGAGAGAGAGAGAGAGAGAGAGAGAGAGAGAGAGAGAGAGAGAGAGAGAGAGAAAGAGAACGAACACCAACAGCAGAGTTGAAGGCTAAGGTAGACATAGGCAGATAGAGTAGAGGAAGTCAAAGTAGAGGAAATGTGTAGAGTCGGCCTTGGATGCCATGGGCAGAATTTAGAGAGTGAGGCAGGATGCTGGACTGTATCAAAAGCAACAGATATGTCCATAGAGATGGCCCTGGTCTCATGTCTGATATCGAGGGCCTCCATGTATTTAGTTTCAGTATTATTTTACTCTAACTTACACTAAAAAGTCTAGAATACGAGATAAACTGCACTTATAAGTGATGTTTCTGCAGTATTTCTTGAGAATGTGGAAATAATTGTTCCTTGCCACATCTGATCCCACCACTCTCACCAGTTTAACACCAATTTTACATTGGTTGGTGTTGTGTATGAGTTTTCCCCTGACATCATATTTCTTATAACTTCCTTTCTTTTCCACAATAAACAGAGAACAAAGAGACGGATTTCTTTCAAGGGCAGTTATTATTTCTCCCGACAAAACTATACACCGCAATCAAGCCTTTACACCCCCGTTAGCCAAACAGCACCCAAGCGGGCACAGTACCAACAAAGAATCACAATGGCCGCTCTTCCACCTCCTCTGTCTGCCCAGAACCAAAAACTGAAGTGACTCAAAGAAAATCCTTATATTCAAATAACTGCTAGTTAGGTGCATTTACTTATCAATAATAATAACTAACTATTGTGCTTACACCAGTGAATAAATATCTTCTGCAAATATATTTAAAACTCAGGACAATACCAGACCTCACAGCACCTGTAAGACAGCAGCAACATCACCAAACTTAAGTGGGTGGTTAATTGTTACACACCAGCCGAGAAGCCTTGACAGTGGCCCATCCGACCACCACCTGTTTGGCCCCCTGAAGGAGGTGTTGCATGACAAATAACACTTCGGCAGCCCGAGGATGTCGAGAAGGCTACTATAGTTTGGCTACACTGTGTGGCCTACACACCATTTGTGAAGGGTTCGATGCTGCAGGAATCAGGAAGATGACATTGAGATGAGACAAAAGCATCTACATCCTTGGGGATTATGTTGAAAAATGAGCAGCAGCATGTATGTCTTCTTCTTCTCATTCTTCTTCTTGCCATTGTTATTATTATTCCGTGGCCCATGCCTCCCATCGCTTCACTGATGGGATTCATCAAAACACAGAATGTTGTACTTCACAAACAGATTACGTATCCATCTGTGAATCTCAATGAGGATGTTTTAAAAACTAAGTAAATCACATGAAAAAATGTATTTTATAACATGTAGTTGTTGTTGTCGTGGTTGTGGTTATTGTTTGTGTGCTCCTTCCATGTACTTTTAGTTATTGCTTTGTGAAGTATTATTATGTTTCCTTTTGTGTGCTCCTCCCATGTCTTTGTAGAGGGATCATACTATCATAACATAATAAATGTTACTGTTGGAACTGCTGCATTGAAGCTCGAGGTCCCGCGTCTTCTTCCTCAATCCCAGAAACACGGGCTTTTAAAACAGTCAAGTTTGTGATTAAACGAACAAATTTTTGCTCCAAATAAATTGATTATTAGCTTCCCAATGGTACCATTCCTATTACTCAACGATAACAGAAACTCTTGAATAAACCGTTATATACAAAGACAGTTGGCTCTTCTTATATAGATTCTTCCATCATTGCAGCACATGGCTGGGTGCGAAGCTATGCCATTCATCCAATGCCTCCTGTAAGTTAAAGCAGGAATTCGTAAATTCCGGCAATAGCTCACCCACTCTTCATGAAGGACACTATGGGATATTTAATGCTGACCAACTAATGCTGGCAGATGGCAAACCCAGTTTAACATCCATCCGAGGGATAGCACAAACATTGACCAATTGCCGTGCCCACGAAACACCTGGACGACAAGTTTAACCTGGCCGAGATTCAAATCCAGGCTAGAAGGCTCAGTTGTGAGTGTGTGTACCTCTAAGCCATCCTGCTAGCCCCTATGAATCTCTATGGGGGCTCCATAAATCACTGTGGAGAGCAAAGTGGCATAATTTAAGTCACCCTTGTATATAGGCCAGCTAGTTGTGTATCGTGTTAAATACACTAGGTTTTACCAAATATAAGAAATAATTAGTTGTCTTCAAGCCAAGATCACTGGAACGCTTGCATTTAATTTATTTTATTATTCTTTCCTGGAACTTATTTTATTATTCTTTCTCATCAAAAGTATGAGAGGCATCATCCATGTACAATAACAACTGACTACAAACTTTTTTTTTTCCAATACATTTTCTGAAGATCATAAGAGGGCCTAAATTTGATGCCAGAGGGAGTCGTCTTAAAATGTTTGTTTCATGCGAAAAAAAGAACACCAATGATCTCGACTCTCTCAGATCAGTGTGATAGTTACCTCCACCACCGAAGGTGATTTTTTAAAGTGTTTCTTCAAAAAAAATTAAACTGTTTCGCGATTCTATAATTTTTTAAGTGTTTCTTCACCACTGAGAGATTAGGGCCAAAAACAATATATAGCACAATGTCTCAAAAAGTAATCAATAGATTCATACTTGACTTTTTAAAGTAGTTGACTACGTGACAAAGTCATAACACGTGATGCAAAGTTATGGACTGACAAAAACAACAGTCAAATAGATTATAATGACCGGCCTATCAGTGAGATAAATAGAGTAAACTGTTCAGCCTGGTGGAGGTATGCGCTCTCCCGAACGCCGTTGTAGATATGAATGAAACCGCTTAAGATGAATCTTTAAAGACGAAGGCCTGATATGTTTTCACGTAATACAAGATATATTTACAGAGTCGAAAGCTTATTTGAGATTAATAAAACCATCCCAGTATATAAATCCATGGTCCATATTCTGATTAACATAATCAGTTGTGAAAAAGACAGGTGACTGTTGAGAAGATTCATTCTAAAACCAGACTGGAATTCAGTTAAAAACAATTACTTGACACCAAATACCTGAGCTGTTAGGGTTAGGGTTAGGATTATTCTCTTGGTCCTATGTTGGTCATAGGATTATTCTCTCGAGGATTTTTGAAAAGGAATTAAAAATAGAAATAATTTTATAATTATCAACACAATGAAAACTAGTTTTCTTATGTACAGGAACAGCAATTGCATCTTTAACTTCCTGCGGAACGCAAGCAGAAGAAATCAAAACATTCATTAAAATAGTAAGAGGTTTAGCACCAGCATCAACACTATCCTTTAAAACAAGTGACTGGTATGGTATCTGGGTCCACAATTACTATATCATAAATTAAGGCCTAAGTCACATTTGCTCTACGGCTAGGATACGGGCGCCGTACCCCCCATGAATTGACAGAAACGTGCGGCGGCCGCAGAGTTTCTGAGGTGGCCTCAGGGTGGGCCTAGCCGTATGGCTATCTTTTACAGGCCGTAGGGGTCGCCGTGGAATTATAGCGTGGAGTTATAACTTTTTTCATTTCTACGTTGGCCGTAGCAATTCGACAAGCCGTAAAAAAAGAACTGGTATATATACCCACTCGTTACCGTCCGTCTGGCCGCACGTTCGCCTTAGGGCCCCTGCGGTCGCCCTGCGGTCGCCTTGCGGCACCTTGCATCTGCCTTGAAAATTCTATGGCCGCCGCAGGGACGCCCTAAGGTCACCGTGCGACATCAAATCAAAGACCGTACGGCACCCCCACGTTTTCGGTCTCCACAATTTCTTAATACCCCGTGCGGCTACCCGAAAAAATAAAAACATATGTGACTGCTACATTGTGTGACCGTGGAAATACTGCGCCGCCCTATAATTGTAGTGGCCGTAGATTTTGTAGACCCTACGCCGCCGTGCAAATGTGACTTAGGCCTGAGTGACAACTTTTTGACAGAATTGACTAATACAGGTTGGAATGAGAGACTTCTGTAATTTCCATACCTTTACTGACTACTTTGTTTTTTTACTGACTACTTTTTTTGTATACATAGGTGAGGCTCGTGGAAGAGCGACCACACTTAATGGATCAGGATGTAACAGACAAAAATAGAATGCAAACCACGCATGCGTGGAGAAGGAAACTCCAAGGAGGAAAAACCGGAATATTAGTAGGGATTTGGGTGGAGTGAACGTGGGTAGAAAAGATCATGGTTTTGAATTGGGGACGATCTGAGATGGCGGTGAACAGCCGTCTTGAACACCTGGAGGGAATACTGTGATTGAAGTGGATGTGGAAGTTGATTCCACAGGTGGGAAAAAGAGGAACAAATGAGTGGAGGTGAGTAGTGATCCTGGATTGAGGTAGTTTCACCAGAAGGGGTTAACGGTGGACCGTGTGAGCCCTGAAGAAAACTTCGGGGACAAAGCATGGAAAAAGCAAAGGGTGCAAGACCAGAAAAGAGGCGGTAGAAGACAGAGAGATCACCGACCTGTCTGCGATGGCGATGTGATAGGTCTATAGACTTGACTTCATCACGGGAGATTCCAATAATCTTGAAGGTCTTGGTTTCCACGGCGTTAAGCTGAGCAAGGTGTGAGGCAGGGGAGTCAGCCCAGAGGGGACAGCAGTGCTTCATCAAGCTGTGGATGAAGGCCTTGTCGGTAGATAGGAATTCAGGTGTTCCAAGGAAGGATTTTGAAAGACGAAGGATACCCAGTCGGCAGCTGGCTTTGTAGGCCAACTTTGAAATGCTGTTTTCCAAGAAAGATCATGGCTGATAGTGAGACTCAGGAGTTTGCATGACTGAACCACCTCAAGAGTATTGTTAAGAAAGTGGATGGGGGGGGGTTGCCAGATGGTCCTTTTGGAGAGATAGTGAGAGTGTGAGATTTTTCAGGATTGAAAGACATATTCCAAGTGTTTGACCAGTTTTTGATTTTTTTTCAAGGTCTGGAGAGATGGAAGAGGTCACAACCTACTGCTTTGAAAGAGGAGACATGGCACAGCAGAGGGTGAAATAATCAGAAAATAGATAAAGAGGATTTTCCAGAGAGTCAGATATATCATTGATGAAGATCAGGATCAGGAATGGTACTGGGCCCAGAACACTGCCTTGTGGCACTCTAGCTTTGCCAGGGGAAGGGGATTAAAGGATTCCATTGAGAGTCACACGTTGGCTCAGAGAGTAGAAGTCAGTGAGCCATGCGTGGAGTTGGCCTTGGATAGGCAGAGAGTTTGGAGAATGAAGCAGGATGCCAGACTGTATCAAAAGTATGAGATATATCCAGATAGACGGCCCTGATATCATGTCTGATGTTGAGAGCCTCCATCCATTGTTGGATGAGTGGAAGCAGCATGTCCAATGTAGAGTTACCTGGTCTGAAACTAAATTGGTGATCTGGGATGAGGTTGTTGCATAAAAGGAAGGATTTCATATCAACTGCAATGACGGATTCCATGACCTTGCTGAGAATTGGAAGTAAGCTCATAGATCTGCAGATGAGGGGATCAGTTTTTGCACCTTTGTATGTAGTGCAGTGATTTTGGTGGATTTCTAAGCAGATGGAAGATGACCCCGCACAAATGACAGGGTGAAACGGGTAGAAAGAGGAAGTGCAAGAGCAGCAGAGCAGGTTTTTTTGGACACGTGAGTTGATATCATCCTGTCCAGTTGCAGAATCAGAGTTGAGGGTTGAAAGAACCTTCTCCACCTTCTCAGGTGCAAAAGATACGGAGTCCAGGAGGAGTTCCTTACGGCAGGAAAGGATGGGTACTGAGAGCGAGTGGTTGCGGACACAAGATTTGGAAGCAAACACAGAAGTGAGGCATTCAGCCTTCTCACACGCAGAGTCGGCTGTGGTGCCATTTGAAGAGAGGGAAGGGATGGAAGGAGCATTCTCCAGATACAGACATAACAAGACGACACCAGGTTTTAGAGGAGGGGACAAATTTGAAAGCTCATTTGAAAGTACTGTTCAATGAAACACATATTCGTGTGTACAATTATCAGGAAGAAGTGGCAAGTCTGACTCCAAATTGGAAGTAACATTTATATGGTTATCATTAAAAGTATCAGCAACACTAAGTTTATCTGTAATATTTAAATTATTAACCTTCAAATTCAATACTCTACCTTTTGTTTTTATCTCTGTCAAAATAACCCGTGGATTTGAATACTTTCCACATTTTCTTACTATCACATTGACATTCCTCCATTTTATATGAATTTACAATTGCCTTTTCAACTCTTTCACATTCCTCTGAATTAATTGCCTTTCTCAGCTTAAAATACTCACTATGTTCATCTTTATTCCCACTTTTTTTAAAACATCCGAATACCTTATTTGTTTCCTCGCCCTCCCTTTGATGGTATTCTTCCGCACGGCCATTCAGCCTCCAAGGGTCCCTCTGTCGTGCCTCTCTACCCCACTGTTAGACAAGGTTAATTGCACACAATGGCATATTCTTTTCGAAATAGATGTAGGGTATTTAACATCCACAACCTAGTGAAGAATCTGTTTTGCATTTCACGTCACAGGTATCAGGCACACAGGTAGAAATCATCATGAAGGATAAGTTGTGAAGCCACGAGGATAACATATTCATGCTTTTCAATTTTAGACCTCATTTTAATCTCAAATCCTGAAGAAATGTACAAGTCTGGAGTAATTAATCTTGGCATTCGTGATCAGTTTGATTTATTGCATAAGGGGAGTTATTCGACGGCTGGTTTTTAATTACAATGCGGTAAAATGGAAGATCTTTCAAAACTTACAATGAAGATGTCTTTGTAATGGAGGTGGAAAATTTCACATCAGTCGGTCTGTAGATGAAAATAGAAAATGTAGATATTGATGATGTTTGGAGTAATTGTAAAAGTAAAATTTTTGTCGTTTTGGATCGAGTTGCTCCTTTAAAACAGGTGCGGACTAAACTGTATAAGCCGTGGATTACGAATGAGTTTTAGTTATTGTTTAAAAATGTATTTTTGTGGATACAGTCAAGGCTCATGGAAGAGTTAGAATGCAGAGCCTAACAAAACGAGAACAACATAGTGAAAAGAGAGAAAACCCCGTTGGTCGAATAACAAATTCCTTCCTTCAACTTTTCAGCTTGACTCTTCCCTGGTTATCACAGTCTTGTTTCCATCAGTAACATGAGAGTGGTTATATGTATGCAGGAACAGGACCACTTAACCCTAGCCAAACCACCAGCGACAGGATTATCAGCCAACATTTCCCACTATGGAAATATACTTGAACCTATATTCCAATTTCAAAATGTTTCTGAATTCCATTACATGATATTCACATATGGAAATAAATATCCATCTGAAATGAGTCCAAATGAAGTTGAATCTGATTTACTGCTGGCACTGGAAGGGTTAGC
Source organism: Eptatretus atami (assembly GCA_035128595.1). Taxonomy (NCBI): domain Eukaryota; kingdom Metazoa; phylum Chordata; class Myxini; order Myxiniformes; family Myxinidae; genus Eptatretus; species Eptatretus atami. Next base: position 63,958,778 of record CM068966.1, on the reverse strand, counting down.
ATCCCTTAGTGCCGAGCTTAACTGCCATCCTTCTGGTGTTGCTCATTGTTTTGAAGAAGCATAAAGAACTTGTGAACTTTTGTATTTTTACCACCTGGTGGTGCTCAACACAACTTATAGTGAGCAATTTAAGGCGTTCACCTCGAGCAAGGTGTTCATCCTGGGCTGGCAGAATAGCCGAGATAAGAGGTTTGCACACTCACCAACGAGCTGTCGAGCCTGGGCAGGAATCCCAACCCAGCTATAAACTCATCCAGGTGTTTCACAGGCAGGGTGATTCGTCAATGTGTGTGTCTTTCCTCGGATAGACGTTAAACGGGACGTCCCATCTGCCACTGCCCACCTTAAAGATCCCACAGTGTCCTTGGTGAAGAGCAGGCGAGTTATCGCCAGCACCCTGGCCAAATTACAAATGCCTGCTCTCACATACGGGGGGAGGGGGGGGATTTAAAGAATTTGCTTTTTTTTAAAACTAAATTGGTTCACATGCCTGGTATTGGTTTAATGGTTAGGTTGGTGGGCTTGGGATCCTAGGATCCTGAGTACAAATGCTGCTTGGCTGTTGAATTAATACCAGGTGTGGTTGACTCGGCCTGTCATCCTTCTGAGGTTGGCAAAATGAGTGCCAGCTTGCTGGTATCCTGTGTCGGAGTGGCGACCTGTCCGGGTTTGTGCCCAATAGCCTAGGAGACTGCTTCAGCAGCACCAATGCTCTGCACAGAGTATGTTCCCAATGGATGGATACAGGGGGCACTGCATTTGTGGCACAGCTGCACCCACTCAGCTAATGATGTGACTCGCAGCCAAAAAGTGTTCACCACAACTCGGGTTGAAAAATATTCGTAAACCCATAACAACTCTGACGTTAAAATATGATCTTATAAAAGACGTCCCATCGTAAAGTGCTTATGAAAAAAAAAATACATCAATTTTATTTTGTACTTTCGGATCACTTGTACATACATGTACATAAGTTGAAATGGAACTTCCGGATTTACTTGCACTCTGTGAAAGCAGTGTCAGTACCCCCAATAGTACCCCCAATGTACCCCAGTACCCCCAATGTCAGCTGCTACCCCCAATATCAGTCAGCCTACGTAAGCTTCAGAAGCCGTTTTTGGTAATGGCAGCCCAGCACTTGGGAAGGCAATCAATCCACAGATACATGTCTGGCTCATTGGCCTTCATCGACATTGAGAGATGGCTTTTTTTTTCAATAGAAAACGTTTAAAAATGCAAACATAAACATAAAGCTAAGCACGTGTACTTTGGTCCCAAAAACAAAATCCACAATCAAACTAATATGCATTCACCTTCGCTCGAGTTCATGCAATAAATACATATGTCCTTGCCATCAAGGCCAAAATGCATGGTCACACAATAACATTTTCAATTTGGGGCCCACTGACCTTCATCAGCATGGTGTGGATTCCCTCCAAGATTTGATCTAATAATCTGTCTCATGAGGGATTATATCCAAGAGTGCCTCGCTGAAATGGTGACCATGAACCCATGTACCACACCAGCCCTTGCTGCAGGGGTCCTGACCAGTAGGATGCACCTCCTTTTAGTCAGGGCCCTTACAGCAAGTCCTGGTGTGGCCCAAAGGTTGTCACAATTTCAGTGAAGAGGTAGTATTGGATTTTTATTTATTTATTTATTGCTTTTCTGGAATCCACACTTTGTGTAAGAATTTATCAACTCGGCGTAGAATGCTCTTCTTATTAGAAAGTGATAATCATGCTTAATTCTGTGAATAATAACACTATAACAGGCCAAGATCTCTTTGAAAAGAATATGCAGGAGCTGTTTTTTTAAAAAACCATTAATGGGAAATCAATGCGTTGGATTAAAACATGCATACATGATAATTAACCATCATATGTCTCAAATCTATGATTATCGTATGCTGACCTATGAACATTTTGTATCAGGGAAATGTGCAAGTCCGTTTGTTCAATTACTTCCCTTTCTCTTTTTTAATTTATACCAAAAAGCAAGATCTCAGGTTGTGTTAATATTGTTCAGGTAACACTCCTTTTGCATAACTTGAGTAGTTAAGTTTGCGTAGACAATGTAACCATGACAGAGGTAAAACAATTGAAAAACAAATAATATGACATCATAGTTCCATCGGTGCGCATGCATGAAGATTCGTTTTAAATCTGATTTTGTGCACGTGGGGGTGCAGCAATTCAAACGAAGTACACCATTTCTACTGAAGAAATATGAGTTTTCTTTAAATTCTGTTAATGTTGAAGATTAAACAAAATTATAAAAGTCATTTGGAGCAGTAGACCATTTTTGACTCGAGCCTATTATCATATGCAGTAATTTATATGATCCAGAAGATAATGGCACTATAGATGTCAAAATAGAACCATAGCAACAAACTGTTGAGATCTGCGTTCACGGTGAACAAAACATCAACAACTAGAACGGCACTCAGTGGAGCACATACCTCCGCCAGGCTGAACAGTTTACGTTTTGTATCCCACTGATTGGCCGCATCAGGATCCGGATCTTAAGCGTAATCTAATCGGCTTGTTCTTGTCACCTACCCAACTCAACCACCAAGTTTTATCACAACCCATACACAACTTTTTGAGATATCGTGTAACACTGTACTGTATATCATTTTTGGCCCGATCTCTCAATGGTGAAGAAGCACTGAAATAATTCTAGTGTCCGGACGCGGATCCAGAACTTCACCAAAATCAAATCAATTCATCCTTGTCACATACCCAACCCTGTCCACCAAGTTTCGTCTGAATCCTTCAATAACTTTTTGAGATATCCTGCACACAGACAAACAAACACACAAACAGCGGTGAAAACATAACCTACATCCACCTTCGATGGCGGAGGTAACAAGGGAGATGTGTGAAAGCTATAAAATGGCCAAACAGTTGAGCTTAAGTTTGATTTCCACCGACCTCAAAGCATTTTGATCATTCATGATAATAAAAAAAGATATGAGCAATCTAATCCAATGACAAGGAAAGACAAGAGAAACATTTTTTTTTCACTCAACCCCTTGGAAAATGGAAAGAAATTTAATAAGTCGGAGATGGATTTGGGTACAAATCGAGGGTCATGGAAGAGCAAGGTTATGGAGGGTAAAGGGCTATTTACTGACATTGGTGCAGGCAAGCAATAATTGGACACTAAGCAAGAGAATGAATGAACAGGGAGAGAGGAGAGGTGGAACATGATAGCCTGAATGTAAGCCGATTGTATTAGGGGGTTGGGTGGCTGTTAATGAGAATATAAAAAGGTCAAGGATGAAAATCTCGAAACAAAACCACATAAGCAGTCCTGGCCAAACAGCCTCATCTCCCTGATAATCTTCTTCATATTGGTAAGTTCATTGTTCTCGTTTTGCACTTCCTTATCATCTGGGCTTTGTGCTTGAATAGCTGGGACTGCTGAGAAAACTGGCCCGGACAGGAGAGGAGGGCGTGAGGAGGTCGAGATAAAGCTGTGAGCGTAGGAAACGTGGATATGAATCCTGTTCCATAAGGCCGTAAATGCAGCGCTGTGCCAGGTCAAAGGCCTCAGGCCCTGGATGGCACAGAGCAGCCATTGTACACTCCCTTGCATGAGAGTTCAGGTTTACCTTGGGAGTAAGTACAGCAAATGTCAAAGCACAATGTTGAACATTTCAGACTCTCAAATGATCTTTGCAAGTGTGTTGAAAATAATGGCAGCAAAGTCAAAGCTGTAAAAGACAAGGCCTAGGCCTACCTCTTTCGGGGCCTGAGTGGTGACAAATTCATCATAGATCCTTTGGGCACGAACAGACAGCTTTGCAGGTGACTTGAGCCTCTTGTATTCCTCACAAGCAACCCAAAATTCCAGGTTCTCTTGAGAAAACTCGCTTTTTAAAAAATGGAGAAATGCGGCATGACCATCTACAAGAAACACAGTAAACCCCCCCCTCTCATTAAATGTGAAATTAAAAATAAATAAACATGAAAATTACCCTCAAGAAGGATCAGGAACTTTCGAAATAGATGTGGGGAAATGCTGAATTTTAAATAAAAAGGAGAGGAAATCCTGTATTTGAATAACAAAGCTGAAAAAGAACCACATACTGAATCAATCCGTCCCACAGTGCAGAGAAGCAACACAAAGACATTTTATAGTGATCTGGGGCTCGTGGAGGAGCTCATCGACAAATCGCGTGCACGATGAAGACAGTAGTGTGAGAGCAGTATACTTTTACCTGAATTACAAGGATATGAGGAGACGATGGACAAACAGACGTGATACATGGGAGTTGGACCCAGGATACCCACATCATGAGCCATCAGTTCAAATGGGAACACAAATAGCTCCTCCATGTTCCTAGATTTGGTAGGCCAATTTTTTTTTAAAGGCTAACCCAATTCTTATTGGGTTTACCATCCACTTTCTCCTTCTCGTACACCCCATAACTCCGATGCAAATTTCACACAAGCTTTAGTGGAATCAAATCACTCCACCATTATAATGGTGCTCAAGACAAAGGGTTTGGTACGAATACGACGCATCATTTGCCTTGCAGCAAATCACAGGAATGAAGGTATTTCAAGGGTTACTTTTTCAAAAATTTGGAAGCAAGTTCAGAAACGCACAGTCCCCATGGGAAGACGCTATAGCAACAATTCGGAAAGACAATGAAAAGCAGATGGCTGGCCCAAAGTATCACATTCCAAGCACGTAAGGGGTGAAGCAACGGCAATTTTAGCTCCAACAATGAGCCAAGTTAATATGTGCCATAAGCAAAGCTTCTTACAGCTTCTGTAACTTAAATGCAAGTTTGAATGGCACAGGATCACGTAATGTGAAAGAGGAAATGGCTGCTGGCAGTCATGGATGGTAAAAGTTCTTTCCCACCTGATCACCGCTGCTGGTATCGAGTGAAAGTCGCGATGCAAATGAAATACGTTGTTAAAATGGTAAACTGAAGCAAGCAACGTTGACGATGAGTAACTGGTGTATTTTCCGGGAGATTGGGGAAGCAATACGAGCAAACGTATTGGTTAAACCAGTGTGGCACTCGTCATTTGGATTCGAACTTGATCAATTTACTTTCCTTTGATGTGTGTACTGTGTATGCATTTGCTTGTACTTTATGTACTCACATTTGTGGGTGAGCAGCTTTTCCAAAGATTGTGACCACTTGCGAACTTCCTCGACGCTCGGCCTGCCATTCAGATAACGAAAGAGGGTGAAAGGGGAAGAGCAAGTAAGAGAAGCAGAGATGCGGAAAATTACCAAAAAGTGTTCAAAGTATGTATCTCCAGGTGACAAGACATTGGATTAATGAAAACAAATAATAATTAAAAATGAAAATATCTTCCAATAATTGATTTCTGCCATGCTGGAAATAGATTAACTTCATGATCAAACTCCTCATTAAATCAAGTAAGGCAAATATTGCAAGCATCCCCCTGTCCCTCTCCCCGGTCCTCCCTCGAGTGACTTCTACAAGTTGTAAGTAAAGAAGAATGGTTAGATCGAGAGTCATTCAGAATGATCTCCAGTAACAAGGGAAGGGAATAAGAGTCAACTGCAAGGAGTGGACGAGCATCGCATGGAGACAAAATCCGGTGGAACATTGAAACTGTCCTCACCCTCAAGGTTGATCGTTAATGAGCCAGCTGGTTTTTTCCTGAAAATCCAAAAGTGACATGATAGTTCTCCTGAAACTAGACCAATACTGCCACCTTCACCTGGATTTGATCCAATAACATCTCGGAGGCAAGTTCAGTGTCTTCACCAACAAGCCACCACTGCACTCAAAGCTTGCACACGGAAGAGCTTGTCCATACAGCATGAAGGAAAAGGACATTTAATGACACCAGTGTTCTTCGACATGATTTGCGAGGACCTCAGTGCAGACAAGAGTCAAATCCATACATTGTATGGAATTTGAAGCTGTGGTCACGGCGTAAACGATCGGATGGAATCGCCAAACAGGCCAATCTTGATCATGGTGATAAAAACAGGCCAGCAGACGGTTTGAAACAGGAGGCGTGATACGGAGCAAATCCTTGTCGTTTCAAAAGCTGCACTTGTATCAACTCTATTCTCCTCTCAAATAGAGGCATGATTTGCCAGCACAGATGGATAGCAGCTGCTGCACCCTGGACGGACGTGTCCTTGCATAAATTAAGACTCGAAAGAAAAGCATAAGAAGAAAAAAAGAATGTGCAGTGATAGTACCATCACTCTCACTCATCAGCCATTTTCGTACCTGACAAACATGTTGTTGAGTTTGTCCAAAATGCCAGGCGGGTACAATGGAGTCCTCTTCAAGAACCTCAGGCGGCTCTTCACATCCTTTGCCCTGCGGTGGGGCAACACAATGGAATGTCGCCAGGAATCGCAACCACCGACCGCCACCAATTCAGCAAATTAACGTTCATTGAAGTACAATTGTGAGTACGGTAAAATAACGATTTCATCCATATACATCTACATATATATGTATATATATATATATATACATATATATATATATATATATATATATATATATATATATATATATATATATATATCGAGTATATGAAGCTTAATCTTACATCAAGCTTCTGTTGTATCCACATCTGCTCAATCTGACTTGTATTGGGAAAACAGAATTTGTCTCACCCAGTCAGGAAATTTTAGGCCCACAATGTATAGTGGCAGATAGAACAACCAACATTATACATCCCCTCGCAAGGTCGAAGTGCTTCGCAATGGAGCACCGCCTGCTGGCATCACACCAGATTGGCAGTTTGTAGCGGTTCAACTTCGCCAGGAGTTGAACTCAGACTGAAAACTGCTCAGAATTGAGAACACTACCGAAGAGTGACCCTACATTTATGGTGCAGTACTTTAGAAACTCTTAAAATTGCTAACTCAGCAATATTATGTTATATATATATATATGATTACTTCACATACTGATTTAATAAATGATGCCACGGTGGGCCGACAAACTTGATAAACTGTCAGTTGTTGAAAAAAACAAGACCAATGGCTGAGGAAAGTTTCACATTAAACAGATAAATAAAAAACGAAAAACGTACAGATTCGTGGTCTTTGGCTTCTGGTTCGCCTCGTTTCCATCGTCGTCCTGTGCAAACACAACGAGCATTGCTGTCTCTCTAACCTCAACACCACAAACTCTTTGTTACTACTTAGAACACTGTCACACAGTTGCAACAGGTGCAGTGGAGTTAGCAAAGCTACACTCACACTCTTAGCCCAAAATGCAGGTGCTCACAAGGCCAATAACAAAATAAAACCAAACTTTAGTCAAGTCCAACCACCTTTTTGTTCTCCCTAACTCCTCTCACTGAGGATTCAAAATCTCAAACCAAATAAATACAACCCATTCCATCCTCCAGTTCAATGTGCTTTGTCTCTCCACAAGACCAACCGATGATTTTGATTGGCTAACTATCACCGCCCCTTTTAGCGCCTGGGTGGGAGCGGTTAATAGCGAGGAATCTGATTGGTCAGTGGGCGGTGGCTGGATTTGGGCCCGATCTGCTGGCACAGATGGATAGCAGCTGCTGAACCCTGGATGGATGTGTCCTTACATAAATTAAGAGTCAAAAGAAAAGAATAAGAAGAAAAAGTGCAGGAAAAGAAGGGGAGGAAAGGAGACAGACATTGAGGAAGATCAAAAGATTTGATTAGCAATTTTTTTTGCTGAGAAATTTGATAAAATAAAATTCCAAGGAAAATATTTGTAAGACCGAATAAAAAAAGAAAAGAATCCATTTATCATTAGTGACTTGGCTGAAATGTTGGTCGATGGTGAAATTTGTGTCTCGGTGACAGTCTGACCAAAGCAATCATTTCACGTGAGGGCATCGATCCAAACGCAGAACAAAGGTCACAACGAGACGAGTTCTACAAAGAAACAAAATATATGAACATCAAACTTTACTTTATTATTAAAATAGCAAGGTTATATTACAATGTAGTTTCTTTTGTAACTAATCATAATCCTCATCAGCATGGTTTGCCCTTTGTAGTTGCTCAATTCTCCATTTGCTTACAAATCTTGTGCCCACAACTCCTCAATCTCCATATCTACAATGCCCAGTCGTGCCCAACTGCTCCTGCACTCTGTGTCTTTTCCTCCTGACATGGTGGAGAAGTTTCTGGCAACCCTCGTCTCTGATTCTGCAACTGGCCTGGACAGCATCAGCGCACACATCCTAAAACCTGCTCCGCTGCTCTTGAGCATCCTCTCTCTGCCCTTTTCACCCTCTCATTTGCCCTAGGTCATCTTCCATGTGTTGGAAATCCGCCAAGATCACTGCATTACATAAGCATGGTACAAAAAGTGATCCCCTTAAATACTGACCTATCAGCTCAATTACAATCATCAGAAAGGTGATGGAATCCATCATCACGGTTGATATCAATTAATTCCTCCTGTTCTCCAATAGCTTCATCTCAGATCGTGAGTTCATATACAGAGCCGGTGACTCGACCCTCGACATGCTGCTTTGGTTCTCCAAGCAATGTATGGAGGCCTCAATGTCAGACATGAGATCAGGCAGTCTCTCTGGATATATATCGAGCTTTCAATACAGTCTGGCACCCTGCCTTGCTCTTCAACCTCTCTGCCTATTGCATTCAAGGGCAGCTACATACCTGGCTGATTGACTTCCTCTGCTCACATCGCTAACTCATGGCTCTCAATGGGATCCTCTCATCTCCTCTCGCTCTCAAAGCTGGAGTGCCCAAAGGCAGTACCTTTTGGCCGAGTCCTACTCCTAATCTTCATCAACGATCTTTCTGACTCTCTTTCTGACTTTTATCCACTTACAATGAATGACTTCTTCCAAAGCTTTATGGAATGCTGCTCTCCCCTTTGAGCTGGTGCCAATGCCTCACACCTTGCTCAGCTTGATGCCATGGAAACCAAAGCTTTCAAAATCATTGCTATCTCCCACAACGAAACTGAGTCTATGGGCCTATCACTTTACCATCCAGACAGGTAAGTGATCTCCCTGTCTTTTACAGCCAAGTTTCTGGTCTTGCACCCTCTGCCCTTTTGTGTTCTGTCTCCCGCACCCATCTCGGCACATGTGGTCTTCTGATAACCCACTTCTGGTGAAACTCCTGGGATTCAGACTCAATACTCATATCCACTCATTCATTTGTCTTTTTTCCCCACTTGGGGAACCAACTTCTCCAGTCTGCTCAGTCCCATTCCTCCATCCAGGGCTTCAAGACAACTGTTCACCACGACCCCAGGTCATCCCCTGTATCATGACATCAGACTTGACCATGAATACTTGAGTATCATGACATTGGACTTGAAAATGATTCAACAATTTGGCATTATGTAATCCTGACGAGCCCTAACAAGGGCGAAATCTGGATCAGCAACTCTGCTTTCATTTATTCGTGACCATAAAGGCATAAATCTCAGTCTTCAAATACCCGAGTGCCACACAGACGCCATCCTAGTTTGGATGTGATGTCAGCATAATTGATGTGCATTACGTCCGTGTCATGTCAGATCTAGGGTCAGTGTGCTCCTTTCATTCAATTTATTATTCTTGATCGCAAACCTCCGAACTGGTGATCAGCAGGGCAGAGACAATGTGTTCATGTGGCAGATGACACTTGTTACTAACAGGTCATGCAGCAAGTGCTATGATGGGATTTGACCTATGTCCTGCTGCCTCATCAAGTTCAAGGGTTCGATTTATATATGGCTAGGATTTTCAAATAAATGAACTCCCATGCTCTTCCAGCCAAAGAAAGCTGCATAAAGCAACCAAATGTATAAATAAACCAAGGTAAACCCTTTGCTGTTTCAAACTCTACCCGAGTTCCTCTCCAGCTGCAGACATTCAATCATGTATGCAATTGCAGAGGAACTCAGCTAGAGTTTGTGAGATTTTGCAGCTTTGGCTGCTATGGGATGTGAACTGTGCCCTACTGTTTTATCAAGCTTGGAGGTTTAACACCGTATTAAGCCGACTAGGTTACACGGTCACACGTGAACGATTATGTGTTTGGTCGTCCTGACTAGCTCATAACAAGGGCAAAACCATGATCAGATACCCCACTGTACTTCACTTATGGCCTTTGAATCTTCAGTCTTTAAAACAGACTTGAGTGTGCGCTACTGGAGCTATCCGGGTAGGAAGCGAAGCAGTACTCATGCACTCATGATGTTTAATGTCGTGATGGATTTAACAGGTCGTAAGGGCCTTCTTTAAGTTTATTGCTACACCTGACTGCAACCCCACCTCCTGGTTGGTGGAGCAGTAAGGCAGCGCTAATGTGCCCGTATGGCAGACAGACATTACTGCTCACAGATCGTTGCAGTCTTCAACGACCGTCACGACACATGGATAATATGGGATGAAAAGGTCTCCGCATCCGTTGGGTTAATTTGGGGAAAATCAGCATCCCCGAACATGTTTCCGGAATCGCCAACATGAATAGCTGAGTGGAGCTCATTGATATTCTACATTGAGGAGCATAAGCACAGACACAATCTGCCCATGTCCTGGGTCAATGAGCCAATAACAAAAAGCTATGAGTCTCTTTCCCAATGGCCGCACAAGTTTTCATCAAACACAGGAATTTATTGACAGAGAAAATGGGGGGGAAAGGGAAGAAAGTAAAGCTCAGCGGTAATCATGATGAAATAAAATAATTATATACAACACGCCCCAAAACCACAATGGCCTGAGCATTTATGAATACCTTATCTCTTTAATTTCCGGCAAACACAGACTTAGCAGGGGAATGACGAGACAAAGAAACCTGGCCTGCGCAGCTCTGCTCGCGCATGCGCCACAAGTCCTTCATTCACGTTCTCGCTCCTCGACCCAGTTGGCTGCTGGGGTCTTGTCTCCTGGGTGGGCATGTAGCAGTTCTGCGTGGCCCTGGCCACACTGCACCTCAGTTGTCTCCCTCTAGGACCTCTTGCACTAGCCAGCAGCAGCCTGCAGCAGGACCACAAACCCGACAGCACAAACCGAGCCTCCGTCGAGCCTCTCCCACTGCCATGTTCTTGCACATGATGTGTACTATTTAAGTCCCATCGGGTTTATTAAATCAAATCACGTGTGGGGCATGCCAATTGAACAATGCCACTCGAAAGATATCCATATAAGGGCACGTACTTTGCCCATCTGATGGCCTTGTGCTGACTCAGCGATCACACCTTGGGTCAAGCTCAATGGTTATTACAGGAAGGATATTCCATAAAACGACAGATAGACAACAGGGGAGATTGAAGAACGTAGGGAGTGGGGAAAGGCAGGTCTTAAATACAGACACTTGGGCAGAGGGACTAGATATTTCTAAACATGTACTCAACACATTTTATCATTATGGAAATCACAAAACACTTACACTAATACCTACTCTGAAATAACTATTCTAATATACCCCTCACTTTACCCCCCAAGACCAAATCCGTAATAATATAAATACATTAAACAAAAAGCAAATCTCTGACCCTGAATGTGACATTACGCTGACGTCATGCACATAAGTAAACCAACACAATGCCTCCAAAGTAGGAAGGCATCCGTGTGGTACTCAAGTCTTTAAAGACCAAGATTTACTGACACAAATAAATGAATGCAAAGCTGCCGATCTGGAATTTCACCCTTATCATGGGCTCATCAGGACAGCATCCTGCAAAGTCGTTTATTTGTGACCATGTTAAGTAGGTTAAATAAAAATCGACCCCCGAACTTGATGAGGTCGCAAAGCACAGTGGGTCGATTCCCATAACAGCAAATGCTGCACAACCTATTAGCGACAAGCATCGTCTGCCACACGAACGCATTGTCTCTGCCTCGCTAATTATCAGTTAGGAGGTGTGGTTGCAGTCAGAAAGGATAAATCAAACAAAAAGCACATCCCTGACCCTGAAGGTGACATGACACTGATTTCATGCACATAAGTAATGCTCATAATAAAGCTGACGTCATACCCATAAGAAGGGCAAAATCCAGATTGGTGGATCTGCATTCATGTACAGTATTTGTGACCATAGATCTCGATCTTTAAAGACCTGAGTACCTCATGGAGACCATCCTCCATTGGAGGCGTTGTGTTGGTTTACTTATGTGCAGGACTTCAGCATCATGATGCATTCAAGGTCAGAGATGACATATACATATCACATGCACAGGAGCGTTCATAATCACCCCAAAGGGCATCATGCAGCATAATTCAAGACTTTAGTTGAAGGGTTCAAAATGCAACAAGCAGAGATATAACAGTAGAGCTGCAAACATGTTTCACCCTTACTAGAGCTCATCAGTCCATCATAATGCCTCAAATCTCCAGCTCTGGTCTGAACGTCCTTTCGGACTTACTGGTGGTAATACCCTCCCCCCCCCCCCAACTGTGGCTGGTAAGGACAAAACAAATCATGTCCCATTGCAGCCATTGCTGCATGATTTGTGAACAACAGGCATCATCTGCCACACACATGCATCATTGATGGCCTTACTACAGCACAGCTAGGAGGAGAGCTTCGCGGTTTGGAAATAATGATGACAAAAAAATCAATTTACCATGTACAAGTCCGAAAGGACGTTCAAGCTACAGAAAACCTCATTATTTTACAGTCACAACTCTTTTAATGAGTGTAACCTATTACAAATATATTGATTCCCATGTGATTTTGGAGGTGATTGTGAAGAATGGCTTCATGAATTGTTATTATCATTTGAGCAATGTGGGCTTTCCATATCACATCACAGGCTCACAAACTCCTTGACTCGACAAAAACAACAACATGATGTCATCAAAGCGTCATGCAATACTGGCCGCACATCACACAGATACCTTGCTGGGAAAAGGTAATATTGCACTCTCATCATTAGTGGTTCGAATCGAAATTGGAGGACTACAGGTGCTCGGTCGTGATTTCACTTTACAATAAGCAAAGGAGAACATATTCTACATCTCCATCCACACTCATGGAGATCAATTCCAGAAAAGCCTGTTCATCAACACAGTGGATGGAATCAACAGAACATTGATCAAAGAATGCGAACCATTGTCAGAAACAAGGACAATCTGAGGTTATGGACATTAACCCTTTATCTGTTGGTTCCATGCATCGTTCTACCCGTCAGATACAGTACATTGCAGCTTTCTTGAGCACGTTGAGTTTTTCATTCTTCTGCTCATCAACGCAATCTCATGTTTTCACTATGGTTATTACTGTACATTGAAACACTATATTTTGTGAAAGTTTCCTGAGTTATTGATCAACAATTGTGCTTTAATTCCATGTTTAAAAGGGGACGGATGGAGTTTGAGGCTAGCTCAACTGTACACGTTTCTGTATTGAAGTATTTTCTATACATTGTAAGTACCGGAGAAAATGAAGGCCAAAAGTTATTCGGTATGACCTCCGGTAAAAAAAAGGAAGGGAATGAGGGTCAACCACAATGAGTGGAGTAGCATCATATGTGGACCAGACCAGGTGGGACAGGCAAAAATCCCACCCAGAAGATTGTGAATGAGTCAGCTGGGTTTTATCGACCATGCAATAGTGACATGGCAGTTCTCATAAAACTTATGACTTCCTGAAGCTTAGAATCCAAATCCTTAAAACTGCTGTCTTCTAGTGGGTTTGAATCATCAACCTCAAGTAAGCCAGTGCAGTCAGTGTACCTTGATTCACCAATAACCCACCACTGTCGACAAGATTGCAGGTTTTGGTGACTGTAGGTTCAAATCCCTTTATATAGCATCTGCCCCAGTTATTGGGAGGCAATAGCCAGCTAACCTGGGGCAGATAACTCTTGATGGGTTTGGGGATTGTTGGAATGAGTTACCTGCTCCTTTTATTGTATAAACACACAATACAAAGACAATGTGGTATGAATGGTGGGTAAAGAATTGCAGGGAATCGGTGGGACATGCTTCCAGCTTGCGTTGTCCATAAAAGGTGCGGTTTGCCGAGAGGAATGAAAACAAATGAGGTGATGGAGACTCCAAGGATATCACACACCCAACGTGTCTCCCCTCTCATATGTATACCCTTTGGTCCTGTTTAAGCTGAGCCCAAGTTCATACACTCACACCACCAATCTAATATGTTTTCAGTTGTTATGAGCATCAACAATTTAGTCTAAGTGTTTTCTCATATTATAATGACGTTCTTTTATTTATACAGCTAAGTTTGGAGAGAAGAAAACAAACTTGTCATTTAGCAATCTTAAATTCACATTGACTTAAAGTTTGCAATGAAATAAAGAGAAATTTCTGAGATATCCTGAAGACTCAATAGCTCAGTGGGCTGTCACCATGTAAATGATGAGGTCCTTGGGTTGGGTTTGAGTCCTGGGTTCAATCAGAATTTTTTCACACGAGCCCCGTGCAGGAATTTATTCCTATTTAATAAATTTATCCATGAGGTCTATCTCCAATACACCGACACACACACACATTCATGGGTTCTGCTTTGCAGAAACATAATACGTCAGCCACTATAAAGCTTGCAGTGTTAGTATGAGAAATTTTTGAGCATATCCTGAAGAATTATGAGCTCAGTGGGCTGTCAACACGTAAGTCGTGAGGTCCTTGGGTTTGAGTCCCAGGTTGAGTTAAAAAATTTTTCACACTAGCCCCACGCAAGAATTTATTCATATATATATATATATATCTTACCATGTAAAACACAATGTGTGTTTATGTATTTGTTTGTGTGATGTCTGTCCCCCTTCAAAAGCATGATTTAAGAAGGGTTTTAAAGGCCAATCCTTTAACATGACTATGTGTTCACTACGGTCTATGTTTTCAGGATAAATAAACTCAAAAAACATTTTCCATTAAAGAGTAATTACGACTCTTCTTTTGGACCAGACCAATTTCAAAATGTAGACAGTGACTTGCAACCCGGCCACAATGGCGGTGTACAAAATTATTTTTTTTAAATAACAATAAATGCAAGGCACATGGAGGTGAAATTCACTGCATGTGATGTGTAACGCGCGCAGAGTAAAACGAGATAAAGAAGATATCAGCACACCTGACGCTTGGCCGAGGCTTCAGGCTTTGGCACGCTCACGAGGCTGTTCCCTCAAAATGAAAGGTCCCAGAAGATAAAGAAAATAGGGTAACATTTGTACATGTAGTGTTTTAAAATCACGCTTTTTCTTGCTACAAAACATCATATCTTCCAGTGTCTGAATATTTCAAATAAAATAATTCCATCATTTTTGACAATCCATAATTCTAGAGAAATCCATCATTTTTGATGGGCTTTTATACAAGTGTGTGTATGCATGTGTGTGTATATATATATATATATATATATATATATATATATATATATATATATACATATATACCTGTATGCACAACTGTGCAAAAGTCTGCAACAAATTTAGGAGTTACAATATATGGATGTTATGAGCATCAACAATTCAGGCAAGTGTTTTACCCCATTATAATAACATTCTGTTATTTATACAGCTTCGTTTGGAAAGAAGAAAACAAACTTGTTAATTTAGAAATCATAAATTAACAATGAATAAAAGTTTGCAACAAAAGAAAGATGCCATGGCATTGACGAGTCATGCAATGCCATTAAATAGTCTTAACATCATAAGTATTTGACTCCAACACTCCATGATGGAGGCTGGTGAGGAAAGATAATGTGCTTAAGCAGCAGACAGTTTGTGCTGCCTCAGGTTCATTTCGCACCTGACCACTCACTATCGATGGTGTGTCATTGGCAAGCATATAACTATGAACGGTCACCTTAAGTGGTTGGGAATGTGATAAGCTACCCTGATGAGGCCCAACCATTCCGAAACCTGTTGGTAGTTTAACCTTTTCAGCCACAGGATGGATGATAACACCCACCATTTGAACTGCTAGCCTGCAGTCATCGTGAAATATGTTGCTAGGTTGCAATGAGAACAAGACACCATGGCATTGATGAGTCATGTCATTAAATCCCTTAATATCATATTATATACAGTATATCAAAATGTATGGAGTGTGATGAAGAACTCCCACCCGATCTCCAACAGACGTGAGTCCCGTACGTGTGCAGAACAAAGCATACAGGCCACTCATGTCAAAAGACAGAAATTTAAGGTCATCATTGGTTAAACATCAAATGGAGCCACCTGTCTGGATTTCTGGCATATTTGCCCTCATTAGGATGGCACACCAAATAAATATCTAACCAATGATGACCACAGTCATCATTTAAATGCCACTCACACCCTCTGGCTGTCACGGACAGCATCAGCCACAAATTATGTATCACACAGTAAAACCGCATCATCTGCAAAGACCAAAAGCCTGTCTGCCACTCAGACGATTGCCAACGCAAACCAAAAAAAACAGAAGGCAAGTGCCATCGGGTGGAGATGTAAATCAAAATGTGTGGAGCATGACGAAACACTCTGACCTGATCTACAACGGACGTGAGTCCTGCACATGTGCAGATGAAGATGGACGAAGAAGGGATACAGGTAACAATGAGGGATAAGGGAGAACACAAAGGGTGGACAATGTGGATGCATTCGTAAAATTGTGTTTGACCAGTTTGTGACTTTGTCAATGTCTGATGAGAGGGAAGAGGCTACTGCCCGTCTGTCAGGATGAGAGATGTCAAGGCAGAGAGTGGAATCATCAGCAAAAAGATAAAGAAGATTTTCCAGAGAGTCAGTGATATCACTAATGAAGATGAGGAATAGTATGGGGCCAAGCACACTGCCTTGGGGTCCTCCAGCCTTGGCAGGAAGAGGAGATTAAATGGTTCCATTGCGAGCCACACAGGTATCTGCGAGAGGTCACGTGCTGAGGCTTGGGGTCTATTGACCTGAGGAAGCCTACTGTGAAGTGGGTGAAACGTCACCTGAGATGGGGTCTTCTGTGCAAAGCAGGTGAGTCCCACACAGTCCCGACCCAAAAAACTCCTTGCAGTCATTGCTGCAAAAGGTGCTTCCACCAAGTACTGAACTAAAAGGGGCTGAATATTTTGCAACCAGTGAATTTTGATTTGTGCATGCTTTTGCAGGTATTCCTGACATGTAACCTCCTTCAACTAGTGTTTCATTTGATCTCTTCCATGATTAATAAAAAAGTTGATTTGGAAATTTTTTTTACATCATTTGTAATTGGAAATTTTTACTTCTTTAATGATAATACAATGAGAATAATTACAGCAGTGTCGTTGAATGTGGAGTTTTGGACATGTATGTTTTCTGCCTTAATAACATAATCAGGTAGACAAGAAAGCTTTAAAAAGCAAGGCTTTTGGCTCGGCCTATATTTGTGGAGAAAAATCCATATAACGTGAAAAAGATATAAGTGATCCATAGAAGTGGACCTCGGGCCCCTCACTCAATGCTGATTAATTATCACGATATGGTGTGCGTCAGGATGGTTACTCAAAGAATCTACCCCGAGGGCTATTGTTCAACCTTCAGGCCAAATGGAATTTCTGCCGTGTTTGTGTGAAGCTCATTTGGCATATTTCCTCGGTGTGAAATTCCGTTATCTCCTTAAAACTTGAATATTGTATTTTCATATATGAAGGGCAATAATTTAAATTAGTAAAGTACTATATTTCTAAATGAAGGTTTGCAGACCACATCCATATTACAATGAGTTATATTATCTCTCACTTGTATGTTTTGTGCAATTTCAAAACTTTATTGAATATAGATAGAAGATCGTTTCTGTGCTTTGTTTGCTTCTTGCATCTAATAGAACTACTTTTCCATGAGGCCCAGACCGGTGCGACTTAACCAAGAAGAGAATAACCTGGCTCAGGGCCAGAGACATTTCAGAGCAAAAATAACCTGAGAATATGGTTGGGGCCATTCAAAATGGAGATGGTTGAATGGAAGAAAAGTTAATGGGAAGGAAAAATACTTTATCAAGAATGTTTTTTAAAAATAAAGAATAAGACAAAAATACAAATCAATACTTACTTTGCCAGTAATTGTGGAAATAAAGATGAAGTCACAAGGAATCGTATTTCCAAAGTTATCCCATTCCTTTCCAGGGGTATATCAAGCATAAGAGGCTGTGATATTTCATAAAAAGAAAGCAATTCAGGCTGGGTCATGCCTTGATGCTTGAACCCACGTCAACACGTGCAACGAAATATAGACAGGATGTCGAATACCGCAAGAAACATGACATTTGAATGAAAATCTTCCTGTTACTTCACTTGAAATATTACTGATGCAACAACATACATGGAACCACACATTCAAACAAACACTACATGCATATATATATACAATGATATACACGTAATATTGTTACGATCTGGTCTGCCCGGCGTGCGATCGCACGTACTCGAATCGCGACCGCGTCGCCCACCGGAACGGATAATTCAGTCTGTGACCCTCCCGGAACAACGCCGGGAGCTAGTCACGGTGGGTCTTCGACCTCACCACAATCGTGCCAATCGGCCACCCGCGCAGGATAGGGTTGTTCGCCAAATTCGACGCCACCTAAGTACCTGCGCGAGTAGTTAACCGGGCGATCGTACCTCGCCGCAGGCCGGCCTAGGACACGAACCGCTTAAGCGGTCCGTTCCGTGCTTCAGTGATAACACGACGCGGTGTTATGTATCGCCGACCCGACGGCATGTAATTCTATTACTGGGTGCTTACACCCTTCTACCAATTCCTTCCGTGATGCAAGATGGCACTTTCAACAAGGGAAAAGGACGCAACGAAACGGGGAACAGTTCAACAAGCACGTTTATTACACACTCAGACAAGGCACGTATTTACAGCCATACAGTGAATCATGCACGTATATACAGTGATACAGTGAAAGCAAGCAATGGAAGAGTTACAACCGAATAAATGGGCTTTTATTCACACACACAGTTACTTAGACAAGTCTACTTTTCAAGATGGCGCCACCACATGCACTTATACAAAAGCAAAGAAAAGCCACCCTCAAAGACAAGGGTGGCAGACAGGTCCATGGACCAAATGTACGTGGAGCCTGGATGAGCGGCCAGGTCCACAAGACCGAAGGGTCTTACCCGCGCCCTCGTGGCGCGATGGCGGGCAAGCCGCACATAATCCGCGCCTGACTTCGTGCCCCTGGCGTGGCCAGTGAGCTCCCTCCGGCGTTCTCCGCGCAGGCTCGCGTTACACAGCCGGCACCACGATTGGGGCGGGGAACGGACGGGGTTACCGCGCCTTTCTCAGCGCGGATGCTCGGTATGGGGGGGAATTGTTGATGCCGGTATGGGGAGGGTTGTTGATGCCCGGTATGGGGAGGGTTGTTGATCCCGGTATGGGGAGGGTGTTGATGCCGGTATGGGGAGGGGGATTGTTGAGGCTCTCTTAGCACGTCAACGCTCTCCTGGCGAGACGGGGGTTACCGGCGCTCTCTCAGCGCAAAGCTCGGTATGGGAGAGGGGAATTGCTGACGCTCCCTTCCGTGAGCACTCTGGACCACACTGGCTCCGGCAAAACTCCTCCTGGCTGTGGCCTCCACGCGCCCCTTTCCCGGCGTGGTCCCCACTCAGCCCTCTGGCTTGACCCTGAGCCCTTCTCCGCGTCCCTGCTCCGATTCAACCACTCTCGCTCTTCTCGCCTCTCACTTCTGACCCGAGCTTCGTCCTGTTCGTCCTTCCTCTTCATTGACCGGCCCCGGTCTGCCCCCGTCTGCCGCGAGCTCCGTTGTGCTCGCCCTTATATAGGCCGGGGGAGTGGAAGAATCCGA
>CM068966.1:63922157-63939034 GCA_035128595.1 Eptatretus atami | reverse complement strand
ACAGAGAGAGATCCGTTAATGAAGCAATAAAAGGTCAAGGTGAAATCTCGAAACAAAACCACATAAGGCAGTCCTGGCCAAAGCCTCATCTCCCTGAATAATACTTCTTCATAGAGTAAGTCTCATTGTTCTCCAGTTTTGCATTCCTTATATCCTGGGCTTTATGCTTGCAATAGCTGGGATGCTGAGAAAACTGGCCCGGATCAGGAGAGGAGGGTCGTGAGAGACGTCGAAGATAGAAGTGTGAGCGTAGGAAACGTGGATATGATCTGTTCCATTAAGGCCGGTAAATGCAGCGCTCGTGCCAGGTCAAAGGCCTCAGGCCCTGGATGGCGATCAGAGCAGAGCCATTGTACACCCCTTGCATGAGAGTTCAGGTTTACCTTGGGGAGTAAGTAAGCAAATGCAAAGCAACAATGTTGAACATTTCAGACTCTCAAATGATCTTTGCAAAGTGTGTTGAAATAATGGCAGCAAAGTCAAAGCGTAAAAGACAAGGCAGCCTACCTCTTCGGGGCCTGAGTGGTGACAAATTCATCAAGAATCCTTTGGCATCGAACAGACAGCTTTGCAGGTGACTTAGCCTGCTTGTATTCCTCCAAGCAACCCAAAATTCAGGTTCCTTGAGAAAACTCGCTTTTTAAAAAATGGAGAAATGCGGCATGACCATCTACAAGAAACACAGTAAACCGTCGCCCTCTCATTAAATGTGAAAATTAAAAATAAATATAACATGAAAATTACCCTCAAGAAGGATCAGGAACTTTCGAAATAGATGTGGGGAAATGCTGAATTTTAAATAAAAAGGAAGAGGAAATCCTGTATTTGAATAACAAAGCTGAAAAAGAACCACATACTTCTGAATCAATCGTCCACAGTGCAGAGAAGCAATACAAAGACATTTTATAGTGATCTGGGGCTCGTGGAGGACTTCATCGACAAACTCGTCGTGGCACGATGAAGAAGTATGTGAGAGCAGTATATACTTTTACCTGAATTCAAGGAGTATGAGGAGACGATGGACAAACAGACGTGATACATGCGGAGTTGGCCAGGATACCCACATCATGAGCCATCGTTCAAATGGGAAACAAATAGCTCCTCATGTTCCTCCCGATTGGGTAGGCCAATTTTGTTTTAAAGGCTAAACCCAATTCTTATTGGGTTTACCACCACTTTCTCCTCTCGTACCCCATAACTCCCGATGCAAATCTTCAACACAAGTTTAGGGAATCAAATCACTCCATTATAATGGTGCTCAAGAACAAAGGGTTTGGTACGAATACGACGCATCATTTGCCTGCAGGCAAATCACAGGAATGAAGGTATTTCAAGGGTTACTTTTTCAAAAATTTGGAAGCAAGTTCAGAAACGCACAGTCCCCATGGAAGAACGCTATAGCAACAATTCGGAAAGACATGAAAAGCAGAATGGCTGGCCCAAAGTATCACATTCAAGCACGTAAGGGGTGAAGCAACGGCAATTTTAAGCTCCAACAATGAGCCAAGTTAATATGTGCATAAGCAAAGCTTCTTACAGCTTCTGTAACTAATGCAAGTTTGAATGGCACAGATCACGTAATGTGAAAGAGGAAATGGCTGCTGGCAGTCATGGATGGTAAAAGTTCTTTCCCACCTGATCACCGCTGCTGGTTCGAGTGAAAGTCGCGATGCAAAGTGAAATGTTGTTAAATGCGTAAACTGAAGCAAGCAACGTTGACGATGAGTAACTGGTGTATTTTCCGGGAGATTGGGAGAGCAATACGAGCAAACGTATTGGTTAAACCAGTGTGGCATTCGTCATTTGGATTCAACTATGATCAAATTTACTTTCCTTTGATGTGTGTACTGTGTATGCATTTGCTTGTACTTTATGTACTCCACATTTGTGGGTGAGCAAGCTTTTCCAAAGATTGTGACCACTTGCGAACTTCCTCGACGCTCGGCCTGCCATTCAGATAACGAAAGAGGGTGAAGGGGAAGAGGCAAGTAAGAGAAGCAGAGATGCGGAAAATTACCAAAGTTTCAAAGTATGTATCTCCAGCTGACAAGACATTGATTAATGAAAACAAATAATAATTAAAAATGAAAAATATCTTCCAATAATTGATTTCTGCCATGCTGGAAATAGATTAACTTCATGATCAAACTCTCATTAATTCAAGTAAGGCAAAATATTGCAAGCATCCCCTGTCCTCTCCCCGGTCCTCCTCGAGGGACTTCTACAAGTTGTAAGTAAGAAGAATGGTAGATGAGAGTCATTCAGAATGATCTCCAGTAACAAGGGAAGGGAATAAGAGTCAACTGCAAGGAGTGGACGAGCATCGCATGGAGACAAAATCCGTGGAACATTGAAACTGTCCTCACCCTCAAGGTTGATCGTTAATGAGCCAGCTGGTTTTTTCCTGAAAATCCAAAGTGACATGATAGTTCTCCGAAACTAGACCAATACTGCCACCTTCACCTGGATTTGATCCAATAACATCTCGGAGGCAAGTTCAGTGTCTTCCCAACAAGCCACCACTGCACTCAAGCTTGCACACGGAAGAGCTTGTCCATACAGCATGAAGGAAAAGGACATTAATGACACCAGTGTTCTTCGACATGATTTGCGAGGACCTCAGTGCAGACAAGAGTCAAATTCCATACATTGTATGGAATTTGAAGCTGTGGTCACGGCGTAAACGATCGGATGGAATCGCCAAACAGGCCAATCTTGATCATGGTGATAAAACAGGCAGCAGACGGTTTGAAACAGGAGGCGTGATACGGAGCAAATCCTTGTCGTTTCAAAAGCTGCACTTGTATCAACTCTATTTCTCCTCTCAATAGAGGCATGATTTGCCAGCACAGATGGATAGCAGCTGCTGCACCCTGGACGGACGTGTCCTTGCATAATTAAGACTCGAAAGAAAGCATAAGAAGAAAAAGAATGTGCAGTGATAGTACCATCACTCCACTCATCAGCCATTCTTCGTACCTGACAACAATGTTGTTGAGTTTGTCCAAAATGCCAGCGGGTACAATGGAGTCCTCTTCAAGAACCTGCAGGCGGCTCTTCACATCCTTTGCCCTGCGGTGGGGCAACACAATGGAATGTCGCCAGGAATCGCAACCACCGACCGCCACCAATTCAGCAATTAACGTTCATTTGAAGTACAATTGTGATACGGTAAAATAAACGTTTTCATCCATATACATCTACATATATATGTATATATATATATCATAATATATAATATATATATATATATATATATATATATATATTATATATATAACTATATAATCGAGTATATGAAGCTTAATCTTACATCAAGCTTCTGTTGTACCACATCTGCTCAATCTGACTTGTATTGGGAAAACAGAATTTGTCTCACCAGTCAGGAAATTTAGGCCCACAATGTATAGTGGAGATGAACAACAACATTATACATCCCCTCTGCAAGGTCGAAGTGCTTCGCAATGGAGCACCGCCTGCTGGGATCTCACACCAGATTGGCAGTTTGTAGCGGTTCAACTTCGCCAGGAGTTGAACTCAGACGAAAACTGCTCAGATATTGAGAACACTACCGAAGAGTGACCCTACATTTATGGTGGCAGTACTTTAGAACTTCTTAAAATTGCTAACTCAGCAATATTATGTTATATATAATTATGATTTTACTTCACATACTGATTTAAATAATGATGCCACGGTGGGCCGACAAACTTGATAAACTGTCAGTGTGTGAAAAAAACAGAACCAATGGCTGAGGAAAGTTTACATTAAACAGATAAATAAAAAACGAAAAACGTAACAGATTCGTGGTCTTTGGCTTCTGGTTCGCCTCGTTTCCATCGTCGTCCTGTGCAAACACAACGAGCATTGCTGTCTCTCTAACCTCAACCCCCAACAACTCTTTGTACTACTAGAACACTGTCACACAGTTGCACAGGTGCAGTGGAGTTAGCAAAGCTACACTCACACTCTTAGCCCAAAATGGCAGGTGCTCACAAAGGCCAATAACAAAATAAAACCAACTTTAGTCAAGTCCAACCACCCTTTTTGTTCTCCCTAACTCCTCTCACTGAGGATTCAAAATCTCAAACCAAATAAATACAACCCATCTCCATCCCCAGTTCAATGTGTTTGTCTCTCCACAAGACCAACCGATGATTTTGATTGGCTAATAACACAGCCCTTTTAGCGCCTGGGGTGGGAGCGGTTAATGGCGAGGAATCTGATTGGTCTGGGGGCGGTGGCTGGATTTGGGCCCGATCTGCTGGCACAGATGGATAGCAGCTGCTGAACCCTGGATGGATGTGTCCTTACAAAATTAAGAGTCAAAAGAAAAGAATAAGAAGAAAAAGTGCAGGAAAAGAAGGGGAGGAAGGAGACAGACATTGAGGAAGATCAAAAGATTTGATTAGCAATTTTTTTTGCGAGAAATTTGATAAAATAAAATTCCAAGGAAAATATTTGTAAGACCGAATAAAAAAAGAAAAGATCCATTTATCATTAGTGACTTTGGCTGAAATGTTGGTCGACTGGTGAAATTTGTGTCTCGGTGACAGTCTGACCAAAGCAATCATTTCACGTGAGGGCATCGATCCAAACGCAAACAAAGGTCACAACGGAACGAGTTCTACAAAGAAACAAATATAATTGACATCAAAACTTTACTTTATTATTAAAATAGCAAGGTTATATTCAAATGTAGTTCTTTTGTAACTAATCATAATCCTCATCAGCATGGTTTGCCCTTTTGTAGTTGCTCAATTCCCATTTGCTTACAAATCTTGTGCCCACAACCCTCAATCTCAATATCTACAATGCCCAGTCGTGCCCAACTGCTCCTGCACTCTGGTCTTTTCCTCCTGACATGGTGGAGAAGTTTCTGCAACCCTCGTCTCTGATTCTGCAACTGGCCTGGAACAGCATCAGCGCACACATCCTAAAACCGCTCTGCTGCTCTTGAGCATCCTCTCTCTGCCCTTTTCACCCTCTCATTTGCCTAGGTCATCTTCCATGGTTTGGAAATCCGCCAAGATCACTGCATTACATAAAGCATGGTACAAAAAGTGATCCCCTTAAATACTGACCTATCAGCTCAATTACAATCATCAGAAAGGTGATGGAACCATCATCACGGTTGACTATCAATTAATTCCTCCTGTTCTCCAATAGCTTCATCTCAGATCGTGAGTTCATATACGAGCCGTGACTCGACCTCGACATGCTGCTTTGGTTCTCCAAGCAATGTATTGGAGGCCTCAATGTCAGACATGAGATCAGGGCAGTCTCTTGGATATATATCGAGCTTTCATAACAGTCTGGCCTGCTTTGCTCTTCAACCTCTCTGCCTATTGCATTGCAAGGGCAGCTACATACCTGGCTGATTGACTTCCTCTGCTCACATCGCTAACTCATGGCTCTCAATGGGATCCTCTCATCTCCTCTCGCTCTCAAAGCTGGAGTGCCAAAGGCAGTACCTTTTTGGCCGAGTCCTACTCCTAATCTTCATCAACGATCTTTCTGACTCTCTTCTGACTTTTATCACTTACAATGAATGACTTCTTCCAAAGCTTTATGGAATGCTGCCTCCCCTTTGAGCTGGTGCCAATGCCTCACACCTTGTCAGCTTGATGCCATGGAAACAAAGCTTTTCAAAATCATTGCTATCCTCCACACCGAAACTGAGTCTAGGGCCTATCACTATTCACATCCAGACAGGTAGGTTGTCTCCTGTCTTTACAGCCAAGTTTCTGGTCTTGCACCCTCTCCCTTTTGTGTTCTGTCTCCGCACCCATCTCGGCACATGTGGTCTTCTGATATAACCCACTTCTGGTGAAACTCCTGGGATTCAGACTCAATACTCATATCCACTCATTCATTTGTCTTTTTCCACTTGGGAAACCAACTTCTCCTGTCTGCTCAGTCCCATTCCTCCATCCAGGCTTCAAGACAACTGTTCACCACGACCCCAGGTCATCCTGTATCATGACATCAGACTTGACCATGAATACTTGAGTATCATGACATGACTTGAAAATGATTCAACAATTTGGCATTATGTAATCCTGACGGACCCTAACAGGGGCGAAATCTGGATCAGCAACTCTGGCTTCATTTATTCGTGACCATAAAGGAAACTCAGTCTTCAAATACCCGAGTGCCACACAGACGCCATCTAGTTGGGATGTGGTGTCAGCATTAATTGATGTGCATTACGTCCGTTGTCATGTCAGATCTAGGGTCAGTGTGCTCCTTCATTCAATTTATTATTCTTGATCGCAAACCGTCGAACTGGTGATCAGCAGGGCAGAGACAATGTGTTATGTGGCAGATGACACTTGTTACTAACAGGTCCATGCAGCAAGTGCTATGATGGATTTGAACCTATGTCCTGCTGCCTCATCAAGTTAGCATTCAGGGTTCTGCGTTATTATATATATGGCTAGGATTTTCAAATAAATGAACTCCATGCTCTTCCAGCCAAAGAAAGCTGCATAAAGCAACCAAATGTATAAATCAACCAAGGTAAACCCTTTGCTGTTTCAAACTCTACCCGAGTTCTCTCCAGCTGCAGACATTCAATCATGTATGCAATTGCAGAGGAACTCAGTAGAGTTGTGAGATTTTGGCAGCTTTGGCTGCTATGGGGATGTGAACTGTGCCCTAGCTGTTTTAATCAAGCTTGGAGGTTTAACACCGTATTAAGCCGACTAGGTTACACGGTCACACGTGAACGATTATGTTGTTTGGTCGTTCCTGACCTAGCTCAATAACAAGGGCAAAACCATGATCAGAAACCCCACTGTACTTCACTTATGGCCTTTGAATCTTCAGTCTTTAAAACAGACTTGAGTGTGCGCTACTGGAGCTATCGCGGGTAGGAAGCGAAGCATACCTTCATGCACTCATGATGTTTAATGTCGTGATGGATTTAACAGGTCGTAAGGGCCTTCTAAGTTATTGCTACACTGACTGCACACCTCTGGTTGGTGAGCAGTAAGGCAGCGCTAATGTGCCCCCGTATGGCAGACAGACATTACTGCTCACAGATTCGTTGCAGTCTTCAACGCGTCACGACACATGGATAATATGGGATGAAAGGTCTCCGCATCCGTTGGATTAATTTGGGGAAAATCAGCATCCCGAACATGTTTCCGGAATCGCCACATGAATAGCTGAGTGGAGCTCATTGATATTCTACATTGAGGGCATAACACAGACACAATCTGCCCATGTCCTGGGTCAATAACGCAATAACAAAAAGCTATGAGTCTTTTCCCAATGGCCGCACAAGTTTTCATAAACACAGGAATTTTGACAGAGAAAATGGGGGGAAAGGGAAGAAAGTAAAGCTCAGGTAATCATGATGAATAAAATAATTATATACAACACGCCCAAAACACAAATGGCCTGAGCATTTATGAATACCTTATCTCTTTAATTTCCGGCAAACACAGACTTAGCAGGGAATGACGAGACAAAGAAAACCTGGCCTGCGCAGCTCTGCTCGCGCATGCGCCAAAGTCCTTCTTCAGTTCCTCGCTCCTCGGACCCAGTTGGCTGCGGGGTCTTGTCTCCTGGGTGGCATGTAGCAGTTCTGCGTGGCCCTGGCCACACTGCACCTCAGTTGTTCTCCCTCTAGGACTCTTGCACTAGCGCAGCAGCAGCCTGCAGCAGGACACAAAACCCGACAGCACAAACCGAGCCTCCGTCGAGCCTCTCCCACTGCCATGTTCTTGCACATGATGTGTACTATTTAAGTCCCCATCGGGTTTATTAAATCAAATCACGTGTGGGCATGCAATTGAACATGCCATCGAAAGATATCCATATAGGGCAGTACTTTGCCCATCTGATGGCCTTGTGCTGACTCAGCGATCACACCTTGGGTCAAGCCTCAATGGTTATTCGAAGTAGGATATTCACATAAAACGACAGATAGACAACAGGGAGATTGAAGAACGTAGGGAGTGGGGAAAGGCAGGTCTTAAAATAACAGCACTTGGGCAGAGGGAACTAGATATTTCTAAACATGTACCTAACCACATTTTATCATTATGGAAATCACAAAACACTTACACTAATATTACTCTGAATATAAACTATTCTAAATACCCCTCACTTTACCCCCCAAGACCAAATCCGTAATATATAAAATACATTAAACAAAAAGCAAATCTCTGACCCTGAATGTGACATTACGCTGAACGTCATGCACATAAGTAACCAACACAATGCCTCCAAAGTAGGAGGGCATCCGTGTGGTACTCAAGTTTTTAAAGACCAAGATTTACTGACACAATAAATGAATGCAAAGCTGCGATCTGGATTTTCACCTTATCATGGGCTCATCAGGACAGCATCCTGCAAAGTCGTTTATTTGTGACCATGTTAAGTAGGTTAAATAAATCGACCCCCGAACTTGATGGGTCGCAAAGCACAGTGGGTCGATTCCATAACAGCAAATGCTGCACAACCTATTAGCGACAAGCATCGTCTGCCACACGAACGCATTGTCTCTGCTCGCTAATTATCAAGTTAGGAGGTGTGGTTGCAGTCAAGGATAAATCAAACAAAAAGCACATCCCTGACCCTGAAGGTGACATGACACTGATTTCATGCACATAAGTAATGCTCATAATAAAGCTGACGTCATACCCATAAGAAGGGCAAAATCCAGATTGGTGGATTGCATTCATGTACAGTATTTGTGACCATAGATCTCGATCTTTAAAGACTGAGTACCTCATGGAGACATCCTCCATTGAGGCGTTGTGTTGGTTTACTTATGTGCAGGACTTCAGCATCATGATGCGATTCAAGGTCAGAGATGACAATATAACATATCACATGCACAGGAGCGTTCATAATCACCCCAAAGGGCATCATGCAGCATAATTCAAGACTTTAGTTGAAGGGTTCAAAATGCAACAAGCAGAGATATAACAGTAGAGCTGCAAACATGTTCACCCTTACTAGAGCTCATCAGTCCATCATAATGCCTCAAATCTCCAGCTCTGGTCTGAACGTCTTTTCGCTTAATTGGTGGTAATACCCTCCCCCCCCCCCCAACTGTGGCTGGTAAGGACAAAACAAATCATGTCCATTGCAGCCATTGCTGCATGATTTGTGACAACAGGCATCATCTGCCAACACATGCATCATTGATGGCCTTACTACAGCACAGCTAGGAGGAGAGCTTCGCGTTGGAAATAATGATGACAAAAAAACAATTTACCATGTACAAGTCCGAAGGACGTTCAGTGCTACAGAAAACCTCATTATTTTACAGTCACAACTCTTAATGAGTGTAACCTATTACAAATATATTGATTCCCATGTGATTTTGGAGGTGATTGTGAAGAATGGCTTCATGAATTGTTATTATCATTTGAGCAATGTGGGCTTCCATATCAAATCACAGCTCACAAACTCCTTGACTCGACAAAAAAAAAAAAAACATGATGTCATCAAAGCATCATGCAATACTGGCACGCACATCACACAGATACCTTGCGGGAAAAGGTAATTTGCACTCTCATCATTAGTGGTTCGAATCGAAATTGGAGGGACTACAGGTGCCGTCGTGATTTCACTTTACAATAAGCAACAGAGAACAATATTCTACATCTCCATCCACACTCATGGAGATCAATTCCAGAAAAGCCTGTTCATCAACACAGTGAATGGAATCAACAGAACATTGATCAAAGAATGCGAACCATTGTCAGAAACAAGGACAATCTGAAGTTATGGACATTAACCCTTTATCTGTTGGTTCCATGCATCTTATACCCGTCAGATACAGTACATTGCAGCTTTCTTGAGCACGTTGAGTTTTTCATTTTCTGCTCATCAACGCAATCTCATGTTTTCACTAGGTTATTACTGTACATTGAAACACTATATTTTGTGAAGTTTCCTGAGTTATTGATCACCAATTGTGCTTATAATTCATGTTTAAAAGGGGACGGATGGAGTTTGAGGCTAGCTCAACTGTACACGTTTCTGTAGTTGAAGTTTTTCTATACATTGTAAGTACCGGGAAAATGAAGGCCAAAAGTTATTCGGTATGACTCCGGTAAAAAAAGGAAGGGAATGAGGTCAACCACAATGAGTGGAGTAGCATCATATGTGGACAAGACCAGGTGGGACAGGCAAAAATCCCACCCAAAGATTGTGAATGAGTCAGCTGGGTTTTATCGACCATGCAATAGTGACATGGCAGTTCTCATAAAATCTATGACTTCCTGAAGCTTAGAATCCAAATCCTTAAAATGCTGTCTTCTAGTGGGTTGAATCATCAACCTCAAGTAAGCAGTGCAGTCAGTGTACCTGATCACCAATACCCACCACTGCGACAAGATTGCAGGGTTTGGTGACTGTAGGTTCAAATCCCTTTATATAGCATCTGCCCCAGTTATTGGGAGGCATAGCCAGCTAACCTGGGGCAGATAACTCTTGATGGTTTGGGGATTGTTGAATGAGTTACCTGCTCTTTTATTGTATAAACACACAATACAAAGACAATGTGGTATGAATGGTGGTATAAGATTGCAGGGAATCGGTGGACATGCTTCCAGCTTGCGTTGTCATTAAAGGTGCGGTTTGCCCGAGAGGAATGAAAAACAAATGAGGTGATGGAGACTCCAAGGATATCACACACCAACGTGTCTCCCCTTCATATGTATACCCTTTGTCCTGTTTAAGCTGAGCCCAAGTTCATACACTCACACCACAATCTAATATGTTTTCAGTTGTTATGAGCATCAACAATTTAGTCTAAGTGTTTCTCATATTATAATGACGTTCTTTTATTTATACAGCTAAGTTTGGAGAGAAGAAAACAAACTTGTCATTTAGCAACTTAAATTCACATTGACTTAAAGTTTGCAATGAAATAAAGAGAAATTTCTGAGATAATCCTGAAGACTCAATAGCTCAGTGGGCTGTCACCATGTAAATGATGAGGTCCTTGGGTTTGGGTTTGAGTCTGGGTTCAATCAAATTTTTCCACGAGCCCCGTGCAGGAATTATATCTATTTAATAAATTATCCATGAGGTCTATCTCCAATACACCGACACACACACACATTCATGGGTTCTGCTTTGCAGAAACATAATACGTCAGCCTATAAAGCTTGCAGTGTTAGTATGAGAAATTTTTGAGCATATCCTGAAGAATTATGAGCTCAGTGGGCTGTCAACACGTAAGTCGTGAGGTCCTTGGGTTGAGTCCCAGGTTGAGTTAAAAAATTTTCACACTAGCCCCACGAAAGAATTTATTCATATATATAATATATATATCTTACCATGTAAAACACAATGTGTGTTTATGTATTTGTTTGTGTGATGTCTGTCCCCCTTCAAAAGCATGATTTAAGAAGGGTTTTAAAAGGCCATTCCTTTAACATGACTATGTGTTCACAGTACGGTCTAATGTTTTCAGGATAATAAACTCAAAAAACATTTCATTAAAGAGTAATTACGACTCTTCTTTTGGACCAGACCAATTTCAAAATGTAGACAGTGACTTGCAACCCGCGCACAATGGCGGTGTACAAAATTATTTTTTTAATAACAATTAAATGAAGGCACAGGAGGTGAAATTCACTGCATGTGATGTGTAACGCGCGCAGAGTAAAACGAGATAAAGAAGATATCAGCACACCTGACGCTTGGCCGAGGCTTCAGGCTTGGCACGCTCACGAGGCTGTTTCCTCAAATGAAGGTCCCAGAAGATAAAGAAAATAGGGTAAACATTTGTTCATGTAGTGTTTAAATCACGTTTTTCTTGCTACAAAAACATCATATCTTCCAGTGTCTGAATATTTCAAATAAATAATTCCATCATTCTTTGACAATCCATAATTCCTAGAGAAAGATCCATCATTTGATGGCTTTAATACAAGTGTGTGTATGGCATGTGTGTGTATATATATATATATATATAATATAATATATATATATATATATATATATATACATATATACTGTATGCACAACTGTGCAAAAGTCTGCAACAAATTTAGGAGTTACAATATAGGATGTTATGAGCATCAAACATTCAGGCAAGTGTTTTACCCCATTATAATAACTTCTGTTATTTATACAGCTTCGATTGGAAAGAAGAAAACAAACTTGTTAATTTAGAATAAAATTAACAATGAATAAAAGTTTGCAACAAAAGAAGATGCCATGCCAATCATTTGACGAGTCATGCAATGCATTAATAGTCTTAACATCATAAGTATTTGACTCCAACACTCCATGATGGAGGCTGGTGAGGAAAGATAATGTGCTTAAGCAGCAGACAGTTTTGTGCGCCTCAGGTTCATTTCGCACCTGCCATCTCACTATCGATGGTGTGTCATTGGCAAGCATATAACTATGAACGGTCACCTTAAGTGGTTGGGAATGTGATAAGTACCCTGATGAAGGCCCAACCATTC
The DNA here is from genome assembly GCA_035128595.1 of Eptatretus atami. Lineage (NCBI taxonomy): Eukaryota > Metazoa > Chordata > Myxini > Myxiniformes > Myxinidae > Eptatretus > Eptatretus atami. The sequence continues at coordinate 63,926,585 of CM068966.1, read as the reverse complement.
GAAACTGTTGGTAGTTTAACCTTTTCAGCCACAGGATGGATGATAACACCCACCATTTGAACTGCTACCTGCAGTCATGTGAAATATGTTGCTAGGTTGCAATGAGAACAAGACACCATGGCATTGATGAGTCATGTCATTAAATCCCTTAATATCATATTATATACAGTATATTCAAATGTTGGAGTGTGATGAAGAACTCCCACCCGATCTCAAACAGACGTGAGTCCCGTACGTGTGCAGAACAAAGATACAGGCCACTCATGTCAAAGACAGAAATTTAAGGTCATCATTGGTTAAACATCAAATGGAGCCACCTGTCTGGATTTCTGGCATATTTGCCTCATTAGGATGGCACACCAAATAAATATCTAACCAATGAGACCACAGTCATCATATTTAAATGCCTTCGCACCCTCTGGCTGTCACGGACAGCATCAGCCACAAATTATGTATCACACAGTAAAACGCATCATTGCAAAGACAAAAGCCTGTCTGCCACTCAGACGATTGGCCACCGCAAAACCAAAAAAAGACAGAAGGCAAGTGCCATCGGTGGAGATGTAAATCAAAATGTGTGGAGCATGACGAAACACTCTGACCGATCTACAACAACGGACGTGAGTCGCACATGTGGAGATGAAGATGGACGAAGAAGGGATACGGTAACATGAGGGATAAGGGAGAACACAAAGGGTGGACAATGTGGATGCATTCGTAAATTGTGTTTGACCAGTTTGTGACTTTGTCAATGTCTGATGAGAGGGAAGGGCTACTGCCGCGTCTGTCAGGATGAGAGATGTCAAGGCAGAGAGTGGAATCATCAGCAAAAAGATAAAGAGAATTTCCAGAGAGTCAGTGATATCACTAATGAAGATGAGGAATAGTCATGGGCCAAGACACTGCCTTGGGGTCCTCCAGCCTTGGCAGGAAGAGGGATTAATGGTTCCATTGCGAGCCACACAGGTATCTGCGAGAGGTCACGTGCTGAGGCTTGGGGTCTATTGACCTGAGGAAGCCTACTGTGAAGTGGTGACACTCACCTGAGATGGGTCTTCTGTGAAAGCAGGTGAGTCCCACACAGTCCCGACCCAAAAAATCCTTGCAGTCATTGCTGCAAAAGGGTGCTTCCACCAAGTACTGAAAAAAAGGGGCTGAATATTTTTTGCAACCAAGTGAATTTGATTTGTGCATGCTTTTGCAGGTATTCCTGACATGTAACCTCCTTCAACTAGTGTTTCATTTGATCTCTTCCATGATTAATAAAAAAGTTGATTTGGAAATTTTTTTACATTCATTTGTAATTGGAAATTTTACTTCTTTAATGATAATACAATGAGAATAATTACAGCAGTGTCGTTGAATGTGGATTTGGACATGTATGTTTTCTGCCTTAATAACATAATCAGGTAGACAAGAAAGCGCTTTAAAAAGCAAGCTTTTCTGGCTCGGCCTATATTTGTGGAGAAAAATCCATATAACGTGAAAAAGATATAAGTGATCCATAGAAGTGGAACCGGCCCCTCACTCAATGCTGATTACATTATCAGATATGGTGTGCGTCAGGATGGTTACTCAAAGAATCTACCCGAGGGCTATTGTTCCAAACTTCAGGCCAAATGGAATTTTCTGCCGTGTTTGTGTGAAGCTCATTTGGCATATTTCCTCGGTGTGAAATTCCGTTATCTCCTTAAAACTTGAATATTGTATTTTCATATATGAAGGGCAATAATTAAATTAGTAAGTACTATATTTCTAAATGAAGGTTGGCCAGACCACATCCATATTACAATGAGTATAATTATCTCTCACTTGTATGTTTTGTGCAATTTCAAAACTTTATTGAAATTAGATAGAAGATCGTTTCTGTGCTTTGTTGCTTCTTGCATCTAATAGAACTACTTTTCCATGAGGCCATACGGTGGACTTAACCAAGAAGAGATAACCTGGCTCAGGGCCAGAGACATTTCAGAGCATAACCTGAATATGGTGGGCCATATCAAAATGGAGATGGTTAAATGGAAGAAAGTTAATGGGAAGGAAAAATACTTATCAAGATGTTTTTTAAAAATAAAGAATAAGACAAAATACAAATCAATACTACTTTGCCAGTAATTGTGGAATAAAGATGAAGTCACAAGGAATCGTATTTCCAAAGTTATCCCATTCCTTTCCAGGGGTATATCAAGAGCATAAAGAGGCTGTGAATTTCATAAAAGAAAGAGAATTCAGGCTGGGTCATGCTTTGATGCTTGAACCCACGTCAACACGTGCAACGAAAATATAGACAGGATGTCGAATACCCTGAAGAAACCATGACATTTGAATGAAAATCTTCCTGTTACTTCACTTGAAATATTACTGATGCAACAACATACTTGGAAACACATTCAACACAACACTAATGCATATATATATATATATACAGTATATATACAGTTATATACAGTATAATTGTAACGAATTCTGGTCTGCCCGGCGTGCGTCGGCCACGTACTCGAATCGCGACCAGCGTCGCCCACCGGAAGGGAATTCAGTCGTGACCCTCCCGGAACAACGCCGGAGCTAGTCACGGTGGGTCTTTCGACCTCACCCAAATCGTGCCAATCGGCCACCCGCGCAGGACAGATGGTTGTTCGCCAAATTCGACCACCTAAGTACCTGCGCGAGTAGTTAACCGGCGATCGTACCTCGCCGAGGCCGGCCTAGGGGACAGAACCGCTTAAGCGGTCGCGTTCCGTGCTTCAGTGATAACCGAGCGGTGTTATCGCCGACCCCGACGGATGTAATTCTATTACTGGGTGCTTACACCTCTTCTACCAATTCCTTCCGTGATGCAAGATGGCACTTTCAAACAAGGGAAAAGGACGGCAACGAAAGGGGAACAGTTCAACAAGCAGCTTTATTCAACACTCAGACAAGGCACGTATTACAGCCATACAGTGAATCTGCACGTATATACAGTGATACAGTGAAAGCAAGCAATGGTAAGAGTTACAACCGAATAAATGGGCTTTATTCAACACAAGTTACTAGACACAGTCTACTTTTCAAGAGGCGCCAACCACATGCACTTATACAAAAGCAAAGAAAAGCCACCTCAAAGAACAGGGTGGCAGACAGGTCCATGGACCAAATGTAGTGGAGCCTGGAATGAAGCGGCCAGGTCCACAAGACCGAAGGGTCTTACCCGCGCCCTCGTGGCGCGATGGGGGCAAGCCGCATGTCAGCATAGCCGGCCTGACTTCGTGCCCCTGGCGTGGCCAGTGAGCTCCCTCCCGCGTCTCCGCGCAGGCTCGCGTTACACAGCCGGCACCACGATTGGGGGGGGAACGGACGGGGTTACCGGCGCTTTCTCAGCGGCGGGTGCTCGTATGGGGGGGAATTGTTGATGCCCGGATGGGGAGGGTTGTTGATGCCCGGTTGGGGAGTGGTTGTGATCCGGTTGGGAGGGTCGTTGTGCCCGGTATGGGGGGGGATTGTTGAGGCTCTCTTAGCCCGTCAACGCTCTCCTGGCGAGACGGGGGTTACCGGGCTGTCTCTCAAGCGCAAAGCTCGGTATGGGAGAGGGGAATTGCTTGACGCTCCCTTCCGTGAGCACGTCTGGACACTGGCTCCGGCAAAACTCCTCCTGGCTGGGCTCCAGGCGCCCCTTTCCCGGCGGTGGTCCCCACTCAGCCCTCTGGCTTGACCCTGAGCCCTTCTCCGCGTCCCTGCTCCGTTCACCACTCTCGCTCTTCTCGCCTCTCACTTCTGACCCGAGCTTCGTCCTGTTCGTCCTTCCTCTTCATTGACCGGCCCCGGTCTGCCCCGTCTGCCGAGCGAGCTCCGTTGTGCTCGCCCTTTATATAGGCCGGGGAGTGGAAGAATCCGACCCCTGACTTTGACTCCAACCTCTGGAAAGCGTACCTGGTGGAAATCATCGGGGCCTCGCCCTGTCAGCGTGACCCCTGACCCCGGCAAGCCGACATGGTAGGAATCACCAAAGCCTCACCCTGTCAGCATGACCCTGACCCGGCAAAAGCCGACGTGGTAGGAATCACCAAAGCCTCGCCCTGTCAGCTCGCTTCATCCCGCGAGCTGATGGTGGTGTTTAGCCCCGAAGCTTGGCCTCGACCGCGCGGTTTCGATCCGGCCGAGCCGATGTGTGTGTGAGTCTCGGGGCTTCGTCCCGACGAGCCAATGGGTGTAACACACCGAGGCGTTTGCCTTTCGCGCGGCTTCGTTCCCGCGAGCCGGCGTGTGTGTAAATCCAACCGGAATCCCGTCCGCTAATGCGGCTTCGTTTTGCCGACGAGCCGATGGGTGTAACACACCGAGGCGTTTGCCTTTCGGCACGGCTTCGTTCCCGCGAGCCTGCGTGTGTGTAATGCATCGAGTCCGTCTGCCACACGGCTTCGTCCCGCCGAACCGATGCGTGTAATGCAC
>CM068966.1:63867334-63897988 GCA_035128595.1 Eptatretus atami | reverse complement strand
GAGAGACAGAGAGAGACAGAGACGAGAGAGAGAGAGGGAGAAGGGAGAGGAGACGGAGAGAAGACAGAGGACGAGACGAGACAGAGACAGAGAGACAGAGAGAGAGAGAGGAAAGAGAGAGAGAGTGAAGAGAGAGAAGAGACAGACGAGAAGAGAGAGAGGACAGAGGACAGGGAGAGAGAGAGAGAGAGAGAAGAGAAGAGAGAGAGAGAGAGGGAGAGAGAGAGAGAGAGGGAGAGGAGACGTGAGAGAAGAGAGGGGGAGAGAGATGACAGACAGAACAGCAGGATAGAGAGAGACGAGATGAGAGAGAGACGAGAGAGAGAGAGAGAGAGAGAGAGAGAGAGACAGAGAGAGGATGAAGAAGAGAGATAGACAGACGACAGAAGATAGAGAGAGAGAAGAGAGAGACAGAGAGATAGAGCAGAGACAGAGACCAGAGTAAGGAGAAGAAGAGAAGAGGAGAGAGAGAGAGAGAGAGAGAGAGAGAGAGAGAGGAGAGAGGAGAGAGAGACAGACGGAGGAGGGATGAGAGAACAGATGGAGGACAGAGTGAGAGAGGAGGAGAGGGAGAGGCAGAGAGAGAGAGAGAAGAGAGAGAGGAGAGAGAGAGAGAGAGAGAGAGAGAGAGAGAGAGAGAGAGAGAGAGAGCAGGAGAAGGACAGAGACAGAGACAGAGAAGACAGAGAAGAGAGAGAGAGCAGAGACGGAGACGAGAGAGGACGAGGAGGGAGAGAGAAGACAGAGGAGAGAGAGGGACAGAGAGAGAGAGACCCACAAAAGGAGGTTGGAGGAGAGAGAGAGATAGACAGCAGGACAGGAGAGCAAGAGACAGAGACAAGAAGAGATGAGACAGAGAGAGAGAGAGAGAGAGAGAGAGAGAGCGACAGAGACAGAGCAGACGAGACGAGGTAGAACAGAGAGAGAGACAGAGACAGACAAGAAGAAGAGCAGTTAGACGACATGAGAGACATAGAGAAGAGACAAGGAGAACGATGAATCATTAGTTCTTTCCACCTTCCAAGTGTCTCATTGCGCGAAATAACAAAATTTTCTGTTATTTATGATCACCATTGTTGAAACGTGTCAGGCAACTTGTCATGCTGTGCATATCGAATGTGGAAGAGGAGGAAATTGCTATTGTAGTATGTGCCCTTCATGGAAGCAATTGACTTGTGTTCTCACAAAATGGGAGAAAACCGATTCAGCTAACTCCAGTTTTGGCGCATCACCATCAGATTGATTCTGCGCAGGCTGGAAAGCAGGCTACAGGAATAACTGATGGGATTATTGCACTGTTATTATTGTGGCAAATGTATATATATAATGTATATTGTTATGTAGGTATACTGTATATGTATATGTATAATATATAATAAATATCGAACCCTCTAACTTGAAGAGGCAGCAGGCGGCGATTGAGTCCATCACACAGCTTGCTGCATGACTGCAGCAACACGTGTCGCCGCACCGCGAACACATTGTTCTGCCTGCTTCACCAGTTAGGAGGTTCGAGCCAGGAATATTCGTTTCAACCAAAGAAGCACATTGACCGATGACTGCGGATGTCATGTACATAAATTATGCCAACACATCACCTCCAACTAGGATGCATTCCATGGCATTTCAAGGCAGACTGAATTTAAAGCCTGGTCTTGAATATAGGAAAGCAAGATGTCGATCTGGATTTCGCCCGTTGGTTTGGCTCTCAGACATACTGCTTGATCGTTGATATTTATATATTTACGGGAGAGAGAGGGAAGTGGAGAGGAGGCGGGAGAGGGAGGTGAGGAAGGGAAGCCGGACGGTGGGGTGAGGGAGTGAGGAGGGGGAAGAGAAAGAGAGGGAGGGAAGAACGGAGGAAGCAGGGGGAGAGTGAGAGGGGAGAAAGAGGAGAGGAGAGAGGAGCAAGGGAGGGGGAGAGGAGGAGGAGGAGAGAAAGAGAGAGGAGGGAAGGAGCGAGGAAGCGGGAGAGTGAGGAGGGGAGGAGAAAGAGAGAGGGGGAGAAGGAGCAGAGGGGGGAGAGTGAGGAGGTGTGGGGGAATGAGGAGTGGTGAGAGAATGAGGATGGTGGAGCGAGGAGGAGTGGGGAAGAGGCTGGGGGGGAGGGGAAGGCAGTTGGGAAGGGAGGCAGCGAAGCGTGTGAGGGAAGGAAAGGCAGGTGAGGGAAGGAAAGGCAGAGGGTAGGAGGAGCGAAGGAAGGGCGGCTGTGAGGGAAAACGGAAAGGCACGCTATGAGCGAAAGGAAACAGGAGCGGAAGATAAGAGTGTTGGAGTCAGTTGCGGTGAAGGAAAAGTTAGCAGTGTGAGGGAAAGGGAAGCAAGCGTGAGTGAAAGGAAAGGCAGCGTGAGCGCAAAGGAAAGGCAGGCTGTGAGGGGAAGGCGAAGGCAGCGTGAGGGGAAAGGAAGGCAGCGAGAAGGAAAGGCAGTGTGGGGAAAGGGAAGCAGCGTGAGTGGAAAGGAAAGGCAGCGTGGGAAAGGAAAGCCAGTGTCAGGAAAGGAAGGCAGTGTGAGGGGAAGGGAAGCAGCATGGGGGAAAGGACAGCGTGAGGGAAAGGAAAGGGCAGTGTTGAGGAAAGGGAAGGCAGCATGAGGGGAAGGGAAGGAAGCCATGAGGGGAAAGGGAAGGCCAGCATGAGGGAAAGAGGAAGGCAGCATGAGGGGAAGGGAGGGCAGCGTGAGCTGGAAGCGAGAAGGCAGCCGTGAGTGGAAGGGAAGGCAGCGTGAGGGAAGAAGGCAGCGTACGGGGTGTTTACCAGGGCAGATGTGTTTTCATCATCGATTGCAAAATCGAACTTGTTGCTGATTGCAGACTTTGGTTTTCTTGAATCTGCATTGTTAGCCATCACCTAATTGGTACTCTCTCTGGTGATTGGTTTTCAAATGTTTTAGCAAATTGCGTATTACAGTGATGGCAAGGTCCTATTTGAACAAAGTAGCATGCGGGGAATTCAGGACTTGTCTTCTTCTTTAACCTTCCCGAAATAGTTTCAAACTGTACTTCTGGACCTTTTGAGAAACTTTATTTGCAGATGTATTGCCTCCCCATCCATCAGTGGCCAAAGCAATCAGCACGTTTTACCGGCCAACTCTAAATGGCTTGCTATTCATTTAAAGGGAACATGCCCTTGGGGCATGTTTAGTTGGCAAGTGACTTGCTTTTGCTGCTATATTGCAAATGGGATGCCCCAGGGGCAAGTTTCTTTTCAATGAATACATTACTAGGCCATGTGTAACAACTAGAGCATGCCCAACAGCGATGAAAAAAATTTCCCTGAAAATAAAAACGCTTCTTTCTTTGAAGTAAGAATTATTTGGAATTGACGTCGATTCTGATTCACTATATTCCTTTTGATTTCATCATTGGAATCGAGTACTTTGGAATCTATTCCATCCACCACTATTAAGCACTCAAGCAAGCACTCCAACAAAATGCTTGAGAAGGAACGGCTGGCTGGGTCAAACTAAAACACTGTCCGGAGATGACCGGAGACGTCCGGAGTATCAAACAATGTGCGAATTGGATAAATGAACATTTCTTTTCAGTCAGAACTGCTGCCGAGTTCAATTCCGCATTTTAAATTTTGAAATTTGATTCAGGTTCAGAGATTCTAGAGCTTATCAAATTTCAACTGTAATGCTTGTAAACATCCAGAGAGTTGTATTTTTATGGGGATGTAGGGGGGAGGGGTTTAGGGGGAGGGGTTTAGGAGGAGGCAAGGATGAGGTGAGGAGAAGAGGGAAGGCAGACGTGCGGTGGAGCGTCAATTACAAATTCATACCGTCTCATCAAAATGATTCTGCATAGAATAACAATGAAGATTGAAACAAAGTAATGTCTGAAATCCATTTTCTACCGGTCATACTATAAACACCACCCAGAGATAAACACCACCCGGACACGTCTGAAGACAAACACCGTCTGGAGAAACTGCAAACACAAACTTGCGGCACAAACGCCAACTGCACGGAGGGCAGGATCTCCCAGGAATCTTTATTTGTTCTTGCCCCATAGATTAGCCATCGCAGAAAAGATTGGATTGGTATTGCTAATGCATTTCTAACACTGAAAAAATAATCTTGGAACCATTTAAGCTCCAAATGTACAGATTCAAAACTTATACCACTTGAATAAAAGTTTGACAGGATAATAATGTAAATATAGGCCTATATATTTTTTTTAACTCACTTAGAACACAGTTCCAGGGAGCTTATGGGATGGCGCATCATCCATCCATTCGTGAGTCCATCCGTCCATCCACAAACAGTTGCAATTTATTCTCTGAAACCACACCCGATTTCAAATCAACTAGACCACAACCTTCATCACCCAGTGTGTACCAAAGTTTGTTCATGGCATTTAAAAAAATAAAAAAACATTTTTAAAAATCAGACCCTAAAGGAGGAGGAGGAGAGGAGATTGGGACCATACTCTTTGCAGAGCGTTGGTGCTGCTTAAGAAGTCTCCTTGGCTATTGGGCACAATCCTGGACGGGTCGCCACTCCGACACAGGATACCAGCATTCTGGCACTCAGTTTGCCGACCTCAGACGGATGACAGGCTGAGTTAACCCCACCTGGTATTAATTCAACAGATGAGCGGGATTTGAACTCAGGACCCTCGGATCCAAAGCCTGCCACCCGAACCATTAAGCCAACATGAGGCATACCCTAAAGGAGTCTATGGGGAATTGCCCCCCAAAACAGGTATTTGCTTTCTTTTCTGAAACTACACAAACAATTCTGATGAAACTTGACCACAACCTTCATAACCGTGCATGTACCAAAGTTTGTTCACACCATTAAAAAAAATATTGGGCCCGAAGGGGGTCTACGAGGGTTGCCCCCCAAAATAGGTACTTTTGCTTTCTTCTCAGAAACTACACAAACAATTCCGATGAAACTTGACCACAACCTTCAACACCCGTGATGTACAAAAGTTTGTTCATGACATTTAAAAAAATAGTGGTCTGGGAGGGTCTACGGGGGACGGGGGGGGGGGGAGGAGAGGGGTTGCCCTCCAAAATAGGGATCTGCTTTTTTCCCAGAAACGACACACGATTTTGATTAAACTTGACCACAACCTTCATCACCCATGATGTATCAAAGTTTGTTCATAGCATTAGAAAAAGTAGGGTCAAAGGTGTTCTACGGGGGGGGGGTTGCCCCCCAAAATAGGTATTTGCTCTCCTCTCAGAAACTACACCCACAATTTTGATGATATCCATCAATACCAACGTTTGTTCACAGCATTAAAAATAAAAATCCATAAGTATTTACTTTCTTCTCCATTACATATTTGATGGGTCATCCACACCTACCAGTGATTCCCTGGCTTGTTTATCCAGCCGCTACCAGGTGAGCGCCTGGAGGTATTACCCCTATTTTATTTAATGTCAGATCAAAATACAGCAATGTAATGATGATGACGTAATCGTTTTTCATTGGTTAATTTGCTGTGCTTCGTCACGTGTGGTTTTGAGAGATGATAATAAGGGATAAGTGGAAACCCACCTGATCCACTTTATACACCCGACCAATCAACATGATCCGGATCTAGTGAAACCAAACCCCATTGAATTTTTAAAATCCCATTTACCATGATGTCCTGCTGATCTTACTCTGTTTGTGGAGTTAGAACAAGCTTTTTAAAATCAATTAATGCTCAAAAAAGGATGCAGCATACGTTTATCATGTTTTAAATGTCAGATGTTTAAAATTCCCTCATTCAATCACCATCAATACAAAATCTTTTGATGGGGTGGGTGTGGGGGTTGGGGGATAAATATACCCTCTCCCCACCTCCCGCCCCCAGGGATGCCAATTTCAAGTCCGTGCCAGGGATTAAAAAAAACACATGAGCCAGGGAAATCCCCCAATGAAATCGCACCCTGCCTGTATGCAACCCTGTGTCTCCCACCCTTCCCTTTGTCTCTTCTCCCCTAGTCATTTCTTCCTCCAGGTCTCCTATTTGTCCCTCTACCCTGCTGTTTGTGTGTTCCTTCCCCCCACCCCCCTATTTCTACTGTTCTTTTCATTCTGTTCTGCCATTGTTAGTTCTGTGTTATAGCTCTTCCACAAGCCTCGATTCTGAATAAAGAAAGAGAAAACAATCTCAACAGCACTTGCCTGGACTAGCCCGGGGCATGAAACTTGGAGAAACTGCTGCCACGGTGTGGACTAAGCCACGTGGATTGGCTCCATCAATAAACAAAGGATAAATCACGTGGGTAAAAGAAAAAAAAACCCCAAATTTTGAGAGTATGACAAAAGTATGTTAAAAGCTTATTGTGAACAAATTTGGTGTCACCAGAAAGTGCGTCAGAAAGTTTTATAAGAAGCAAGAATTGTTTGCGGGACACAATACATACTAGTGTTATGCGTACGTCATGACAATTTAAAATACATATATATATATGTCGCAAAGAATAATCAAATCCCGACGAACCTGATTGATTCTGTTTCTACCACCGATATCGCAAAGGAAATGATTTTCTCTTTCTCATAATCGGTTATTCCAAACCTTACTTCCTCCTTTGTGCTTGCTTTTTCCGTCCTGTCTACACGGCATGTTGTGGAACTTTGTTGCATGCAATGTAGTCATAACACCAAGTCGACCAACTCAACTAGGTGGTGTTTTGACCTTGAAATGAGTTGCAGAGAAGTTTGCTGCAGGGAATTGGTTAAAGAGGATATCTACATAATACGTATGCAATGGGGGAAGGTCAAAAAAAATGGTGGAGGTGGGATTGAACAAAGATGGGGAATTTGGGGATAGAGGAGATTTGTAATGCAGGGTAGCAGTGTGACCACTCCTCATTTTCATAAATGCCAAGGTGAGCCAATGAAAAAAGACAATAATTCACAAGGTTTCGGAAAAGCGATGATAATAGAAAACCTATACGCCAAGAAAACCTAAAGAAAACCAAGACGCCAAGGTGAACGACGAATAGCCAGGATCTTGTGAAACAAGCTCAAATGAGCTAAGATCCTCATCCTCTTAATGATGACGTCATAAAAACGAATATGACGTCACTGTGATGTATCAGGTTTGCAATAAATTATCTGTGCTAATGCACGACTTGATTCCCGCAAACAAAATTCAAACAGCTTGCCTAGTTTCGGATATAATGGTATGGGCGATTTCCATTAGCGGCGATATTATGACGTCAACTTTTTTTTCGGAAGAATTTCCAAAATCGGAGATGGTTACTGCCTGTGCGTGGGCTTTCTGCATATACATGGCAAGTTTCACGAAAGATCCGATGAAAATGGGTTGTGAAACAAAAATGTCAAAAAATAGGAATGACGTCATAAAAATTGATATGACGTCATAGTGATGTATCATATGTGCGGTAATTCATCTCTGCTAATGCCCTGTTGGATTCCCACAAACAGAATTCAAAAAGCTTGCCTAGTTTCGGAGATAATTTTTTAGGCGATTTCCATTAGCGGAGATATTTTGACGTCATAACTTTTTTTCTAGGAGGAATTTTCAAAATCGGAGATGGTTACTGTCTGCGCAGGGTATTTTTACATAAACATGCCAAGTTTCAGGAAGTTTCGATGAAAACTGTAGGCTGTGAAACAAAAAAGTCACAAGAAGAATGAAGAACAACAACGTGAGTAAGACTTAGAGATCCTCCACGAGGATCTAAAAAGCCAAGGAGTGGTCACACTGCAGGGTAGTGGAGGTATGGAGAAGGGGAAGGGAGGGAAGAAGGAAAGCAGAGGAGTCAAACTTCTACCATTTTCTTTAAGGTAAAGGCTGATAGAGGCCCAAAGCTGTTTTTGTCGCGGATGTACGCCATGCATGGCTTGATCTCACCTTTCTTGCAGTCAAGTTTTCTGACTCTGAACTCCAGACTAACAACCATTTTGTCACCATAAATTTCCACTGAATTTTGTACATTACTTAATCGTACATTAAAGTTTACTTTTCCTTGTCAATTGTCTCGGCCTGCCCCAAAATCCGCATCCCCTCCCATCCCCACTTTAACGACATACACACACTTAGATTTTTCTGTACTTCCTGATCAGAAATTTATTATATAGCCTCATGCTTATTACATAAGTTTTATCCATTTCCTCCTGAAGATGTGCAATTAGCAGAAATTGTGTCATTCATTTTTATAGCAGAGTACGACAGGATGGCACAGAGGTAGTAGAGTTACGTTTGAGCTGTGTTGTCTCGGTTCGATTTCCGACCAAAATATAAAACTCTTGGATTAGTGCTTCGCAGACATGACATTGAGTCACAAAGTGTGCTATCGCTTGGAAGTACGATCAGCCAGGTGTCCCACCTGCGAGCATAACTCGGAGGACATTAAAGATCCGACAGTGAATTTCATGTTTATGGGCAAGTTATCACCGGCACCCTGAACAAATTACAAATTCCTGGCCAAATCGTATTCAGTCGAACGTGAACCAAAACGTTCCCCAGCTGACCCCACAAGAAGGTGGCAATAATTGGGGCTGTCAAAGTAGTTATAGTAGTAGGTGTTTGTGACAACAGAAGTGCCCATAAAGATAAACACCAGGATAATTTTAAAGAACAATCTTGGTACCTTATCAACGCAAACCCACATACTCTTGTGTGCAGTCTTGAGGCTGCTGGTTGCATCACTGGTTAGGGACGTGACTATGCCGCTGAAACAGTGCCTCTATTACCAGTACACTGGTGCTCATTTTGCTGACCTCGGAAGGATGACAGTCTGAGTGAACCCCACCTAGTGTTAATTCGGTAGTGGACAGGGCTCAAACTCAGGACCCTAATATCCCAAGCCAGCCACCCTAACCACAAAGCCAATGCCAGGCTTACCAATACAAATCCACACCATGTAATTACTGTTTGCAGTCTGTCTTGCTTTGGAGATGGAGAAAGAGAAAAAGAGAGAGAGAGCAAGAGATACAAAAACAAAGAGAAAAGCTTACCAACACAAGACTATATCAAAATACGCTATAATAGATCATCAAAAAAACAACATTGTTCAGGCCAAAATAATCTACAGGTGACAGTCTTCTCTGATTTATACAAACTACACAATGGCTCTCATTGCAGAAACTTTATTTTGTTTCCCTCGACAAATTCCACTATCTTCGAGTGATTCACAGCAAGTCTGTGACCGCACATAAAAGTGGATATTAAATAAGAAAAAATTGCTCAGTGAAAGAATAAAACTGCTGCAAATGGACTTGTGGCAATTGTCAGGCGTTATTAAGGTCAAGGACTTATTCACCACCTCTCCTGAAGTGGGCCAAGTCAGATTTACAACTTGACCTTTCACGCAACATTGCTTCCTACTCTGAACACTGAAGTACAAGATCTCTGCTCTCACATCAGACAGGTTGATGGCCTCTGTTGTTTTTTGCAAGCCCTGCTCCGATCTGGAAGCAACTCCAAGGTGGCATATTTTCCTCCAGTAACCCTTCCTGGCGAAACTCCCCAAAATCCAGTCTTTCCGTTTCCAACCACCACCACTGTTTTTGTTCCTCTTTTCTCCAGTTTGTGGAACTGCCTTACGGGGTCGGTTCAACCCCGTTCTTCCCGGCAGGGCTTCAAGTAAGCGGTGAACCCTAATCTGACATCAATCCCCATCCATACTCACAATATTTTTCTCTCCCCATTAACCCTCCCTAACCCAACACTTACTTGCAGGTTACCATTTCCTTCCCTCTTCTCTCTCTTTCATTCACACATTTCATCAGGTACAAGGTATGGCAGTCAGTTGTCTGAGTTCAGAAGATGGTGGATAAATGAGCATTGCAGAAATGACCTCAACCCTACGACCATCAGAAACTGTCGCATTAAGTTAATGACTACTGGCTTGGTTAAGGATACAAAACGATCTGGGAGACCATCAACATGAGGTTCGCCAGCAAATGTGCAGGTTGTGCAAGAAGTGTTCACCGGAACTCCATCAAAATTGGTGAGAAAGGCATCCTGAGATGTCCGAGTGGCACTTGACACGTGAACTTGAAAACAAGTTTGTGATGTTCTTGGAAACTTTTTGAGACATTTCTTGTAAAAGTCAGTAAATAACCCATCAGTGAGATCCAAAAGAGTACGAGAAATGCAGAAGCTTTTGTGGAATTTTCATTGTGAGAAACACCCACTCCATCCATGAGCAGTCTGGGAGGGGGTGGGTATTGAGTGAGGTGGGGCAAATATATGTTGTGCCATCGCCGGTATAACCCCACCTCTCTCCAGAAAGGTCAATAAATCACTTGCACTGTGCCACGTAAACAGCCTTGTACTAGCTTTCCTTGAATTACTTAACAAGGTCCGATCTGCAGGTAAACTTCCCCGCGACTGGAAACACTAGATTGTCATTCCTATTCCCAAAGATGGAAAACATCCCTCAAATCCATCCTCCAATCGGCCAATCGTTCTCATTTCTGTTGTTCGTAAAACAATGGAGAAGACGGTTCATGAACGTCTTGTTTTCTTCCTGGAAAAGAACAACCTGCCGTACAAATACCAGAGTGGGTTTAGAAAGGGATGTTCTGCCATTGATCATATTGCCCTCACTTACCAATGACATCAGGAAATGCTGAAACAACCATGAGTCACAATCCAGAGTATTTCTCAACATTCATAAGGCCGATGACACGGTCGTCCTTGAGAAGATATATCAACTTGGAATCAATGGCAGAATGTTCTGGCGGGTCCGGGACTTTTTGGCCAACAGATCCTTGCAGGTGAGAGTAGGTTAGGCCATCACGTCTCAGATGCTCGTTTACACCCCCACGAAGGGCTGAGTTTTCCGAACACGATACGTTGTGTTTTCATGTTGTGTCATTCGTGTAGCTGTTGCTATTATATCCCGTACAATACTTCATGCTCATTCAGTCATTGTTTTTGCCTTTTGTTTCGTTCGTTTCATCTTGCTCATGGCCTGACATGGCCTACATCCTCGGATAGAAAATGTGAAAATTATTTTTCTCCCGTGTTCCTCCTTTTGCTTCTTTCTTCCTGAGTATCTTGCTTCTACCTCCTCAACATCATTCTATTTCCCCTCCTCGCATTAAAAAAAAACACAAAAAAAAACCTTAGCTTTCACTTCACACTCTCAACGGTCGATTTCATTTCGACTTGAATTTATTTCTGCCTCTTCTCCCAATTCCACATGTCCCTCCCCATGCTATTTTCTCAACATCTTCAAACTGACTCTTCAAGAAATATAAATGCCTTTCTTCCTTTAAAAGAATTTAAAATCATTTTTTAAATGCATTTCAAACTTTATATCTTTTTCAGAAATGCTACAATGGTCTTCTTCTTCTTCAAAACATTCTATTTAACTTCTTCTTCTTCCTCAAAACATTCTATTTAACTTCTTCCTCTTCTTTCTTCAAAATATTCTATTTAACTTCTTCTTCTTCTTCTTCTTCAAAACATTCTATTTAACTTTCTTCTCTCCTCAAAACATTCTATTTAACTTCTTCTTCTTCAAAACATTCTATTTAACTTCTTCTTCTTCTTCTTCTTCAAAACATTCTATTTAACTTCTTCTTCTTCTTCTCAAATATTCTATTTAACTTATTCTTCTTCTTCTTCAAAACATTCTATTTAACTTCTTCTTCTTCTTCAAAACATTCTATTTAACTTCTTCTTCTTCTTCTTCTTCTTCTTCTTTACAATATTTTCCAAAACTGTCAGCTAAGTGCTTGGTCCACCGAGTTCAAAAACATCCTCATGCACAATTATCTCCACGTTTCTCCACTTTTCAACAAAACATCTCATCTCCCTTCCCATGATCTTTATCTCCATTTGTCATTGTTAGGAATTTGGAATCATCAGAATGAGCATCCACCCCCACCCCCCTCAAATCTTCATGCCCCCCTTCTGCATTCCACCTCACCCCATCCTCTCAATGTTCTGCCTCACCCCACCCCATAAATACCTCCCCCCTCACCCACCTTTCAAACCTTATGCCGCACACCACACACTCAATCCTTCCCCTGCACTCCACACACATAATCCTTCCCCCACAACCCACACACTCAATCCTTTCCCCACAACCCACACACTCAATCCTTCCCCCACAACCCACACACTCAATCCTTCCCCACAACCCACACACTTAAACCTTCCCCACAACCCACACACTCAATCCTTCCCCCACAACCCACACACTTAAACCTTCCCCACAGCCCACACACTCAATCCTTTCCCACAACCCACACACTTAATTGTTCCCCGCAACCCACACACTTAATCCTCCCCACAGCCCACACACTCAATCCTTCCCCACAACCCACACACTCAATCCTTCCCCACAACCCACACACTCAATCCTTCCCCACAACCCACACACTTAAACCTTCCCCACAGCCCACACACTCAATCCTTTCCCCACAACCCACACACTTAATCCTTCCCCCACAGCCCACACACTCAATCCTCCCCCACAACCCACACACTCAATCCTTCCCCCACAACCCACACACTCAATCCTTCCCCCATACCCCACACACACAATCCTTCCTTCTCCTGCACCCCACACCCACACAAACAGTCCTTCCCCCTGCATGCCACACACTCAATACTTCCTCCCCATCCTGCACCCTCCCAATGCCTCCTTCCAAACCCCTATACTCTAACTGTGTTGACCTAAAACAAACAAGGTCTCCACTCCAACCGGAAATTTCTCAATCCAGGCCGCTGCTCATAAAGTGGACATCATCTGTTTAAAAGAATCCTTCCTCTCACAGGACATCCCTGACTCCTGAGTGTCTCTCCCTAGTTATTGTCTCCTCCGATTTGATAGGCCTGAGCCAACGCCCAGAGGTGGAGTTTCACTTGACATCAATAACTCATTTTCCCACTTCCCTTGTACTGACTTTACACCTCCCAACCCCCAGGAGTACATCTGGCTGCAACTTCCCATCCGCTCCCACCTCATGTTTCTTTGTGTTGGACCATCCTCCAAACAGTGACGACTCCATCTGAATCACTCTCTCAGACAACATGTACCATTTTTAACCACTCATCCCAACTCTCTCTTCCTCAAAGGTGGTGATTTCAATTATCACCACACAACTTGGCTGGGTGTTGGTACTTCTCTCACCGGCCATGGCATTTCAGCGAAGGACTTCTGTGACTCCATGGGACTGACTCAATCTGTGAACTTTCCAACCCAGATTTCTCCAATTGACAAATCCTCCCTTCTGAACTTGACGACTAACTTTCCTGCAAATGTCTCCTGCTCTTCCTCTGCTCCAATTGGTTCATCTGATCATGTGCGTGTGAAAATCAACATCTCTCTTCTGGTTATTTTCAAAGAGTTTCCCCAATGCCGCCAAGCCTGGTATTTTACTCCAGCAGATTGGTAGGGATGGCAAGCAGCCATCTCTCTTCAAGACTGGTCTCCCATATCGACTGCCCCTGATGTTAACTCAGCCTGGGAATTCTTCCACAGAAACCTGCTCTCGGTCATACACAGATTCATCCCATCTCATGTTCAATTATCCAACCCTTCTTCCCACCCATAGTACACTGAATCCTGTGGTGAGGCAGTTGCTCTGAAACAACGTGCCTTCTCTTCCTGGAAGGCAAATCCAACTGAAGGCAATGTCAGTGCATTCCAAAAAGTCCACAACAAGTGTGTGTCCGTCCACCCTCAGAACAGCCAGCCAACAACACCTGTACAACCTCAAGAATGAACTTTCAATCTTGTCTTCCTCCACTAAAACCTGGTGGGGCCTTGTTAACTCACTCTCTCTCTCTCTCTCTCTCTCTCTCTCTGGAGTATGCTCCCCTTCCATCCCTTCCATCTCTTTAAATGGCACCACAGCCGATTCCGCTCATGAGAAGGCCGAATACCTCACTTCTGTGTTTGCTTCCAAACCTTGTGTCCCCAACCTCTCACTCTCGGTTCCCACCCTTTCTTGCCATAAGGAACTGCTCCTGGACTCTGTGTTTTTTTGCACGTGAGAACAATACCTGTGGCTCCTGGTATTCACACAACCAAAACTGTGAGAATACCAGGAGCACAGGTATTCTTATCAGTATTCTCACAACCAAAATGCAATGTTGTAGCAACATTGTGAGAACGTTAAATTGTTTGCTGGGTAGTTACCTTTCAGTGTGTGCGAAAATGACTTGGGGATTAATGAGTGGTTCAGTATTTTTCAGTAATCTCTTAATAAATGTTAGTGAAACTGTTTCTAACTCCAATTAGCAACCACCAGAATCAGATTCTGTGACTGTGGTACCAAGAATGTCTTTGCTCCTGGTATTCTCCCACTGAATTGAGAGACTGACTCCAACTAAAAAGGAAGTGTTGCTTAAAACAGCCTCATCTCAAGATGTTCTCATCATCTTCCTCCAAGAAGTCCACACATGTGATGAAAGTAGAGCTACTCTCTCAGGCTACCAAATGGCTGCTTCCACCCCGAGCAGACATCATGACCTCAAAACCTATATGAAGTCGACTGCCACTGATGGCAAAGTTGTGTCTACATCATAGCTGGATGCTGAACTCCAGTGGCACACAATCTCTGTTCAAGGCCTTAATGCTTCCAACATGTAGAAGCCACTCCCACTCATGCTCCACAGCAAAGACCTACCCCTAGTTACCTCCCCGGTACTCATCGCCAGCTATTCCAACTGCCCACATACTGAATGGAGCTATAACTATCCATCGACTGACAATGAAACCTTGTGTGATTGGCCTTCCCAATCTGACCTGCTGATTTTTGATGGATGAGAGCCTTTGACTTTCTACTCAAGCTGCTGGGGTACCCACTCCAACCCTGATCTTGCCAGGTGGAAGGGTAACTCCTCACCCACCCCTCAAAGCACTGCATTAGTTCACTTCCCAAACTGTCACCACTGTCCGGTTCTCTTAAAGTATGCTCCCCTAGTCTTCCCACTCCTACCCTACCTGCTCAGGGCTGGACCATCAGAAAATCTGATTGGGAGGTGAACGAACATCCAACAACAAAATCAGTAGACTCCCTCCATGATCCTAACTGAGGATGTTGACGTGATCTATCATGGCAATTTCCAAGAGGTGTATCCCTCGTGGCCATCGGAAAGTATACATTCCTGGATGGGATCCTGAATGTGAGCACTTGCACAACATAGTCAAGACTGCCACTAGCAAAGAGTAGGCCAGTGCTGCTGCTGCTGAACTGAAGTAGAGACTAGTTGAGGTCTGCAGATCGAGTCCAGCCAGAGAGCATGGAAAATGGTAAACTGCCTCCCTGGCAGATCAGCGAAGAAGAAAGCATACCCACTATCCCCTGACTTGATGGCAAGAACCCTAATCAGCTCTAATGCAATGCTGAACAAGTGACTTTGCTACGTGCAGGTCTTTCTGATTAAACCTTGTGATCGCTTTCATTATTATTGGCTGTACAATGAGGGACTTGGAAATGCAAGTAAACCGTTTATTTCCCCTTTATTGTAATTGTCTCCAAACCATTCGTTTAACTCTTGGTTCAGAGGTAAAATGACTGATGTTCCAACCTTTAATTACCTCCAACACCGAATGTGGGCAAAGGTTATGTTCTCATCCCCGTTTGTCTGTGAGCAGGATATCTCAAAAAGTTATGTACGGATTTGTATGAAACTTGGTGGACAAGTTGGATATGTGACAAGGACGATTTGGTTCGATTTCTGGTGAAGATCAGAACCCGGATCCGGGTACGATAATTAAGTGATTCTTCACCATTGAGAGATACGGTCAAAAACGATATGTAGCTTGATGTCTCAAAAAGTTGTGGACTTATGACGAAACTTGGTGGAAGAGTTTCTTTGGTGACAATAACTATCCGATTCGATTTTGGTTCAGGTCCAGATGCAGATCCGGTCTATCAGTGGATACAAAACGTAAACTGTTCAGCCTGGCGGAGGTGTGCGCTCCACTGAGTGCCGTTCCCATTTTTAAATTAACGACTTTCAAATCAATATAATGAACCGTGAAATGTGGAATTTTATTACTTATTTTAAACAAATCAAAATCCGTTGAGCCATTGCACTTAATGAAGTGAAGTTGGCCGGTGGTAACTTCGTGAAGCGCGATTGTAGCCAAACAAGATCTGCAGGTTGAATAACAGACGAGGAAATGTGTAATTTTCATATTAATTTTTTGGGAAATGTCACTAAGTAGTTCCAGCTTGCATGCCTTGAATGCTTTTTATTGATATTTGTGGGTGGTGGGAGGTAAGGAA
The DNA here is from genome assembly GCA_035128595.1 of Eptatretus atami. Lineage (NCBI taxonomy): Eukaryota > Metazoa > Chordata > Myxini > Myxiniformes > Myxinidae > Eptatretus > Eptatretus atami. The sequence continues at coordinate 63,881,809 of CM068966.1, read as the reverse complement.
TTTTGATTTGGAGGCATCAAGTGTAATGACTATTGATAGTCGGGCCAGTCCACAGGATATACCGTATCTGTTGAGCACGTTTGAGCCGTTTTGTCTTGGTGGTTACATTTGAACAAGTCCAGTCTCATGTTAACTTGTTCCTTCTTCAAATGGTATTTTGATTGAAAAGAAAACTTTCAGTATTAATGCTGTCATGTCTACCTTCCCATCTATCTTTGTGGAACAGTTTAAATTTTCAGACTCAAATCATGTGCAGCATTGTCGTCTTCTGTAACAGGTATAGAATCAGGTAAATTAATGAGTGGGATCACGTTTTAAATCCACAGCGGACTGCTGCTCAAGTAGAATAGCACGATAAGCTGCTTTGTTAAAGCCACAAACGAGAGAAAAGAGGAATAAAAAGAGTTGAGATGTGCTGTCAGTCTGGTTCTGGGTTTTTTAACCTTGGGTGGGGGAGATACTGCATGGAGAACACGTGCATCCTGGAGGAGCTGGAGAGGGTAGGATAAATGAAAGAGAGAGCTGGGCCAGATGAGAGGTGGTAAAAACACATTACCTCGGCCACCGAAGGTGGAAAGATGTTATGTATTCACCCTGTTTGACCATGAACAAGATAACTCAAAAAGTTATGGACTGATTCGAACAAAACTTGGTGGACAGGTTGTGTGTGTGTGTGAGACGAGGACGAATCGATTAGATTTTGGTGAAAATCCGGATCTGGATATGATATATATTTTAATTTCCGATGTAATTATTCACCATTGAGAGATTGGGCCAAAAACGATATACAATGTGTCGCACGATATTTCAAAATGTTGTGAACGGTTAAGGTCCTGATCCAGATCCGGCCTATAAGTGGCATACAGCACATAAACTGTTCAGCCTGGCGGAGGTATGCACTCCACCGAGTGCCATTCTACTTGCTAATGCAATTGCTGGAATGATCTTGTGCACCTGTTTCAGAAAATTCATTATATATATATATATATATACAGTATATATCCTAAGTTCAAGAAGATGGTTTGGACTGCTGTTAAACCCCAAGTTATTAAAGTCTTTCCCTGGAAGATACTGTAAGTGATGACTCCATCCCTTCATGATGGACACGCAAGTTGTGGAGCCATGTTTCATTCAATGACAATGACGCAGCATGCAAGGAAATCCCTCCTGACAGAGACCCAATTAAGGGTTCGATCATTCATAACTATCACAATTCCTGCCCGAAGACATAATGTGGAGTGAGGTAAATGCATGCAAATATCCACCAGTTAGCGTACAGTGTTTAAATTACCTTAGGTGCACACAAACGCTTGTACATTTATCACATACAGGACAAGGGAATTGGGAGGCATCAGGATATAAATTACAATGGCATTATAGTACATAATAGACACATCAACACATAGTATTTATGGGATTTGAACATGAAATATCAGCATCATGAGCTACGTACTCAGGTAGGAACTCCAAATAGACCAAACATTTTTTGCTCCGACGAAGGGGTAACATCTGAAACATCAGCTTCTCCTTGCTTTCCAAAGCAGTTAGCATACTTCAAAAAACGTCTTGTTGATTTCACCGATTGTTCTACTCGTCTTCCGATGCAGATCGACACTAGCTTTCACCAAAAAGGCTAGTTCTTCATTCAGACCAAACCGAAAGGTTTTTTTCATACTTGTTGCCATTCTTGCTGTTTTGAGTTCTCTTGTTCTTGATAAAACTAGAGAGTTCGTAAAACACCTTACCCCAGGCAGTCTTGAGAAAAAGAATATGGGAAGGGTTCTTCCCTTCTTTTCAACTCTTGCTTTGTGTTTCTGAACACTGTCGATATTACCTTTGTTTGTGAACTTTGAATAACAGGTGCGCTGGTAACCATGTGAAGCCGATGGGTCAAATTGAACAGTCCAGAGCTGAAACTTCTGCCAACTCTTCTCGAAGAAACTGATGATTTTGAAACGAACTTTGAGAAAAACATGCACTAACCAAACAGATCTTTTGGACGAAGAGAGTGTGGGAGTTTATTCCAAAGTCGGGGAAAAAGAGGAATGAAAGAGTGAAGGTGAGCAGTGATTCATGATTTTGGTTGTTTTACGAAAAGCGAGTTGCTGGCGGACCTTGAGCACCCTGCAGAAATATGAGGGGGTGAACATATCACAGATAGAGCAGGGGGGGCAAGACCAGGGGGGAGATGGTAGGATATAGAAAGACCACCGACCTGCCTGCGGAAAGAAAGTGAGAGGCCCAAAGACTCAGCCTCACCGCAGGAGATACCAATGATCCTAAATGCCTTGGTTTCCACAGCGAGAAGCCGATAAATGTGAGAGGCAGGAGCACCAGCCCAGAGGAGAGAGGAGTATTCCATCAGGTTGCGGACGAAAACTTTGTATGTGGTCAGGAGCTCAGGTGGACCAAGGAAGGACTTTGCACGACGAAGGATGCCAAGTCGGCGACTGGCTTTGGAGGCCAGGTTGGAAATGTCGCTTTCCCAGGAAAGATCATGGCAGATAGTGAGACCCAGAAGCTTGAATGAAAGGACTTCTTCCAGAGAATTGTTGAGAAAGTAGATGAGGGGGTTTTCCAAATGGTCCTTTTGGAGAGACATAGTGAGAGTGGGAGATTTGTCAGGATTGAAAGACATGTTTCACATGTTGGACCAGTTGGTGATTTTATCCAGATCTGCAGTGAGCGAAGAAGCTGCTGCTTGCCGGTCGAAGTGATGACAGATATTGACAACCGGCAGAGGTTGGAGTCACCAGCAAAGAGATAAAGAGGATTTTCCAGAGAGTCGGAGAGATCATTGATGAAAACCAGAAAAAAATAACAGGGCCCAGAATGCTGCCTTGAGGAACCCCAGCCTGGACAAGAAGAGGGGATGAAAGAACTCCATTTAGGGCCACAAGTTGGCTGTGACAGGAGAGGAAGTCTGCGAGCCATGAGTGGAGATGGCTTTGGATGCCATAGGAAGAGAGCTTGGTGAGCAGGCCGGGGTGCCAGACCGTGTCAAAAGCACGGGATATGTCTCGGGAGATTTAATGTCTGGCATTGAGAACCTCCATTCATTGTTGGAAGAGCAGAAGCAGCATATCCAGGGTAGAGTGACCTGGTCTGAAATCAAATTGATGATCGGAAATCAAGCCATTGGAGAAGAGGAAGGATTTAATGTCGGAAGCAATGATGGATTCTATAACTTTTCTGATGATTGGGAGAAGGCTGATTGGTCTGTAGTTGCAGGAATCTATTTTTGCACCTTTTTATGCAGAGCGGTAATGTTTGCTGATTTCCAAGAAGATGGCAGATGACCTTGAGTAATTGAGAGGGTGAATAGAACAGAGGGAGGGTGAGCAAGAGCAGAGGAGCAGGTTTTTAGGACATTTGGGCTGATGCCGTCTGGACTGGTTGAAGAATCTGAGTCGAGGTTTGACAGCAAGCTCTCCACCTTGTCAGGAGTAAAGGACACAGAGTCCAGGAACAGATGGGTGTGACTGGGTAAGGTGGGTACAGAAAGCGATGGGTTTCAGACACAAGATTTAGATGCAAACACCGAGTTTAGGCATTCAGCCTTTTCACGTGCGGTGTCAGCAGTGTGGCCATTTGAGGTAAGGGAGGGGATGGAGGGGGAACATACACCAGAAATAAATTTGATGAGATGCACCAAGATTTGGAGGAGGGAGAGCGGTTTTGAACCATAGCAGCCGTTTTACCAGATGCTATTCAAACCTCCATATACCTGAGCGGCCGGATTCTTCTCCAGCAAGCCCAGGGTGGGGAATCCAAAAGTCCAAGGAGCTCAGGGTTCAAAAGGTTAAGGTTTGTGGAAGTGTATACAAGGCGATTTGTGTTCTACACTGTTCAAGTATATAATGAAATTGAACTAAAATACAAGTTTCAAAGGCTGTAGAAAAAATAACTTTTTTGGAATTTTAACACCATTGATGCACTGTCTTTTGCACCACCTTATTTAACACGTTAAGTTAGTTATTCATGCATGTTGTTTGTCTCCTTTATTGCATCCCTAAAAACAGTAAGTTTCCTGTTTTGAATGATTAAAAATTTTGTTTGACTGCCAGACTAACAGACGTACTGAAGTAATTACTATCCTCTCCTACTCAATACACATATATCTTCTCCTGGTAGGACAGGTCAATATTTTCCTACTCACTCCATCCACTCTAGTATTCCATAGGGCTCTGTCCTTGGTCATATCAGTGATCTTCCTGATAATGTTCTGTCTCAGCTAACAATGTATGCTGATGACTCCTCATTGTACTGTACATCTGCTGATTCACGCAACTCTACTCATAATGAGGTTGGTGTTTCACTGGACAATGATTTAGAGAACGTGTTGAAGTGGTGGCATGAGTGGTTAGTGTCCTTCGATGCAAAGAAAACAAAATTATTCTCCATGTCCCGTTCTAGAAACAGGTATTTCCATCCTGTGCGTAGTCGGTCTTCAACCTTCCCAGAATCATCTCAACTTCACCTTCTTGGTCTTGACTTCTCCACTAACCTTAGTTTTGATGAGTATTTCTGGTATTCCAAGCTAGTTGGTTGCCTTTATCAAACGCAGAAGGAGGAATAGAATATGATGGAAAACGTGAGCCAGAATTTTTTTTGCATGAGAAAAGGATAGAGAGAATAAACAAATGCAATCAAAATTTTAGGTCTTACTGTAGAAAGTGATATGTTGAGATTATGCACTAAAATAATTTCCAACTTGTAATTGAACTCGAATAATAACCACATTTGTTCTGCTCGCAACTGAAACATGTTATGCTATATCTGCTTCTCCACACTGTAAAAAAAAAAATTTCATAGTATTAACAAGGTTTGGAAGAACACAGATTGCCTTGAGACAGCTTGAATATCACACACACACTTGGTTTTGAAAGCCCTTCATTGCCCCATGGGCTGGCCATGCCTGCCCTCATTTCTGGATTTCCCAGCCAATTTACAGTAAAATACTATCAACCTCGCTGCCAGTACTTTTCCTTAAAATTTATGGTGCTTACTTTACAGTATAATCAAAGTGTCATGCTGAAGTACATATATGCCAGACTCACCTGGTTTTGTGCCCATAGTTGCAGATGTCCTCTGGAAGGCAAGTTGCTGTGATGAGGTATGTTTGGTAGGAATCTTATGTTTGAAAGAGACAACACCGAAGAACGTATTATCGCATCACAGGCATCCGTTAACTCAGGCCGCTTTGAGCCAGAGGCATAAGACCCCCATGGATTATGATTATGAAACGGTGTTTTAGTTCACTGGGTTCAATGTTACAACTCCTATCCCTCAAGGATTACCCAAATGGCAGCTGAACCATGTGTGAGAAGAAAGGCAGGAAAATGTCTCATAATATGAAAATGGGGTTTTCTGCAAAAATAAATACGAAGATATGGATAGACAAGACGCTATCAATAAAACGGATGAACCATGTGGTCGACAAACACAAGGGATGAAGGAGCATGCAAAGTTATGCACAAGCAGAGAAGTAACCCACTATGGTGCCAAAAAAAAAATACCGGGACTTGTACAACAATGGGGAACGAGTGAGGGATTGAGCAAAGTATGCTGGTTTTGGGTCAGATATGGCCCCGGAAGCTGGGCTGGTGTTGCACAGGGCTGGTGTTGGACAGGGTGTGGGGATGGCGATCGGGTCATTGAGATGGGTGTGAGGAATTGGGAGGTGATGTCCCCATTTCCAGTGCAGTCCTTCTGCGCTGCACGACGATGAAGCAAAGAGGAAAGGCAATGAGGAGGCGGATGCTGCCTCGATGGAGACCCAGCTCCAAATGCCATGCATAGTGCGGCCCTCTATACATGGTGAGTCCCTCTCATTGTTCACCCACTAGTGTGGGTGACGCCTTCCTTCGGGCAATCCCGTCCTTTCAAGTTGGCCATAGAAAAAGCGTTCAGCCCTCAGCCAGGGCTCTGCGCCAGCCAAGCAGTCCGTAATGTTTCCTTTAAAAGCATGTCGTGCTTTTAAATGCCTTCCTCTCCAAGTCCATATCCAGCCTCACTCGAAAACAGGAATTTTTCCTCAATAAACTTACTCTATACTATCTTAAAATTAACACTCACGTCTTACAATAAGATTTACCTCAAGACAAATAGCTATTACAACAGGAATCTATGCAGCACGATCACACGGTCCATGCTATTCTTAACACAATCTAACTTTCCACGTAACAATATGTAATTGAAAAAGCAATGTTTTTCAAACAACAAAAGCTAAGCACAATAGAATATCATTCTGATGTGGAGATGCATGATGGAAACACATTTGATGGGTCCAAAATAATCCCACTCCTTCCACCAAACAATCTTAGAATTCAGCATCTACAATTGGGAGAGCACTGCTCAAACAGTGTGCATGGCCATGTTAGATTTATCACTAATATGTGGCATAAATATTTCATTTTCCCACACTGACGTCATGACACAATGCAAAACCAATATGCAATGGTAAAATAGAGTAGTTCTTTTAGTGGTCATCAAATGACCATTGACTAATTGCTCCAGCATATTTCTCATCTATCTTCCATACTGGACTTGCTATAGCCTGGCATATCAGTGGCACAGCCGCACCCCCAGCAAATTATGTTACCCACATCCATGTGATGCTTTTGATAGATGAAGAATAAGAAGCAGAAGAAGAACAAGAAGAAGAAGAACAAGTAGAGCTACATTCAAAGTACACTGCCCCCATGCCAAATAAATAATTAAATAACAAATCCTCCAGCACACGACATTACCGGGGTGCCTTCGGCGCCCGGTGAAACTGCCATACAGCACATGGAAACAGAATTCGGAGGGAGCGGTGTACAATAATTGATTGGTCAATTGATGAATTGCATAATGAAAATAAATAAATAATCATAAAGTAATCAATTTCCTAATCAATTGGCTAATAGCATACCAAAACCACCACTGTTTCATCCGAATCTGTAACTTTTTGAAAAATTAAGTAATTAATCAAAAAATTAATTAATTAATCGATAAATGAATAAATCAAAAAAAATATCCTTTATAGACAAATCACTTGTTCACCGTCATGTCCAAATATCAGCTTCCTAGTTCAAAAGGTGCCCGAGATATTTCCCAGATGAGAAAGAAAATAAATAAGGAATTAATAAATCAGTAATAATCAAGTAAACAATTATTTAATCAATTAATCAAAAAAATAAAATACTGTTGTTGCCAAAGCACATCTTCACTTTTGTCCCAAAATTTAGCTTCTTAGTTCAAAGGATGGCTGAGATATCGCCCGGACAAACAAGAAAGCAAGAAATAAATCAAACAAACGGAGTAAAAACTGAGTACTCCCTTCCTTCGGCGCCCAGCGATGACGTCATGCATTGCCTGGATATGGAATTGGGAAGGAGTGGTGCAGAAAAAGAAGAAGCCTGCCTTCGGTGATTGAAACCTGTTCCTATCTGGGTTGCCCACAGATTCATGAGCTTAAATAAGATACGTCAAAGCAATACAAGTGTCCTTTAAGGTAAAAGGCCATCTTCATATAGCATGTGCAAATATATTAGAATTGTGTAGACAACGTGAACTCCTCCCCTTAACACTTTCCCCTCCAAACCTTGCCTTCTCTTCCATCTACCCACACTTCCCTTCTTTTCCTCTTTGCCTCAACTTTACTTGCACCCCCTTAAGTAATATGGAGGCATTCACGGGCTGCATATCAAACCTCGACTTTTGGTCTAACTAAAATTATTGAGACCTTGCAATGATGAAATATTCTGGAGATTTCTCTGTCACAATCCAATCATTGCAGCATCTGCCAGGATAGGTCCACAGGAGCTGTTGTTCCATAATTACCGGCTGATTAAGATTTTGATTGGACAAACAAGCTGAATCCTGTGAACATTCCTAACTTGAGAACTCAAGTAAAAATGGAAAACAGAAGAGAATCTTGACACATCAAAACGTCAGCAGCAAGTATTTAATATCACAGTAGTTATGACGGCAAAACGAACCAGTTAGCAAATCAGCCAAAAGTAGAGCAAGCCTGTAACTTAACAACAATGAAGGCCTCAGGCCTTGCTGGTAGCACTGCAATGACAGCAAACTCCACGAAGGTGTTTTCCATTATTATATCTCCCGAGGAATAGGGAATTATACTTTCAGGGAAACGGAAGGTTTTCATCAGACAAGTTTAAAAGACATCAAATATGAGCTGCATATCTATGCTGTGTTTCGGCTTGTTCACCTCACGTGTCCTTCCCACATCCATTGAGCTCACTCTCACTCTCACCGCTACTCTGCTGTTGGTGTTTTTTTTTCCTCTTTTCATGTTGTCCATTCCATTCTGCACTATATCTTCCATGAGCCTCGACCATGTATATAAAAAGGAAGGAAAGGTTTATTTTGGGGATTTTTTTTTCCCGCTGAACATACCGTAGGCCCAAGTACGTTGCCAGCATTGAAGACTGATGGCAGCAAAACACGACGTGGCTCTGATGTTCCTGAATTTACAAAAAAAAACAAGAGAGACAGATGAATAAGCACGTCCTAAATATTTCAAAAAATTCTTACATTACACATAAAGTCATTTAATACAGAATGATTGTACCGTAATTCCAAAAGAAAAATGCAACAGGCCTTTGCACAATTATAATGGAAATCTAATCGACTGTCACGACATATGATGACAACTTTCTGCTTTTTGCAACGATCAAATTAAAATGTACTTCCTTCCTACGTGAACAAACCAGTAAACATCATTTTTGTTTATACCTTAATCCCGCCGGACACTAGCCGACGCTATGCAACAAGATTGTCGGCGAAAGGTTAGTCACCGACAGTTTTTTAACATTCGTGTAATGTGTGGCGGGTGAGGAGCCTCGTCAAATCGTTTTTCAGGTCCATCGGAGAGATTGTAAAAGTTGAGCATGTTCAACTTTTATGACGAGTTATCCGCGACAATCATGCGGCAGTCTCTGACAATTCGCCAAAGTGGCGAAACATATTGAACAATTAAAATTCAGCTTTCAGCAGCTTCCGGCCATAGCATCATTTCATCTACAGCATTTTTTAAAAAATTAATTGTGGATTTTGTGATAATTGAAGCCCAAAAAGTTATTATTAAATTTTTATATAGTAGCCTGACCTGAACGTGCCCTTTGTTTATTGTATTTAACAAACCTTCAGAAACAATAAAATAATGCTACTCTTGGTACGTCGTGGTATGAAAACTTTTAATGACAAAGTCTTAGTCTTTGAATTACATTGACATATACCTACCAGGTGTGTGTGTGTGTGTGTGTGTGTGTGTGTGTAGTTGATGTATCTTTAAATTGCAGTGCAGTACTGAAATACCTGTGGCCAAAAAATGTAGTTATTGTGACTCCCTCAAATAAAAATGGTACCGTTTGAAAGCGATTAATCTATTTACTTGATTTCAAATCTTATAATCCATTTACTTGGAACAAAAATCATGCCTGTCTCAACATGAAGATGTCTGTTTTAAAAGCACAGGTTTGTGTGAGGAAGAGGAAGACGCAGAGGAAGAAGAGGAAGAATAAGAAGAAATGTGAGTTGAATGCAGCAGCACATTCCCAGAGGGAAAGGGAATTTACACGTCCTACTATATTAAATAAGGCAATTATCTGCATGTGCATGTATGTACATCTGAAAATCATGGAAAAAAACAGGGCTGGCCTGATCTCCACTAAATTTTTCAGATGTGTTGGTCATCTCCCCCTTTTTTTGCATATGTGTTAGATTTTTTTTTTAAAACTCCCTTTCCCTTCTTGAGGAAGGGGGAGGGGGAGAGACGACTTACCTATGCTCCCAAAGGGAGCGGGTGCTTCTAGTAAATATAAATACGAGTTACCTTATCTTCTATAGCAAGTTCCACAAGCAAGTTCATTGAATGCTCCTGGAGCCAACCTTCTCTCCACCCAGGGCTTTCCCTACAGCCGCTTATTTCTCCTGGCATGCTGTTGCCGATGTACATGGATGTGTGCCAAAGCAGCAGTGTTCAGAGCTTCTACCCTTCTCATCCTCTCCCTGTATTTATTATTCATTGCCATTTTGTTTACTGAAAATAGTGTCATCGACAATCGCACAGTGTGAGTCAAGTGTGTGCCAGTCTCCGACAAAACAAGACTACACCAGATTCATCGCCGACAATGTTGTTGCGTTGCGTCAGCAAACATCAGCTCATGGTGGTGGACTTCAGACACACTATCGACCATTCTTCAAAACAATATTCCAATTATTCTCTGTTTATGCATTTACACAGCAGGCCAAGTGGTCAAACAAAGTCAAATACCTCCGCCACGTTTTAAAAAGCACACACACGTACCTCTGCCCCGTTTCACGCATTGTGATGCCACCTTTAGGTGCTTAGTGCGGCCCAGCTCAGCAGAGAGCAAGTAGTACCAGCCTCTCACCACCTGCACACACAACCAATATACCGTACCTTGAAAAAGACATTTGTTTCGCCTTTTAAATAATATCTCTGCTTATCTTAATGTGGTAAGCCTGGTGTTGGCTTCGCAGTTAGGGTGGTGGCTTGGGATCCTCAGGTCTTGAGTTTGAGCTCTGTTTGCCACTGAATTAACACCGGGGGGTTGATTCAGCCTGTCATCCTTCCAAGGTCAGTGAAATGAGCACCAGTGTACTGGTAATAGGGGCACTGCATCAGTGGCATAGCTGTGCCCCTAACCAATGATGCAACCAGCAGCCAAAAAAGGCTGCACATTAAGGGATCTTAATGCAGTTCATCAGCATATCCTAAAGGATGTAAACTTTTTTTTTCCAAGGCAAATTGCAAGAATAATGTCACAAAGGATGATATTCAGTGATAAATCACAAATTATGTGATTATTTTTAAAGAAACAACTTGTCGTGTTTTGCCGATTTGTTACTTTAGCTGACTTGTCGGTAGGTAGTCGGTAGGTATGGCATTTTAAACACAAGTTTGTGATGTCATTATTCCGGAACATTCTCCATGAGAATTACCATTTTTAATACTCATCTGTCTCTAGACTTCTCAAGTTATACAGAATAGCTTGGATTTTTGAGCAAGTGGGATTTTTTAATACTTCAGGGTCATATTGAAATAGTAACTGGAAAGCATCTCAAAATGCAAAGCCCGTCTACGTCTGCTTTGTACTCAAACTAAACTTGATCAAAATGAGAGTTAAAAAAACAATTGCACATTTTATTAATGTGTGTTCTCCATCTTCTCATAATAAAGGTTTGTTGAAGATCTGATGACAAAAGCTCAATTGGTAAAAATGTTATCGGCCTGGACGGACACACAGAGGGTCAGTGATAAATAAATAAAGAAACATGGAACGATTAAAAAAACAAAAATGGGGGGCTTCTCGCACTTGACGTGCTGTGGAGGGGTTAATAAGGGCTATCTATAGTGACTATGACTCTACCCTTTCACATTTTGACCCAATTTTAAATTGTTTTCTCCATAGTCTCCCAATAAAAGTTTGTTGAAAATTTGATGACAAACGTTTAAAAGGTAAAAAAAAAATAAAAAATTTATAGCCTTCCAATTAAAGTAAATGAACAAATAAATATGAATGAATGCCCAAATTATTCTGAATGAATGAGTAAATGAATGAATGAACAAATGAATATGAAGGAATGCACTTGGAATCTAATTCATTTAAAAATACCTACCTTATCTGAATCCAACAAAGATTTAATCCCAAAACTCACGCAGCCAAGTAATTCCCTTTGCCTGCAATGCACAAAGATACAGCAAGGGCAAGTTAGAAACAATCATCGTTGTCCATCCAGTGGAGTTTAAGCATAAAAGTTCTTCCACATTACGTTATCTCCCATAACTGTGTAGAGAGGAATGTATTGAATGCAATTCAAACCTGTTTTTTTTCCTTTTTTTTTTAATATGCTCAGCCTAGGCAACATGACTGTACTAGCATAGCCTTATATTTGACTTGTCATGGAGCTTTGAAGGTTAAATATGTAATATGCTTTGTAAACAATCATCTTCGGCTCATTCGAGTAAGCTATTCATAAATAAATTAATAGCACAGGGGAAGAATGAGGCCCAAAACCGAGAGGTACCCTGGGTTAAAAAGGAATGAAAGAAGATGGGAAAATGTGATAATTAAACGAGATCTAGATGACTGATTCTTGACTTGAATTGTTGCAAGTTGATAGAAGTTGAGAACACCCTGCAGGCGAGGCTGTTCTAAAGAAAGTCAGTGCAGGAAATGAAGGAAGAGGCACGGCGATTTGTATGGAGGGAAGGGGGTGAGGGTAATGCAGAAAGGGTGACAAGTATAAAGTGGATGGTGTTACAAATAGAGTGAAATTAATGAGGGACAAAAACAGTGTTTGACAGAGCACTGACTGGGGTAGTGGTGGTAGAAGAGGCACAGGGAAGAGACTACTTGATAGTGGGCCAAAGATTGGAGATGGCTCGACAATGCAGCATAGTTAATCAATCGGAGAGCCTTGGCTTGGACATAATCTAGAATACCGATGACCGATGGAGGAGTGCCGCCCCAGACATGGGAGCAGTATTGCACCACTAATCTGACATGGGAGTTGCAGTTGATGGAGTTTTTTTTTGTATACCTTGTCGTGGCTCGTATGAGAGTTGAAGTACTTGCAAGCTCTGACGAGGAAGCCAAGTTTCTTGGAGGGAGATGTATGATATTGAGTATTGTGAGGCTGTCAGGAGAGATTTCTGGAGATGGTGACACCAAGCATATTAATAGAAGAAGACTGTTGGAGTTGAGAGCTGGACATGAAAAGAGGAGGGGTAACTGTGTTGCTCTTGCTGCATATAAGGAAAGTTTGAGTCTTGGAGTGATTGAAAGATACAAGGTTGTTAGAGCCCCATTGGAAGATGACATTGAGGTCATGATTGATAGATTTAACAGTTGAGAAGCAATCAGTGGCAAGGTACCGGGAGGAGGTGTGTTGGGATTTATAACTGGGAGATGAGTGGAGGGTGGAGTCATCAGCAAAGGTATGGACAGGGTTGGTATCAGCTGTGATGAGGTCATTGATGAAAAGAAGAAAGAGGAAGTGCAAGATGGCAGAACCTTGAGGAACACCAGAATTAATGTGGTCGTGGTCAGAGAGGGCACCAGCAATGCAGGCAGACATAGATAATCCAGCAAGGAAGCTGGAAAACCAAAAGATGTCCACCATCAACTCGATTTTCTCTGAAGTGTTTGAGAGTTGAAGACCATTTGTTGGCAACGTAGGCCAGGAGGTCACCAGTGGATATGGCTTTACTGAAGCATTATTGGTGGTCATTGAGACGAGAGCAGGATTTGAGGTTGGTTAAAAGTTGTTTATTGGTGAGAGACTCTATGACTCAGGCGACATTGGAGGTTAAGGCAATTGGATGGTAATTGGAGGAATCGGACATGTCACCCTTCTTCGGGACAGGGAAGGCAAAGGCAAAGTTTCCATGATATCTCAAAAAAGTGATTCTTCACCTTTTGGAGATATGGCTAAAAACTACATACAGCATAGCAGGATATCTCAAAAAGGTAATGATATTTGGACGAAATGGTGGACGGGTTGGGTGTGTGTCAAAGCCAAATATAATCAATTTTGGTTAAGATCAAAATCTGGATACAAGAATTTAATTTTTTTTTAAGTGATTCTTCACCATTGAGAAATTGGACAAAAATATATATATATTGTTGTGGGCCGGGGGGGGGGGTCGGTGGCGAGAACGACCACGAGGTGGGGGAGGTTACGTCGTCTCCACCAGACTCCCCGGAATTGTAGGCCATCGCTCGGATAACTCCGCGAGCCGGCAGGTCATTTAACCGACCGTGGAACGCCAATATCTCGACCACGTGGCGTCGGGTTATTTTGTCTAGATCCAATGTACCTAAGTAACCACGCGGTCTCGGTTACCGGGGATCCACGCCCTCGGAACGCCTGTCTGAACCGGATTCACTCTACCGGCAGCGGTAAAATTACACCTACAGACTACCACTCTGCCACCCACCTTTCCGGCTCGGATGCAGTCGAGCGGGCCTGCCCAGGACGTGCCGGCTACAATTGTCCGATTACCGGGGATAAAAACCCGACTAAACTCAGATCCGAACCATGCTGGACCAATGCAAGAAGGGACGGAAACGGACTGGGAACATTTCTGTGATGATTTATTTACAGTAAATGAAGACACAAAGCAAGACTTAACACGAATATGCAAGCAAGGAATATTTACAATGGTCCAAAAAGACTTATTCAGTTCAACTTAAAGACGGGCCCACACGCAGACACACACCCAAATGAAAAGAAACCCAGAGTGTTTTATTGGACGCTCGCAGCCGTGGAGAGAGACAAGCTGGGGGTCAGAGTTCGGATGGGTATCTGACCATCGGAGGAAGGGTGTGCTCCACGATGTGGCACCTGACAATGGTCGCTGGTCTGGTCCCCAGTCGAACGTGTGGGACTCGAGGTTCGTGGCGGAGCTCGGGTGGTGAATGGCCGGGGTCCACG